>JAQMYM010000015.1:16243830-16261403 GCA_030014255.1 Parauchenoglanis ngamensis
GAGAGAGAGAGAGAGAGAGGGTGGACGAGAGAGAGAGAGAGAGAACGAGAGAGAGAGAGAACGAGAGAGAGAGAGAGAGAAAGAGAGGGAGGACAAGAGAGGGAGGATGAGAAAGAGAGAGAGAGAGAGAGGGAGAGAGGAAGCGAGGGAGATGGAGAAAAGCACACAGATGGGCTGGTACACTGTGAAGGAAGGAGAAGGGAGGATGGCGGGATGGACACATGGAGGCCTGCTTTTAAAGTGTTCGAGTTACCGCAAGCATCTGGAGCTGGGCTTGGCCCGCCTCAAAGACCTGGGAGACAGAGACACACAGTTGCCCCCCACACACACACACACACAAGAGAAAGAGAGAAAAAAAGAGAAAGAGAGAGAGAAAGAGGGGGAAGAGAGGCAAGTAGATACAAGTTAGGAATAAATAGATAAGAATCAATAAATAGATCAAAAGATGAAGAGACCAAGAGGCTAATGGACAGACAGACCGACCTATACACGGAGACAAATAGACCAAAAGACAGACAAAGAAATTTGGATGAGCCAAAAACCTTCTATGGCTCTAGACCTACTCTTGGTTTATGAGTTTCCTTGTCAAAAAAGATTCTAAATCAAACCCCTAAAGGAAGTGAAAACTCAACCAACCGAAGAGCCCTCAAAGAACCCCTTTTCCAAGAGAGCATACAGTCAGATGTACAGACCGAGCGTCATGGCCTTTAGATAGGGTAGAACCCATCATTATCTAACGCTTGAAAAACCATATTATTCAAGATTGTAGCCAGTCAGACAGAGACAGACAGACATAAGACAGACAGACAGGCAGGCAGAGAAGAGAAGAGAACCGGTAATTGAGTGTTAAGAAATTAGGGATTAGATAGGGAGTTAAAGTGTAGAGTGAGTGAGTAGGCAGAGCGAGTACAGGGAGTGAGTAGGCAGAGCGAGTACAGGGAGTGAGTAGGCAGTGTGAGTACAGGGAGTGAGTAAGCAGAGTGAGTACAGTGAGTGAGTAGAGTGAGTACAGTGAGTGAGTACATTGAGTAGGCAGAGTGAGTACAGTGAGTGAGTAAGCAGAGTGAGTACAGTGAGTGAGTGAGTGAAGCTGAAAAGATGAGGGATTGTATAGATCTGAGCCTGGTCAGTAAATACAGCTGGAGGATTTTGCTACTCACCCACGCATTCTCTTCTTATACCACAAGATGGCGCCAACCAGCAGCAGTGCCAGTAACAGCAGCAGCACCACCGGGATGATTACAGAGAGTGCATCTGTGTATAGAGAGAACACTTTAGAGACTTCTTCAGTGGTCACACAGAGACACACACACACGCACACACACACAGACACACACAGACACACACAGACACACACACAGACAGACACACAGACAGACACACAGACAGACACACTTACTGCCAGAGGAGTCTCCCGTGCCTGTAGAAGCAGCAGTGATCTCACAGCGGTAGCCAGTCCAGCCTGAAGGACACCTGCAAGCACACACATGTGCTGAGTTATGGAGGAGTGGCAAGAGTGGCTGATTACACATTACTGAATTTCAAAATAAAGCAAATAAAGCAGACAAATAAAGGCAGACAGATTGGTGAGTGAAATCATTTGTGCTGCCTTCCTGTTACAGATCTGGCAACCCTGGTCATACCACATACAGTACAACAAGAATACATACAGCAGTTTTCCCTCAACTCTAAAAGAAATTTAGCATATTAAACAGGAATTTTGTAAAAAAAAAAAAAAAAGGTGAAAGAAATGTTTGTGAAAAAGGTGAAGAAATGTTAAGATCCAAAAAAGAGGAACGACAGTGAAGATGTGGTCCAAGCTTGTAATGAGCGCTCAAACACTCCTGAGGAGGAGGTTATGCAGCTCAGCTTTCACTGATACTTCAGATTGCTCAGTATCTTATATATTTCTTCAAAACACAAATACTGCGAATGCTTAAAATATTGACTTTTTTGCTGGATGCGATGCTGATATTAATCTGAACAACTGCAATATGAAACTTTAACATCTAAACACTACAACCCGTGTTTCATGATGAATTCTGGGATTAGTTTGCAGATTTCTCCTACAGCTGATCTTGATGTAGAGAAGAAAGTCACTGACTGCAGTGCAACTGAATAATCAAGATTGTCAAGGACAGAAAGACACGGCTCAGTGCAATAAAAGACAAGTGAAGAGAACAGGACTGACGCATGGGACTGAGAGCGGAGACAAGTAGAAAAATGACCCATCATCCATCAGAGGAAAGGCAGAAACAAGAGAGAGAGAGAGAGACGGACGAGAGAGTCTAGAGAATATTGACTCAAGACGCACAATCGCAGAATGCAAAAGAAGAGAGGGAGAAAGAACAGACAGTGTCCCAGTGGGACATGATGACATGTACACAAATAGAGAGGATAAGAGAAATCTAGACAGTGCGTGTGGTGTTTGCTGTGGACACGAGAGTGAGAGAGTGCTGTTCTTACTTGCAATACGGGAGCATGGTGCGCTGGTCTAACGAACACTGGCCGTTAATGCAGAAGTCTTTGCAGCTGAAACAGCTGGGCTGTATCCGGTCATTACCACAGCTACACAAACACACACAGCGCACGCAGTCAGATGACATTAGCATGAATGCTGCACTAATCCCCAACTATCGGAGAGAGTTACCATCAGAGGAAACATGAACGAGCAGCACTATACAGTATGATTTGTACCTGCATGCCACTCCGTCTGAGGAATGAGGGACACATTTGCCCTTGCCACAGTACATGCACTTGTCCAGGCTGCAGGTGGGGCCGAGGTACTTCGAGGGACAGCGGCACTGCTTGGTGCCGTTCACTGTCACCAGGCAGGTTCCACCGTTAGCACAGAAACCCTCACAGTAGCCTGGAGAAGGAGGACAGGAGTGAAGAAATGGACTGACATGGTATATGTGAGGCAGCCTAGGAAAACCCTGAACATAGAGGATTACAGTCTAGGCAACATCTAGTCACAGCAACGTCCAATTCCAAGACCATCACACATGACCAATGCTTTTAAATATGTCTCTCTTCAGGCTATAAGCGATATAGGGTCTGCCTTTTTCGGTCACTCTTCGTGGAGTGACTGGTTTGGAATTATATAACAGCTACAGTGATACACGGTCGTTGATTTATTTGTATTTTTTAGATCTATAAACTTTTCTGCACGTTAATTAATTAAGGGAATAAGACGGCAGGGCTGTTTTTGTGATCTGGGCATGAACACTCACTGTACTGGCACTGATCTCCCAGGAAGCTGTCACGGCACTGGCACATGGGCTGGTTCCCGAGGCTGACGGTGCAGCTGCCTCCGTTCTGGCAGTAGTCTTTGCACGTGTTCTGGTTACAATTGGGTCCAGTGAAGCCTGTTGGGCAGCGGCACGTAGGAGCACCTAGAGAACCGATAGAAATGAGCAGCATGATCGTCTACTTACAGTTTAGTGGCGTCTGGCATCTGTATATATATAAAAAAAAAACACTGAAGCCAGTAATTACAAAATAATACAACATTCATCAGGACACTGATGTCTGACGTAAAAGGATTGTAGAGGGATGTGTGTATACCGGTGCGGGATGGAGAACAGGTCCCTCCGTTCTTGCAGTAGTCCCTGCACTGGTCAATCTCGCACCTCTCGCCGCTGTAGCTGGTCGGGCAGCGGCACTTGGGCTGACTGCGAGCGTTCAGGAAACAACTGCCGCCGTTTAGACACTGAACATTACACATGGGGGCTGAGAAAGAGAAGGAAAAAAGAGGAGAGACAAGAAAGAATGGAAAATGAGAAGGGGAAAAACCTCATCACAATGCTAAACTCAATGATAGGAATACTCCCTTTCAGCTGACGAGCTGTTTGTACAGTGAGAGCAGAGACAGGACTTACTGACGGGGGACTGAGTGGCTGGAGGCAGTTCCACACACGTGCCGTTATCAGCCACACGGTCGTTAGGGCAGGTACACACAGGACCACTGGGGCTCAGCAAACACAACCATTCACACTTCTTCCTGTCGCATGGGTTCGCCACTGAAACGCACATACGCGAGTGTTAAAGAATGAAGAAAACAGCTTATAAATAAGCTCTCTCACACACACTTACTCTCGGGCTGTTTGTAGCGGTGGTAGAGCACTATGTCAGTGGCGTGGTTGATGCCTGTGGTCAGGTTCTCCATTGTGCCTCTGCCGAATTTGTTGACGCGGAACACGAAGTTGTTGATGTAGGTGACGCCATAGATGTAGTCCTCAAAGATGTCAATGCTGAACGGGTGGAGCAGATCTACAGCGCACACACATACACACAGTTCTCATTACAGACAGCCATTTTAACCACTAGTGTGACATTTTTGTGTTTCTAACAGTGCCATATTACTGTCATAAACAGAGCTGTTCTTGCTACTGAACTGTTTTTGACGTTGGATACGGCCACCACGGGGTCCGTGCCATCCAGACGCACGCTACCGATCACAGACAGTTTGGCATCGGCCCAGTACAGGCGCTCGTTGAAGTAGTCCACTGCTAGACCTGCGCACAGGAGGAACACACTGCATGAGCCAGCCATACACACGTCATTGAAAAGACTACCGGCACAATCGATGGAACGGTCAACGATACTCTTTTGGATCACAAACCATCTTATCACCATCAAAATTTGAAAACAAATGAATTCAGGAAAAAGTATTTCAAATTTTATAAATCAATTCCTGCATCTTTAGAAAAAAAATTTTTTTTTCAATATTTTCCAATATTTTTGGGAGAATTATAATGCTTTTTATGCTTAGCCTACAGTTCATACTACAATATGAATAATAATAATAATAAACGTGTGTACACTAATAATAATAATAAACGTAACTCATACACCCACCATATTATACTTTTGTTCTTGTGTCTCCTTGTGTCTTTTCAGTGGTTTGGGCCAGTTAGTGACCTTGATGAGACTCATTTTGTACAACTGCTGTTATTTATCATGTTCAGAGCGCACAATATGAAACAGGAAAAACAACTGCATCGATGCTAGTGCACCACCACCACCTAGCGGTAGCTCAGTAATCGTGTGTGACTTTCCATTTTTTCCCTTTTGGTATCTTTGTTCATTTTTATTGTTGCTCGGTATAGCAGATTTACTGAGATTCACTGAGTTCTCAGGCTTCCCTGCTTAACAAATGAAATAAAATGAAGTGGATCAGACTCACCTGTGGGCCACTGCAGGTTCTCGTGCACCAGCGTCTGCCTCAGAGTGCCGTCCATGGCTGCGGTCTCAATTTTGGGGTGATTTCCCCAGTCTGCCCAGTACATGGTCCTGAGTCAACCAAAAAAAAAAAAAAAAAAAACAGCCTTTAGATCATTATCATAAAAGTAACCTCCATTTAATTTTTCATTATTCTCAACACTGTCATGTTCATTTATAATGATTGAATATACTGGCTATCATGGAGACTACTGGTACTGCAAGATGTGTTAGCAGAACTGTCACTGTTACTGACAGTATTTAGCATAATGCAAAGTATATATTAGTATAAGTCCAGTATGTAGCTTTTGTACATTGTGTATGTTTAACCTAGCAGCACATTTTCCAAGCGTCATCTCACCCTCTTGGTGGATCCACAACAATCGCATAGGGCTCATCGATCATGCCTGAGATCAGCGTCTTCCTGTTTTGGCCGGTGATCTGGGCCACCTCGATGACATCTCGGCCCGAGTCTGTCCAGTACAGGTTCCCAGCCACCCAGTCCACAGCAATGCCCCTGGGCGTCTTCAGACCTGGGATCTGCACCAGAGAGGCGATGCAATAACATACACCAGTATGTGAGTGGAAAGATATATTGAAGCATGACGAGATATTTAGCAGTTTTTGAAAGCAGTGCTTTTTAACATGGGGAACGTCTTCAGGCTTTGTGGTTTCTCAGCAACATGACGAGCTGTATTTTGTTCTCAAGAGAAAGTGAATGAACTAATTAAAGACTAACTAGTTTTGTCGACGTTCCACGATGTAAGACTATGAATGGATAAAAGTATGGAATGTTGCTTTTTTAAATAATTAAAAAATTTGTATTCATTGGCAAATTCCTGCTTAAATAATAAATCTATCCGCTTTGATGAGCTTGTGTGTGCTTTAGCAGATAGTGCCTGCCAGGAGTGTGTACCGAGAGGTTGGTGACGGTTCCCTCGCTCTGCCGTGTGTTACGATGAGAGTTGGACGAGGTGCCGGATGATGGAGACGAGGATGTGGAGGGCAGCTGGAAGGAGGAGATGCCGCTGGTGTGCCAGTTGGTCCAGAAGATGCGGTTGGTCTTGACGTGCAGGTCCATGGCGTCGATGCGCACGTTGGCGTCGCCCTGGAAGGTCTGCTCGTACACCCAGTTGGGCATGCCTGGATCCAGACTGCGGATCTCGTTATCGTCAGCGATGTAGAGCACCTGCCTGTTGATATTCAAACCTGACAGAGATACAGAGAATGTAACAGGAGGAGAGATCCTTTGGGCTTCGGAAGTTTTACGTATACACATAATGCTGTATAAAGCACCGAGAATAGAAGCAATCCCATCTTGAATTTGTCTCATCTGATTTACCTGGGTATTAGAACAGCTTATAATGTTACAAAAGAACTCTAGAGTACCGCTAGACATTTCTAAATTTTCAATACATCCATGTAAGGTGAAAATGAACACTGAAGACTCGCACGGTACAAAATTCAGTGACGGAGCTGTAATGAAGTACTTACTGTCAGCCTTGCAGGTGTCGTTGATCTTGGTGAAGTACTTGTGGCAGCTGCACTTGTAAGAGCCCTTGGTGTTGTTACAGATCTGAGAGCACATGCCAAACTGTCGGCACTCGTTCTTATCTGAAAAGTGAACATGTGGTAAACTCAACAGCACCTTAACTGTGTCTTCTGTCCAGCTGTTGCACCAGAACAACTAGTGTGTGTGTGTCATTCTGTCTGTGAGTGCACGCATCTCTGTGCTCTGTGTGTATAGAGAGAGGGGCACCTTGGCAGTTGCTGAAGCCGTTGTTCTCGAAACCGGATTTGCAGGAGCAGAAAGAGTCGGTGCCGTTCGTCGTACAGTGAACCTCTTCTGTCTCTCCACATAGAGACCTGTTACTCTTACAGTCGTTCATCATGGTGTCTGAGAGCACACGCGCACACACACACACACACACACACACATCAGTCATCCAAAATGACTGCAATATAAAGAGCCTAAACTTCTAAACCAAAGAAGCGAAATCCATTCACAAGTCTACCAGTATTGCTAATCTATACACATTGAGTGGGAAACAAAGCGCGTGTGCTTGAGAGACACGTCTCACCTGTCTTGCAGCCGATCTCATCAGAGCCGTAGTCCTCGCAGTCGTTGAAGTAGTTGCAGCGCAGGGTGGAGCTGATGCACTTTCCGTTGCTGCATTGGAAATAGTCCTTGCCGCATTTTTGAACCTTCTTATCTGTTCAAATAGTGAGGCACATCGAGTTAATTTAATGCACCTAAATGCATCTTTCACTCTCACAGGCTCTTGTGTTATTGCTTAGATTTTTTTAGTAGTAGTAAGAGCACTGCCACAGATCACCAACCGCAAAAGAGAATGAAAATTAATGCCATGGAGTCATTCGTTTACATACAATTCTGCCTCATTACGTCACGCTCCTTTCTTACCGCAGTTCATCTCGTCCGAGTTGTCTCCGCAGTGGTTGATACCGTCGCAGCGTTTACCGCTCCACAGACACACGCGATCGTTCAGGCAGCGGAAGTTTCTGGTGGGCGGACATAGGAACTTCCCTACAGGTGGAAGGATGCCAGTTATTTTTCAGAATATCTAGTTCTTCCTCTCCGGTTCTGAATTCATTTGCTCAGACTTACGGCACTCTTCTGGGTTTTCATCAGAGTTATCACCGCAGTCATCCTCGCCGTCGCACTTCCAGGCCAGTGGCTTGCATAGTGTGTTGTTACACTGGAACTCGTCGCTGGGGCAGAGGCGTTCCACTGAGAGAGAGAGAGCGAGCGAGGGAAAGGAGACGGAGCATATTAGTACAAATGGATGTACAAAAATGGACTTGTTAGCAAATTGCTATTGCAACATGCTTGTACTGGAAAATAATCCAGGGTGCTGCATCACACCACCCTCTCGTTGATTATTTTCCTATAACAGTGCACCGTTTTGGGTTATTTTAGCAAAGAGGAGGCATATCTACAGTATCAAGTGTAAACACACACACACACACACACACTCACCTGGGTCATGACACCTCTCTTCATCGCTACCGTCCATGCAGTCAGCGTCAGCATCGCAGCGCCAGCGCAGTGGGATGCAGTGGCCGTTTTTGCACTGGAACTGGTCGGCATCACACTTCAGAGCACAGCCATGCTGCATGACAAACACACAAACACAAACCTATAAACCACACTCTGCTCCTTGCGAGGCAACTTGCAATTGCAATAAACACTTTCTTATTAATGCAAACAATAGAATGCATTTAAGAATCTAGCCTGACCATTTTAAGATAGAGCAAAGTGTCAGTCGCTGAGATTACGCAATTGTTCTGCATCTAAAATGCTTTGCAAACTGCGCCTCTACCGTTGCTAGCCGTTGCTATGGTTACACTGAAATGATACAACCTACGGAGATTCAGATTCAGAGACAGCGAGCACTGAAAGCAGAAGGATGAGGTGAATCGGAGAGAAAATAAACGTGCGAGATTTAGCTTCAGCACCTCGTCAGAGCCGTCAGCACAGTCATGGTCTCCGTCACATTTCCATCTCCCAGCGATGCAGCGGCCGTTGGTGCAGGCGAACTCGCTCTCTGAGCACTGACGCGGTACTGCGGGACACACACACACACACACTCAGTCCTTTATCTGGAAAAGGGAGCATGTTCATCACAAAAAGATGGTATGACGTTCAAAAAGACATATGTTTGGCGACCTGGGAAAACCCAAATTATACTATATTAGACTGAAATTTATACACTTTCCTGAATGGAAACTCTTTGTTTAAGTAAATCAAGTCACTTGGAAAAGACACCCTCTCTACCTTTAGATTTGTAATCTACTAAAGGAAAAACATTAATGCACATTGTAAAGAATGATAAGCTGACAATGGGTAACAAGCTCTCTCTCTGATTATCAGCATCATTCACGTCACTGGAGGTTAAAATCACTCAAACATGAGCCTGGTCATCGTCTCCTCACTCAACTAATCTCTGTTCGATCCCAAATTGATGGGGAAATAATCGCCGATTCTGGTTCTGCTGCCTAAATTATCATCTTTTTATTAGGTCATATGGTCCGCTGTAATCTGTACATCATGTGCAAGGGCTAGTTCTCTGATTATATGATGATGATGATGATTTGACAGTGCAAGAGCATCACAGACAGACTGACAGCTGGTGTCTGATTGCAAACTGAACAGGTTTCATTAAAGCAACAATTTCATTAAAGCATGATGCTCACTGTGTGAGAAAATCACACTTGGCTAGCAAGGTTTTTGACATTTTTAGGCAGACGTCCAGAGTAAGTTGTTGGTTATTTTGAAGATTTAGCCGTAGTGACAACAGATTTTCCCAGACTGCCACACATAAAGGAGTCACGATAGAGCTACAGAAGGGAACGTCAAACGTCAAAGGAGTTCAGAATAACACAGGGGAAAGGGTGGGTAGGTAGAAGAAAGAAAGGCTTGTAATAAAAATTCATGCCAATTCTTTCATGGGAAAGCACAAATAAATTAACTGGGAATTCAAAGCCATCAAAGTGGACTAATGAGCACAGTTCAACGCATTTACGCTGGAGAAATGGAATCAGCAAATGATAAACACAACGCCATAGAGAGCACGCGGATCATCTCATTTTGAAAAGGTAAACTAGTACTGAACCATTCCACCACTAGAGGGACAGGTGCTGAAATTGGCAGCTTGTCATTAAACACTGAATGCAAAGCAAAATGGATGAGAAAGGGAACAAAAAGTGGAGTTCAAAATGGAGAGAGGGAATGGAGGAGCAGTGACCTACCTCTGAGTAAAGCCACCATGTCAGTGTGAAATGAAGAACAAACATAAGGTGACTGGCATTCACGAGCAATGTGGGCAATGTCATGAAACAGTGCACGAGTAGATATGGCAGGCACACACATGCGTGCACACACAATTTAACAGCTCTATACATTATACTTGCATCTTAACACCCAGTTTGTGGTGCTCTAACAGACACAGAATGAGAGTGAAACCATTACAAAGCCACCAAGTTCAGCCCTTACGTCAGGGCTGTGTGCGCCAAGGGACATTTCCCATAATTCCACACCAGACCACCTACCGCACTTCTCCTCATCGGAGTTGTCTCCGCAATCGTTGTCGTAATCGCACTGCCAGCGGCCCGGGACGCAGCGGTTGTTCTTGCAGCGGAACTGATACGGCTCGCACGTTCTCTCGTCTGCCAAACGGAGAAAACAGAAGCTCAACACGGAGTTCACAGGACTTAACACATCTAAAAAGCAAAGCAGACGGAGAGAGGCTGTGTACCGCACTCCTCCTTGGGCTCATCTGAGCCGTCGCCACAGTCGTCCTCGCCATCACACTTCCAGCGTGCAGGGATGCAGCGACCCGAGTCCTTACAGCGGAACTCGTCCACGCCACACGTCATCTGAGCTGCAGAAGGTAGGTCACACGCGGGTCATCAGACACATAACATGATCAGTGAGACATAACAATCTGATAACTGCCCAAAACATCGGCAATGTTGATCAACCTTGATACCCAAACAACTCGGGGTCAGACTTGCGTGGCTCCCTCTTGAAACTAAACACCTTTTCTATTAAATGCTGAATACGATAGCTTCTATCTAGGTTGTGGGTGAGGGCTAAATTGTAAAGTAGCAAAAATAAATATCTTGTCTCTGACCAAATCTTCACGCATTTTGCATAACATTGGCGCATGCTGGAACATACTCCAAAATGTCTTTTTTTAATAAATAAATAAATAACAGTTGCCGATGACAACTGCAGAGGTATTCTGAACTCCCTGACATTAACTGTTGCTCTCTGGAAGCACCACACCCTTCCCCTATCTCACAGTAGTAATGGAGTACAGCTAGATTTAACACTTTACAAGTAACAAAGTGGACAGAGATTTCTTTCTTCGCTTCGCTTCGAGAACTACTACTACTACTACTACTACTACTACTACTATAGCTACTTATGAGCTAATTGATTCAAGTAGCTTTGCTACCTATGCTAACTATAACTAGTTGAAAATAAAATTAACTTCCAACTATTTTTATAAAACAACTTTTTTTTCAATACTTGCTTCAATCCTCATCTAAATCACGGAGTATTCCTTGTGAAGCACAGAATAACCCCAGCGCACCATGGAAAAGTGAAGTAAGCCGGTCAGTAAAGGAAGACTGAGCCTTACTGCAGTTGGCTGGTTCGTCCGAGCCGTCCACACAGTCATTGTCACGGTCACACATCCAGACACGGGGAATGCACCGCTTAGTGATGACACACTGGAACTGGTTGGGTGCACACGTCACCTCAGCTATAACGTCACCACACAGTGGCAGTTAATATACAAACCACTCAAACGCACAAGCAAGAGACAGGTTACGGATTACGATGAAGGAGAATGTGAACAACACGAGATGTGGAGTAAAGTGAAGAGACACTCACGGCAATCTTTCTCATCTTCTCCTTGGCCGCAGTTGTTCTGGCCGTTACAGCGGAAAATTCCGGGAATACAGCGGCTCGGGTGCGAGCACTTGAACTGGCTGGGCAGGCACACGTGGATGTCTACGCCACATACAACACGGACATGTTACACAAATCTGCCTGCATGCTCATTTACAGCAAAACTGTAGTGTGAACAACACTGACTGCTTAACATTTTCAATGTTTACAACGTTTCTAAGCAACCGGTTACAAATCCAAATTAATATTTGTTAGTGTAACAAAATAATGATGTATTTCTGTAACTGTAACTGTCTCGAGAGATAGAAATGCTAGACAATGGGTCAATGAATTTTCTCTGACCTGAGTGCTGAGGTGAGAAATTACAACAATACATAAAGAGAAAAAACTTTTAATTTGTGCTACATGTTCTAAGATGCATACTGTATACCATACAAGCCTTGTATGGTATATGCAAGTGCTCTATGGGGGGGCATACTTACGCAGCCAACAATGCGCATTACTTTTAATTGACCTTTGTTAATCGCACCTTCAAATATTCGCCATATTGGTCAATCAAACGTTAACAATGTCGGATAAGTGCATTTCAGTTCCACTAAAAATGTGTGTGGGGGGGGAATACTAATGCAACATGCTATAAATATTGTGCTGCGTGTGTAGGGACAGTACCGCAGTTGGCTTCATCTGAGTTGTCCTGGCAGTCATTGTCTCCATCGCAGATGTAGGCGGGGTTTGTGCAGATGCCTGTGCCACACTGGAACTGTCCCGGCCGACATTTAAACTCCGCTAAAGACGCAATAAAAGTAATTATTCTCTCTGTATCTCTTTCTCATTACGTATTCCTTGTCTGTATCTCCGCGCTTTCTTCATTATCTATTCATTATGGGTCTCTCTGTCTACCGGTCTCCCTTTTCATCCGTCAGCCTCCCTCTCTCAGGGAATGTTCAGGACATTCGGCGTCTCACTGTCTGTGCCAGTCTGTCTGTGTGTCCCTCTCCTAAAATGATTTCTAATTTCCCGATTTCTAATTTCCCGTCTTTTCTGTTAGTTCACAGAGACGTTTGTATTTTGAGAGTGATTATGTCAGGCAAAGTCTTTCGTATTTGTTGATACTTTTGGCGGTGGAGGAGGACGTGCAGCTCTTTTTCGATCTCGCCACTTGCACACGGTCTCTGTTCTCTGGCCAGGAAGCTTTTTGTGTCCCTGTCTCCATGGTGAGTCTGTGCTCACTCAGCCTGTACTCGTTCATTCAGGATCCGTCTCTGCTTTAGATCTCTGACGGTGAAGAGATAGACTGACAATTCAAGGTCTGATAGCAGTGGAATGTGGACAGGGTTTGGGTCTGACAGTCCCAGCGGCTCCTGATACGCTCTTCTCATCTGCGCAGTAATTTGGTTGACCCTGATTAGGATTTGGTGAGCAGAGTGGGCTGAGACCGCTGCTTTTTCTCTCCGCACGCACATTCTCTCTCAGCTTGAGAGGCTGGTTTTCAGTCCTAGCTAATCGCAGCTCCAGGGCAGTGGTACTTCATGTGAACAGGTGTCTGTTTTCTAAGATCAGGATTTTTTTTTTTTTTTTGGGAAGATGATAATTTTAGTTTTGGCCATCTGTCTTAGCCAGTCCATCTGTCTGAGTCTGTCCTTCTGTCGGTTCGTCTGTCTCTCTCTCTCGGTCAGTCAAGCTGCGTTTCACTCTCCGTCCGTCTCTCTTACTCTGTCTTTTTCTGCGTCTCTCTCACTCTCTCTGCCCTTCTGTCACTGTCAGTCCGTCCATATTTCTTTGTTGGTCAGTCTGTCACTTTCTCACCGTCAATCTATTCATTTTTCTGTCTCTTTCAGCCACGTGGGTCTCTCTCTCTCTCCTTCAGACGACTCATCCATCTGTCTGTCGGTCTCTCTCTGTTCGTCTCTCTCTCATGGCACAGAGATCAGAAAGGCTTTACTCACGGCAGTCAGCAGGTTCGTCTGAGCGATCTCCACAGTCGTCTTCAGTGTCGCACTTCCACCAGAAGGGGATGCACTTATCATTCTTACACACAAACTGCGCACACACAAAAAGAAGCATCTGATTACAACAGCACTTCCTAGTCTCCTCAACTTTGGACTGATGCATTCTGCTAGTGATTAAATCTTACTTTGCTGAAGAAAGTTTACTGACAAAGTAAACTGGCACAACTAAAAATAACTTCGAGCAACACTTCTCACAGGAATTCTTTTGTCAGAAAACTGCTTTTTCTATTTTTTTTTTTTTTTCCATTTAAAACTCTGTAATCTCAGCAAAAATATTATTTTATTCCAAACAGTCATATGCCAATTTGTGTGGTGATATAACAATCTGATGAGACAATCTGTTAAAAGGATAATTACAAAATCATCTTTTTCCCTCTAAACATACACAAATGTATATGTGTAAATAACATGTTGTAACAAACCCACAACACAGACATCTGACAAGACTCAAAAGACTACCGGTCGAATATTTTGACTGGCAACTTCTAAAAAGAAATTTGTAATCCCATATGATATTGTCTGGCTATCCATACTGGCTATCTATCCAAGTTTCTAAATTGGCTTGCTACAATTTGCCTGGTAGTCTAGGTTGTTAACTTTTGTACTGAACACCAGAAGTAGCTGGCTGATCTAATTAACAACTAAATTCTATCAAGTTTGTATGTTAAAAAACAAAACAAAAAACAAAACAACGAGGAAAAACTTTAACTTTAGCGAGGTTTAACTTTAAAGCACAAACTTTAACTTTGTGCTTTAACGAGGATATATACATATACACATACACAAATATATATATATATATATATATATATATATATATATATATATACACATATAAGGACTGACAAAATTAATTAATCACAATTTTTTAACGTCTTATTTAACTCTGATGTAATCGCATTCTAGCACAGCCCCTTATGCTATCACCGGCCTTGTCAAGCCACAATCAACCAGGCATTCAGACACAAACTGAGCAAGTCTACCTGTGACCGACTAACTAACTCCTTTGCAAAACGGATTGCAATGACCTGCAGACCGGTTTAGGTAATAGAGGACAGGGTGTTAGCAGAGGCTTTATAGATAGCATCTTCCGAGACAACTAAGCAGCCATCGAGAAGCACAATTGGGTCAAAAATCCAGCAGCTTTACGACACAGATAAGAGAACAATAGATGATGTAGTGGCAGGAGCCAAATATATTGCGCTGACTGGGATCACTGGAGTTCAGCTAGTAATCACAATGACCTCAGTGTCACAAATAATGCAATGCAAATAATGTTATGAAATAAAAGGTATGTTGAACTTTACAGTCTAATATGTTGATTATTCATTGAGTCGCTCACCTGCCAAAATTAATTTAAAAAAACCAGCAAAAATTGTTGTATGCACTTAATTTAGATTAGAGATTAGAGCATGTAATTAATTAGATTACATTTTTAATCACTTGACAGTCCTTATATATATATAATATATAATGTATATATGTGTATGTATACTGTAAAGTTATAGACTTTAGTTCTCTGTTGCTCTTTCTCTCTCCCTCACACACACACACACACACACACACACACACACACAGAATGTGCTATGCATGATAGTATTAGATGCTACATATATAATGATTTCTGTGTGCTTCAGAACAATTTTTGGCAGTGAATTTTTACGATTAAAGTTGGAAGTTTAGATATTAACAAGGGAATATCGACACATTTGGGCAACAGGTACACAAAGATCAGTGGGACACAATAGACAGAGGTTGTGTCAGAAAAGACCCAGTCATTGTTTCAACCCATGCAATTTGATTGGCTGTGTTACATGTTCCTGTGTTCCTGTGCAATTTTGACTGGCTGCATCACATGTCCTGAACACAGAATGGTGCACCACATAAATCCTAAATCTACAAAGGATGTACAGAGCATCGACATAAATATGGAACACAAGAAGTGGGACAATGAATCAGGTCTACAGACTCGTACTGTCAAGCACAGTGCCATCTACTGGTCCGCTGGAGGTAGTGGAGCTCTGTTCCTTTTTCAAACACATACAGTCCCATCACACTATTCTAAAAATAGAGTCCCTAGTGGACATACTCTAAAGTGGAGAATGAATCTAAAAGATAAATCTGATTTCATGCATGCAAAAGAGCAAACATTTCTCCTGAACTCGGCATTGCTTATTGGGGCTTTTGTGTTGGTCTCTGATTTTACACGTGTGGCCCATTAGCTTAATTGAATCCATAATTTTTATGATATTCCTGTAGATTTGAGCTCAGATTATTTAATTCTTATAAAACATACATCTGTGTTAATTCACAAAGCACATATATTATACTTTATACCTCATAATTTGACATTCTAGGAAAATAGCAGTTTTTATGTCTAAGACATGTTTTTACTTTTGATGAATAAGGGCCATGTGTGCATAATAAATACAAATCAAGTCTAGTTAACTGGAGGTCAAAGGTAAGACAACCATGGCCCAGAATGCATCACTGCTACAGAGCTCCACATACCACATGCACAGAACCACACCAAAACAAATATGCAATACAAAGAGCACAGCTGAGTCAAAAACAAAATGAAATCAAAATCATCATCAATCATCATCATCGTCATCTTATCTTCTGGAGATATCATCATTAACAAATTTAATAGAAAGGTGAAGAAGAGGTTCTCTCTCTTCTCACCTCCTCCATTCCCTTCTCGCTCCATCACACCCTGGAAGACTAGAGTAAGGGGAAAAGAGTCCATGTGTATAAACAGGCTTTGTGCGTGTGCGTGCATGTTATTTTTGTGTGCTTAAATGTCTGAAATTTTGTGCAAATGAGTAAATTATTACTAAAATGTCAGATGAATGCAAATAATGTTTCAAAATGTTTTTTTTATCTCCAAAATAATTGTGCTATCAATTCAATAATAATCTACCAATCTTAATGTCTTTTTTCTTAATTCCAATCCTTTAGGTAGGAACGCTGGCCATTTGGCAATAAATCTGTTAAAAAAAAGTGTAGTGGGACTCTCTCTCACTTTACTGTAGTAAGAAAACAGAAGATTTAGAAATGGAGAATTATGGCCTCTTGACCCCTTTGTGCCATCCCTAAACATGTGAGGGACAATTTCAGAGAGGACTGAAGGGTGGAGGCCAGGGACAGGAGAGAGAACTTTGCAGACATGATGAAAGGACCAAGAAAATTCACCCAACCCCAATTCATTCAAAGTTTCTTTGTTATTTTTTTGTCGTTATTTCAATCATGCAAGGGATTTTTTTTATTCTAGGAGATCAAACAAAGCTGAGCAGTGCAACAGAAGAATCAAGCTTCAATGTCTCTAACAAGAAGCAGAAGAAGAAGCCATAGAAGAAGGAAGAGTGAAGACTGGTTCATTTTTCCATCCCCTCTTTTCATTTGTGTTTCTTCTCTCTCAAATTTAAGGGTCAGGAGCCGTGAGGGAATGGATTCCCAAATACAGTCAGGGTGTGTGTGTGCCCCAGCCCAAGCCTACAATTTATGCAAAACCCACAACGACAATGACACAACAACAGTAAGGAGAGAAAAAGTACAGTTGGGAAAAAGTAAAAGAACACACAAAAGCAGGACAATGGTGTGGGCAAAAGCAAAACAATGAAAAAAGGAACAATGCAATGTTGAGAAGCAACATGTTACACAGAGGACAAAGACAAAAAAAAGAGACCAAAACAGGAGAAAACAAATGACAAAAAAATGAGAAAGCGGACATACGGAAATTATTTACAAAGAAGCGGAAAGTAAGTCAAAATTTCTCCACAGGACAGGGTTTTTTTTCCCCAATGTTTAGTGTAATTAGCTGGCTAATCAATGTTAGGAGATGTATCAGCTAGCTTAATGTTAGCTATCATTACATCCAAACCCAGTAGCCTACCATATTG
>JAQMYM010000015.1:16265292-16285611 GCA_030014255.1 Parauchenoglanis ngamensis
CACAGAAAGGCACCCTGGGTGACCCGGGGATCGAACCCAGGACCTTCTTGCTGTGAGGCGACAGTGCTAACCGCCGCACCATTGCCACTGCTGCCCCATACACATATATACACACACACACAAACACACACACATGGCTCCATATCCACCTCTCTATAAATATTTATATCTTTCACTAGTTCCTGGTAGAAAATGGCTCAAGGTGTGAACATAAACAAAACTGATACAAAATAATGTGGTGTGCACACACACACACACACACACACACACACCTTGTATCCAATCTTGAGGTCTTCACAGAGCTGTGTGCAGCCACTGAGCTTGCTGTTGAGACACTCGTTGACGAAGCAGTTGAGCTCGTCTGAGCCGTCACCACAGTCATCTTTCCAGTCGCACAGCACATCCTCGCTCACACACTTCCCGTTGTTGCACAGATGTGCAGAGTCATTACAGTGTTTCTCTGTAAATGCGCACGCGCACACACACAGACAACCAGAATTACACTTCACCACTCCAAACCTCTGATCTGAGATCATAACAAGAATCAATTTGACAGAACAGATGAGGTTTTTTTTTTACTGTTACTCCAAGCAAAAAGAATGCATAATTTGTATCTTGTTCTTAAGTAAATTTTGTGAAACATGTGGAACATGTTTTTGGGCTTTTCTGTAGTTCTCTAGGACTGGACAGCGCCATATTTCATTCCACCCTCAGCCTGCATCAGAAATAAATGTAGAATCAAACAGCTTAAGTTTCAAAATACCACTGGACAGAGTTGACATTTTGAGTATCTTCAGTGCCTCGAGTCATTTGGTTCTGTTCCGTTAAATCATTCGTTCGGATTGGTTCACCGATTCATTCAGTTTGGCCAAATGTGCAGGCTCTTGTTTAAAAAAATATAAATTTTTTACACCCAGTCTAACACAGACTACTATTGCATGAAGTATCATGCTGGAAATCTCCTTCTTGGGCCCAGTGATCCGAAATGGCACTCAACGAACTTGAAAAAGAGTACAGCAAATCTCAGTCATAACTGAAATATTAGCTGATTTAATCACTAAGCGGTGAACAAGAACTGGGCAAATCTTTGTTATGCCACTACCGAATCACTGAATCAAGAAGCGTCGCTCAGATAAGGCACACACGTAGCTGCCAATACGACTTAGCCAACTCAGAGACAGATATACATATGA
Organism: Parauchenoglanis ngamensis; assembly: GCA_030014255.1. NCBI lineage: Eukaryota > Metazoa > Chordata > Actinopteri > Siluriformes > Auchenoglanididae > Parauchenoglanis > Parauchenoglanis ngamensis. The sequence goes on from JAQMYM010000015.1 coordinate 16,266,486, forward strand.
TAATCAGGAAGTCAGTGTAAAAACATTGGTTGTAATTTGTGTGTTGCGACTGTGAAGCCTGTCAGCTGCATGAAAGGAATGACTCCGCTACTGATTCAGTCACCGTTAAAGAAGAGCGAATCATTCTGAACATAGTTTCCTCTCAATATGAAAATGCTGAACCCTTAAAACACAAGCCTATACGTGAACCTCAGACTTGGTCGTATTTTATTTATAAGTGACGTAACTAGCTATTTTGTGACATCTCTAACTGAGCTCATGTGCAACAATCCAAGAATTGTTTCACAGGAGTACTGTGATAAATGAACATCTAGTGGAAAAAAAAAAATCACTCCAATACTACTTTATATAATTGGAAGCAGCCGTCCAAGATGCATTTAACATCTAAAATCACAATTTAAGTACAGAGGTATTTAACTCCACCATCTCCTCATCCCTCACTTCGAGGAAAACGGAAGGACAGAGCCATCACGTCCACGGACTCAACGAAGCAGTCAATCTCTCCAGGCAGGGGCGACGTTAATGAGGCGGCAAACTGGCCGCCATCAACCCCTTCATCAAGCTCACACACCGCATTGCACAGCTGGCTCCTAGCCAGGGATTTTATGACCACCAGCTTTTATGGCTTCATGTATAGCTACAATGGAACCCAGATATGAACACAGATATGCCAGCGGGGATAATATAGAAGGAAAAATGGTGTCTGCTGTGATTGTGTTCTTTATAGGAGAAGAATATGCACTAAGGAACAGATTTGAATACAGGGGGGAAAAACAATGACACTTGAGACAAATGTAACCTAAGCTGATGCTATAAAAATGGTCATGTATTAGAATGCATGCATTAATATAAACTTCTGATATGCCTTGCCTACTGTCAGATCTGCTGTTACAGAAAATTACTCAAGAACGTCTGACTAATTATATACATCTTTGAGTTTTATTGTTACCTGGCTCTGTGCAGCGGAGGTTATTAGGGGCTTCGTCTGAGTGGTCATGACAGTCAAACTCTCCGTCACACTCCCAGTTCTTCTGCTTTAGGCACTGGCCATTATCGCAGCGGAAATCATTGGGACCACAAGTGGGGTACTCTGTTACAGAAAGGATAGGAGACATCACACAACAGCTCATTAAATGTCTGAACTTCCTCCAAAGAGAGAGATTAGACAGTATACATAATATCAAAACCCCTGACAGGTGACGTAAATAACATTGATTATCTCAGTAAATGGCACCTGTTAAGAGGTGGGATATATTAGTAAGCAGTCAGTTTTTCAAAGTTGAGGTGTTGGAAGCAGGGAAAATGGGCGAGCGTAAGGATCTGAGCGACTTTGGGACGAGGATGATGAGGACACCAAATTCACAAAACTGGCTCACCACATTCGGGAGACTCATCAGAACCGTCACGGCAGTCCAAGTCATGATCGCACACGAAATGCTTGGGGATGCACTGTTTATTCTGGCACTGGAACTCTGTGTCATCGCAGGTGTTATTGTTCGCTAGAAAGATACAAAGTGAGGAACAGTGAGGATAGAAAACAAGAATAGCAAAAAAGAAGTTCTTGAGTGGACACTTACTGCAGCCAGCCTGCACACCCTCGTCAGCTCCATCTGGACAGTCATTGTCCCCGTCACACTTCCAGCGCTGGGGCACGCAGTGAGAGCCGGGGCAGTGGAAGGCTTCAGGACTGCACGTCTTGGAACCTGGAATGACATTGCGAATAGATGTGTAGCGGAAAAACATCCAGGCCCTTAGATGAATGGACAACTCTTTTTAAGATCGTAAGAGTAAGTCATATAGATTACACACTACACAAGTCAACGTAAAGCTGTGTCTGCTGTTACTATAGAAACAACAGTAGAACAAATTGCATTAATATAAACCTGGAACACCTTCTGACCAATCAGAGATAAGAATTGACTTGTGCTGTGGTATAATAAGTATATAGACTAGACAGATAAGCTGTCTGAAACATTGATTTTCCATGCACTTGTGCTAATGTATGACCTTTCATGTGATGTTTCTTTCTCTACTCTTTTAAGACAGACACCACCCAGTTGGCAGCTCTTCTTAGTCCACCATCCCCTGCACACCCCCCACCCCAACAGCTATTATGACTCACTGCATCGGCTGCCCTCATCTGTGCCATCTCCACAGTCGTCTGTGCCGTCACACACCCAGGAGCTGGAGATACAGCGGTGATTCCCGCACTCAAACTGTGTTGGCGAGCAAAACTTATCTATACAATGGAAAAGACACGTGAGCACATGAGACAAGAGCAGAGACCCAATCATCAGGAAATATCCCTTTAAGAGCGAGCCACAGTTTTCCCTGGTTCAGGCTTGCCACTAACCGCAGTGGGTCTCGTCTGTTCCATTTTCACAGTCATTCTCTTTGTCACAGGTCCAGCTCATGGGAATACAGCGGCCGCTGGGACAGGCGAAGAAGTTCACAGGACATCTCAGCTTCCTCTTCTCTGTAACGGACATGTTGATTCCAGAAATGAATATATATGTGTTTTGGGTAGAGGATGTGCATGTCGTATTGAGGTGCGTGCCTGACCTGGGCAGTTCCTCTCATCAGAAAAGTCTCCGCAGTCGTTTGAGCCGTCGCACTGCCAGGAAGGTGCATAGCACAGTGTGGTATGTTCACATTTCTGGAAGGTCACACCTTTAACGCCTAACAGGTAGAAGCTGTGGCAATCTGTCGGGCCTGAGGGAGAGCGTGAAATATTCAGAAATGAATGATTTTCTTCCTGCATATCGTGCGGATCTCCTGAGGCAATGGCCCATCCTGAGCAGTGATCCAGCTGAGGCAGGGGTTCATGCACATCAGAAGGTGGGATGCATTTTTTATGCATTTATTTAACCTGGCCTAACTTCTTGTGGAACAAAGGGAAATACTTACTGCAATTAATTTCATCACTGGCATCCTCACAGTCTACCACCTGGTTACAGCGGCTCGAGTTGGTGATGCAGGAACCGTCCTTACATTGGAACTCAGACGCACTGCACAAGGTCACTGGGGAAGCGCACACACACACACACACACACACACACACACACACACACACACACACACACACACACGATGAGCATGTTATCATACAGTAGCAGACCTGATGAATGGTGAGCAGTGTACGAGTTATTATTAGAATAGCAGTCTGAACACGGGTATCATACGCTGTTCCACCCTGACACACACCTACACACACTTTCCCCCTCTGTACTTACTGTTGCAGGGCCTCTCGTCTGAGCGGTCTCCGCAGTCATCTGTGCCGTCGCACCAGGAGCTGTGTTTGATGCAGCGGCCGTTGAGGCAGCGCCTGTAGCCCTTCTTGCAGCCGCGATTAGCTGCAGCAAACACATCACACCAGCAAAACATCAACAACCACATGAAGAAACACAAACCCTCTCATGATTAGCAGTCACGAGTAGAAAAAAAAAAAAGTGTGAATTAAATGCAGAGCACATACAGCAGTAGGACGGCTTCTCGTCGGATTTATCTTTGCAGTGAGCGCGACCGTCACATGTCAGGCTGTAGTTGATGCAGTCGCCATTCCCGCACTCAAACTCGTCCACGCTGTGGCATGTGGTGTTCTCAGCTGGGAGAGAAAGCATATGCAGATATTTATATTTCGAACTAAAACTAGAGTGCCAAGTTTGGACCAGCTCTTGAATATAGTTTTTAACGTGCAGTGTAAACTGAGCAGGATGATTTGCATGTGTGCGTTTGTCTCACCGACACACACGTTGCCCTCCACCAGTTTGCGGTCTCCGCGACAGCTGCAGTTGACACGGCCCTCGGAGGTGATGAGACACAGATCCTCGCAGCCACCGTTATTGGTGTGACACGGAGAGAACTCACCTGCGCACCACACAGAGCAAAAAATCAGCTTCAATTTGAATCAGCTTTTACGCTATTAATATTCTAATTAGTGTTTGATGAAACGCACAGCTGTTGGTGTCCTTGGCCAGGGCGATGATGCCCATGGGTTGCTGGGGAATGTCAGCGCGTAGCACTTTCATATCTCTGCCGAATTTATCCGCTCTGAGCACAGCTCTGCGTACCCAGTCCGTCCAGAAGATGTACTCGCCATACACGGCAAGGCCAAACGGGTGCACAGGCTCGTTCTTCAAGACCACCTATAGACACATGCACACACACACAGTGTTATGAATATATTGAAACAAATGTGAAATAAATTTCCAAAGTCTTTTACTTGTCCCCCCCTCTCCTTTCCTATTTCTTAAGTATAGTCACACACATGTACAGTCTTTTGCTACATTTCTCTGATTCTCTAAAACACACACAGACACAGACACAGGAGCACTCACAAAGCGGTTGCTGCCATCGTATTCGCAGCGTTCAATCTTATCCAGTGTGGCATCAGAGAAGTAAAGCTTCTCAGCACGATGGTCTATAGCAAGGCCGTTGGGCGTGCGGATGCTGTCACCCACAATCACCAGCACGTTAGCCCCAGACAGTGATGAGCGCATGATGCTGGGAGCCAGCTCGTTCCAGTTCGTCCAGAACATCAACCTGAAAGCAGAGCGCTGTTCAAGATGTGCTTACACACAGATTTGCAACTCGATCAAAGGATACAGCTGAATATAAACAAAGATATCATGATACATGAAGCAAACAAAAATAAATCTAATTAAGGTTTCCTAGCTAGGACACATCATCTCTACATACTAAGTATAGAACAGAGCTTTAAAAGAGGAGTTCAATGCAGATCCAAAGTAGCCTGGATCTACACTGGTGCCGGTTCCTCTCTGGTTCCTCACCCTTGACACTCATCTAGAGCAAAGGCTCTGGGGTGGTCATCTCCAGACATGGTGACCACCGTGTCCCTGTTGAAGGCGCCGCTGCGTGTCTGGTCCACTGTGTGGCGAGTAATGGTGGAGGTGGTGTAGCTGGTCCAGTAGAGTGTGTCCCAAGCCCTGTGATATGCCAAGCCCTCCACTGAGCCCACATCTAAGAAGAAAAAAGACAGGATAGAGTAGAAATACAGCAGAGAACGTGCAAAGAGGGCAAACCGTAATATAATTAAATTTAATTAAATAACACTATGTGGATTGCATACTGTGAACTTCAAATTTATGTTCTGCTAAATCATCCATCACCACAAAATTTCTCTCATGCTTTGCATAAATGTCTATCACTTTGCGCTGAGACAAAAACCATTTTATTTAGCTCTGTGAGTCTAGAGCAGAGCCTTCAGCAGTCAGCATGCCTCTATTAGTAGGTGTGTGCCGGTGTTGTTTGCAGTGTGCGTGTGTGTGTGCGTGTGTATACAGGAGTCATTTCATGGATGGTTTGTCTGTGCATACACCCTGTTGTCAAGTGATCCCTATATTTAAGCCTGGCTCTCTGCACGGCAACACTCAAGGACTTAATAAGACCGATTTTTTTTTTGAATAAATCAATGGTCCTACAGAGCTGCTGTCTTGAAGGCACATTGTGTCCACTGGTTAATATGTAAAGAACATGGCGCACCAGCCATAAAGGTTTTATGAGTTAGGTTTGGGCCATATCTTAGTCATTATCTGCTGACGTCACTGAGATAGAGGTCCATGACTGTGATTACCCATCCATAAAAAAAGTCAAGACAAAGCACAAAGCCTAAAAAATATGGACATAGTATGAGGCAGAAAATCAAGTACATGAGCAAGGCAAGTCTCATGTAAAGGCCACAATGATTTTACCAACAAGGCTTCTGTGACGAGGTTGTTTCATTCATCAGATAGACAGAAGATCTTTTCTTCTTATAAGAAGCAACACACTTTTTCTTCCAACTATGTTCTGGAATTCTACTGCCCAGATTAGAAGTCATGGTCCTGAAGTGGCTTTATATCGACAACACGGATGTCCATCGTGGTGGAGCAATTGATTGATCGTTCTCACCATAGCCCAGCAGAAACATGGCTTGGCCTTGGAAAGCTGTGCTCTTCAAGGTTGACTGGCTTCACCAAATCAATACCAGCCAACAAGCAGGACTGTATTCAGAGCCGTTTCTGAAGAACACCGATCCGCGATCCACTGAGCCATGATCGGTGATCTGTGATATCCACCGATCCACATTCAACAACTTGAAAAGGACTAAATAAAGACTGAATGATGAATTTTGGTGATTTTGTCAAGTCACAATATGTTCTGCTTGCAAATCCAACACTTTTCCTTCCATGCAAATCACAAATATGATTAAAAAAAAAAAAAAAAAAGCCAATAACTCTTTAAAATGTCTGAGAGGCAGAGTGGCCTTCCACAATCAAACAGAGTGTGACTGTCCCAAAAAGGCAGACCTCTCTACTGAGTTACTAACTGCTAATAAATGCAGAGAGTCATTTTGCTCATATTGAAGCTCTAGTTATTGCTGCATTGCGTGTGGGTGGGTGTTGGTGGGTGGATAGTGAGGGTGCTGATAAGACTTTAAAAAGGCATACACTCGAGCGGCTCAGCTTAAGTGATGGGAGGAGTGGCAACCCCAGTCAAATCATGTCACTGCGCAGTCCCTCACAGCCATTGTTATCAGACCTTCAGTACACACTAGAAGCAAAGGATTAGCTCTGGTGCATCATGAATCGAGGAGAAAGGCACTGAATGGCAGCCATAGCTGGGTACCAAAGATGGACTGGGATATGCAGAAAGCTCTAGTGCCCATACTAGACACAGTAATTATAGTGATTGGACTGGTGGGCCACTCGTTGGTAATCTTCATCTTGGTAAAGAGGAGGCGGAAGACAGCATCTCGGTCTTTTCATGGGACTGATACACTACTACTGGCCTTGAGCACCTCAGACATGCTGCTGCTACTCTCTTTGCCTTTCCACACTGCTGCGATTACACTGGGCAATTGGCCTTTCGGAAACTTCCTATGCAAAACGGTCAGCTTCCTGGGAGTGGCCTGTAACACAGTTAGTGTGTTCACCCTAGGTGCACTAGCGGTAACACGCTATCTGACAGTGGTACACCCAACCTGGGCATACCGCTCCAGGATGAAGCGCTGGCTTCCAGTCTCCGCAGTTCTGCTTTGGGCACCAGCGGTGGCGTTGGCTGCTCCACAATTTGCCTTCCGCAACGTTGGCACGTATACCGTAACGCATTGCTTTGCCTTCCTCAGTGACATCAGCCAGGTGGTCTACAGCACTGCCCTCTTCTTGTTCAGCTTCGTCCTGCCTCTACTGGTCATCATCCTCATGTACGCCAAACTCTACAGTTTCCTGCGTAGTACTGGAACGCTGGGACATACTCTGCAGCTGCAGCGCTACCAGAAGCAGGTGACCCAAACCACAGCCTTGCTCGTTGTCGTGTTCACAGTCTGCTGGCTACCTTCCTATATAGTCATGTTCTACAGCATCGGTAAGAGTGTTAACAGCACAAACACGGCTCGCTCTCTAGCCTTGTTGGCACGGTTAATGGCCACGTCATCGTCCATGGTCAACCCACTGCTGTATGCTTTTGTATCACGGAAGTTCCGCAGGGAGCTGCTGGGCAAGGTGCGGTGCGGGGACTGTATGGTGGTGCGCTGGCTTGTGTGTTGTCCAGAGAGAAGCAGGGACATTGTGCAGGCCTTCAACCCTGCAGAGCTGGAAACCCCGCCTCCTTAACCGAAGCAAATGACACTGATTTTTTAAACTCAATCTGTGATTAAGATTTAAAGAATCTTGTGGGGTTTTTTTCTGAACCAGTAGAAAACTGAGGATGTCAAGCAGGGGACCATAATTTCAATTTTTACGACAGAGCTATATTAGGAAATCCTAAAAGATGGACGAGTCATATTCATAAGTTGTGTGTGTTCATATCACTGACAACCTTGTTTTTTCCTTTATAGAGAGACTCCAGACTAACAAGGTGTTTATAACTGTCTATTTCCTGGCATATAAACAGATGCATTGCTCTATTTATAAAACTATGGAAACCTTGTTGCCCGCAAGCACCTAACATCAGTGTTTACACTTCAATTAAAAATATGGCTCTGTGCATTTAGCGTTGCATATTTTGTATTGACTGGCAACCATTTGATGATTAAATAATGTGATGGACTATGCCAAGCCTACGGTATGGGGAAGGTGACAAGGAGAACAGGTCTTTTGTCATACATGTATAACATAGAATATTTTTGAACTACACTTTTGAGCTGATATTTTAGATAAGAAACAGGTGAACACTTTGTATTCAGGTGTTTCCCCTGATCAGTCCACACTTTCATTTAAACTTTTTCTGCTTTATCGCTCAATGCACAGCTCTAAACGTCATTTTTGAGGAGTTGGACATGATAAATGCTACCCGAGATGCCCATGTGAGCGTTGAAATCACTTCCTGAGATTTTCAAAAATGTGAAGATGGGAATTTTTTGGAAAATAGAGTGATACAAATTATGATTACAAAAATATCTATATCAGTGTGGGCTAAATCTTGTAAAATACAGACCAAATCGCGCACTTACTTTCAACAACGGTCCTACGCGCCGAGCCATCGTCGTTGATCTGCTGAATGTTGCCGAAGTGGATATCACTATAAAAGATGCGGTTGGCTCCTTTGCCGCCGCCACCTCGGTGGTCAAAGGTTAGAGCAATGACGTTTCTCATGTGATCTGGGTCCTCGAAAGGCTTGATGGGTGCATTGAGGTTGGTTTCGTCCGACAGGTGTATGCTCTTCAGGATGGTGCGCTCCGAGTAAAGCAGGTAGCCGTCGTAGTCGCGGCAGGTGCGTCCATCCTCGGCCAGCATGCCATGGGCACAGGCGCAGGTGCGCGCACTTTTGCCGCGGTATAGACACAGTTGCTCACAGCCACCATTATTGTCCTTACAAATGTTGGCGCCTGTGAGCCAGAGCAAATCATAAAACCATGTTGAAGGGAATCTAAACTCTACATATTGTTGAAGATTTATGCGCCACTTCAATTGGATTAGAAAAGTATTCTCAAAACCGATTACTCATTACTTGCCTTAGATACTCTGAAGCACATTTAACTCATTATTATGAGTTCATACCTTGCTGCCTGGCTCGGTTGAAGACTTTGATATCCTTGAGCTGCACACCAATGCCTTTCCTTAGATACACCATTTCAGTTGCATTGTTCTTATTTCCTCTCTTAATGGAGCCATTGGCATGCGTTCTGGATTATACAGAAGACGGTTTGTCAATTTAAGTGTTCATAATATTGGAGCTGTTCTAATAGTGTAGGACAGTCAGACAAGCCTGATTCACCTGTCACTCCAGTAGATGTAGTTCTCAAACACGGACACCGCAAACATATCCATGTTATGAACCGCCAGAACCAGCTCTCGGTTTCCGCCTGTCTCCAGATTAATACGCTCGATTTTGTCTGTACGAGCGTCACACCAGTAGAGCAGGCCTTCCTGAATTTGCGCACAAATGGTACAATTAGCCGGAGTAACACTTCATTAATATTAATGTATTAACAGTGTTACGTGACAGAAGGTTCTTATTAACATTTTTAAATGATTAAAAAATTATGTTTTGGCCCAAACTAGAAACTAATTGTAAATTTAGTGCTTGGTCGAATAATATGAACAGAATACTAATGTATATTACCGGTGAAATGTTTGGACACACTAAACTGAAAACATATTTTTCATCGTCTTTTCATTTTGATAAATGATCGATTGAGATCGAAGAAAAATGTCAAATGGTTAACGCACGTTTATATTTATTTCCAAATCAAAATGTAGCTTTTTTTCCCCATAAACATAGATTTTGCTCAAAGTAAGGGAGGTTTTTCCCCCTTTAAAATACAAATAGCTTTTACTTAAAACGAAATTATTATCCCAAACAAGTCTCTTGGATGAAGATCCTTCATGAAGTTGGATGAGAAAATAAAAATGAGTGTAAAAAAAAAAAGAAAAAAAAATTTGTCCGACATGGCATAATTCAATATGTGCTATTTCATACTGTCATCATTATTGTTCTAAAACAACAGAAAACTGTAAACAAACAAACAAACAAAAAAAAACATGTCCCAAAAGTTTTTGATTTATGGCATAACCAAACCCAGGATACAGCCATACAACAGGAGACGATGCCTGACGCATCTCAGCTCAGTTTTATGTCACACATCACTCCCAGACTATGAGATATGATGTAATTGTGCTGAATATGAACAAAGGGGCCATGTACAAACCTCATAATCAATGGATATGCCATTGGGCCAGCTGATACTGACATTGACCAGGACAAGTCTTTCTGAACCGTCCAGTTGAGACCTCTCAATGCGAGGATACTGACCCCACTCGGTCCAAAACAGGTACCTTAGACACAAGAAAGGGATTAGCTATCGTGTAACACTGATAAGATAATATCCAATAGGGCAGTTTTATCACTAGGCACCGACTCTAATCATTATTGCAGTGTAAACATTTCCACATTAAATGATGCTCCGCTGCCGAACGCAAACACTGTTTCTGGACTGCAGAGTTCTCGTCGCACTCGGACACGTGCAGAGGCGCTCGCTCACCCTCTCTCTGGATGGACGGCGATGGCACGGGGTTTGTCCAGACCGTGAGAGATGACTACGTAGCGGAAGGAGCCATTGAGTCTGGCCACCTCGATCATGTCGAAGCCTTGGTCTGTCCAGTAGATGTTCCCTACGCAATACAATAAAAGCACCATCAAGCAAAGCAAACAAGCACAGACAGCTCCATATGTCAAGCGTTAATGTTCCTACAATTTCAGCAAAGAGTACAAAACACTGGCAAAGAGAAATAATGTGTAGCCCCGCATGGAATGTGTGTTTGATTAAGGGGGCAGGCCTTTCATGGGGTGTTAAAACCATCTACGCAACTAGTCATTCCAGATTTATATATCGATTGGCTCTGCTGCTATTTTTATTCGGTGCTAGAAAAGATGATTGCTGTTTTTTTGGCATATTCCTGCTATCCAAAAAAAAAAACCCTGCCTGATAACATGCGATAACTACTGGAGTAACAGTGAACTACAATGCAGAGCTCCTATGCAATATGTGTGAAGGATGTGCAGGTCTGAGCTAGGAATCTGCATACACGCTGTAGGTGTGCACCTTAAAGACAAGAGGGAAAAGTCTATAAAAATCTATGGACTGATAAACTATATACTGTTAATATCCATAAGAGTGTGGAGGCCATCTTCCTAACCTGCGATCCAGTCAACAGCAATGCCCTCCACACGTCCGATGCCATTAGTGATGACGTCTTCTCTCCAGGTCTGGTCTCTTTTGGCTCGGCTGATGGTGCTAAGACCCATGTCCACCCAGTAGATGGTGTCATTTTCTACACACACGCACAGCATCAAATTAACAGGTCACTCGAGTTATTCATAACAACATGCTGGAAAGGCTTTATTTTTACAGGCTCGACTTTCAGGACCACATCCTGTTCTCAATACGATGCAAATTAACTTCAGTCCTGATTCAGCATGAACACAGGTCCAGGAAAATTTTTTAGACGTCAGCTGTAAATGGGATGCTTGCACTCACCGGCATGGAAGTCAATGCCTACTGCCAGAGAGGTTCCAGACACTGGCACAAGGGCGTCAGATTTGTCGACTGGGTCCAGAGGAATTCCGCGGATGCCCTCGTGCACCGAGTACAGCAAGAAAGAGGCCATACCTACCCACAAATACACCAAGACAGGATTTACCCCACTAGGGAAACATCGGAAGATGCTCACTTCTTTAGCCGAACTAGAACGTAGAGGCTTCCTGAACTCTGGTACGTTTCTTTGGGTCACAAATCTTAATACAAGGTAAAATTCTTGTATTTAAAATCTCAAAGGAGAAAGAAGAGAAAACTGCATTTAAGGATTGATACTTGCAGTATCTGATTACAAACTAAAACGATTAGGCTTATATCCACTGTGCTACAACATGTAACAAAGTGTGGCCTTTACTGTGAGAAGAACTGATCACACTTGGCTAACAAGGTGCAAGATATTTTTAGGTTTTGGCTGTTTTTTATCCACCCACTGATTGTGGGCGATGTTGCGTTGTTAAAGAACAAGGTACAGCATGTCACAACTGAATCTCCACACATGCACGGACAGTGTCGGATAGCGAGAGAGCCGTACCTTCGCAGGACTGCTGGCCGCTCTTCAGGTTGTAGCCTGCCGTGCACATGCAGGCTCTGCTGGTGGCCGAGGTGGGCAAGCAAAGCTGAGAACAGTTCCCGTTGTTCTTCGTGCACAAGTTTGTACCTTCAACACAAAAATAGTGGCTTTAAAATGAGTACTTCCAGTTAGGGATATATCAGGAGAAATACTAATTTGTGTTGGCGTGACCAGGAAGGTTTCGAGTTCAAATCTGAGATTTGCCAAAAAGCCATTGGTGGGTACTTAGCAAAACTCTCACTTGCTCCGTTTTATACTTGAATTGGATCCTGCATGGAAATGATGACGCATTAGTGTTTACTGGCCACCTGTAAACTTGCACATTCATCAATCATAAAAGCATTCAGAGCATCAGTTGAACAATGGCCAGACTTTTACAGGCTACGGTATCTTAAATGCCCACTATTTTGCAACCTTGGTGAGCAGAAAAGCATCTAAGATTCCTCTCCCGTCAGTCAAGAACAGGAATCCGAGACTACATCGGGTACAGGTTCATTGAAACTAGTCAGCTGAAGGCTGGACTAGGAAATTTTTTCCGATATTTAACTGTCCAGTTTTTGTGAATCTGTTTGCATGAATGAGCATGGGTTTCTGGTGTGACCGTTAACCAGCAGCTGCTCTGCCCAGAGACCACAGTCCCACCTCGTTGTTTTTATGGACTCATAAGTCATCTTTTAAAACCATCCTTCATGGAAATGTGCGAGGAAATAATAGAATACACAGAAAACAGAAGTGACCGTTACATTTCATTTTGTCACAACCCGAAAGCTGTGAACTAAACCTGAACCAACGCACACAATCACCTTTCTGTTGGACGGTCTCATTGTAGATCTTCATATGCATCACTGGAGACGTTCCATTCCTCAGGACTTTCCAGTTGCCTCCGTCTTTCTTGTCGCAGGTGCCTACCTGGTCTGTGACCTGGTCTGCCCACCACAGCTTGTCCCCTGGAGATAATAACACCATACATGTCATTCATGGGGTGCTGGTTTGGTTTTCTAGCACTAGAAAGACGCTAAAAGAACAAAGTTGCCGGTTTAAAAAAAAAAAAAAAAAGTTTAGTAGTCACCCATGACGGCGAGAGCCGTGGCCCTGGTGAGCTTGCCCTTCACACTTTCGATGATCTCCAGGCCTGTGCCGTCCAGACTGCAGCGATTTATTGTGCTGTTGCCTGTACTGATCCAGTAGAGCTTCCCCTCATCGAAGTCAATAGAGAGCCCTGTTACACAGTCGTGAAGAGCAGGGATTAGCTTCACCCACCTCCCCACAAATTCCACAGAGGGCTTGTTATTACAGTTCACCGTGGCACAAATGCAATCAAAGAAATTATGCGGTGAAGCCTAGCCAACATTTTTTGGAAAAAACGAAACAAAAACTGGTGCTAAAAAAGCTCTGCGCAGAGTTACTGTAGAGAAACGACGTGTTCAAAATTTCTCTTACATCACAGCAATTTGCTGAAACTTCCAATGTCACATGTATTAAAGCGCATCAGATTGCACTTTTTATCCAATTATAGTTACATTTAATGCTGTGGAACTTCAACAAAACAAGCTAGTCCCTGTTATTTATGTTACCTATGTTAGCGGTCATTTCCTCACCAGCCACTTTACTGATACTCATAAGACAGCTTTGTGAGAGCTACAGCTTTGTGCCCGAGTGTTACAAAGCGCTGACACTGGAGAGACAACGCCAGATAAACATCTCCTGGCAGAATATGTCACCATATCATGCACACATTATCACGCATACATTTAAATTATTTATTGGTAAATGTGCAGCGGTCATCTGTGTCAGACAAAATAACACATTACAATGAATAATGTTCTAACCAGTCGAGATTTGAATGCTAGCATAGAAATTTGAACGAACTCTTCAGACCAATCAGACGCGAGAATTCGACAGTGCTGTGGTATAAAACAGCATCTTAAAGGATTTAGCTTGTATTTTGCAACATTGTGTGCATTGAAAAGCAGTGTACAGTGTAATGTAGTGTTTTTCTTTGCTATGTGGAAGTACAAGGATCATGGAGTGTGATGTGATATGGAATAATATATAGACTGGGTGCTTTAAAAAAAAAAAAAAAAACCCTACAGCCTAGCTGCGAGTTTTGATAGTTTACTCACCCACGGGGACTTTCTGATTGGTGAAGAGTAACGAGCGGTTGTTGCCGTCTGTGTTGGCCATGCTGACGTTGTCTCCATCCGTCCAGTAGAGCTTGCTGGAGAATAACAATTTGCAGAATTAAGCGGCGAAGCATCGTGCAAGCTAAAGTGCAACTATTGTCCATTAGCATGCATTCCTTATTTTCCAGAACCTCAGTGGGGTTTCATATTCTGTGAGAGAAATTAACGTTATTCAAGCTCTTGCAAATAACAAATTTTCCTGACAGGCATAAAGCCAGTTACAGGAAAATATGCATACACACCCTTACTGTAGCACAAGCGATCATTAAGAACAAGATCATGCAGATCACCCTACTACATTTCACGTTGCATACATCTGCTCCTTAATCTCTTCCTCACTTTTGAAGGTAACGGAAAAACATGCACGTTCGCTTCACATCAGCGGTGCAACTGGCGCTATTTACAAAACCTGGAAAACTGTGGCTCAGAGTCCCATCGTGAGTGTAATTTACAAACTGTAAACCTAAACACCACGACCACCCTCAGAAAACCCAACCGAGAAAAGAATTACGAAGTCAAACTCTCCTTCTTTTTGCTGTGCAACTTCAAAGATCCAGGCTCTCTCTTCACAAACAAACAGCCGCATCCCGTCCCTTCATCGTGCCCTTCAAAGGTTCATTTCAGCCACTTGTTTTCTTTGGAAATAGCTGAAGCATATGGCCCAGGCATCTGCTCCTTTTAAAGGCCATTTTCAAACAATGCCAGTTTCAACAAACCCAGAGTGAGCAGAGGACAAGTTAAAGGAGGATGTTACTCTTTCAACCATGGTATCTGGGTCTTTTGTCCACATTACAAAGTACAGAAACATTTACGGGGGTGGATAAAATCACTACTCAGGGTGCCTGGGGCAAGCGAATCACATGTTCGGGATTTGGAATCGTTACCAGTGAGATTTATTTTAACCTCACAAAAAATACTCTACTCCGTGCTGAGTTTCAAAACACTGCATTTGATATGTAATATGCGATATGTAATATTTCTCGTTCGCATAACAGCTCAAAGCTGTTGGGCACTTCCTTACTGATTCCTGAATCTGGCTGAAAACTAATGCTAGAACAAAATGCGCTTACACACTTCATAGAGTGATTATAATCGTATGTCGAAATGCCGAAAATGTAAGCCAAAATCCTTCAGCCTTTTTGTTGACGGCACAAACACAGTCATTAACAGACATCGTTAGCAGATATCGCTACATAAAGTCACCCTTCACAGGGATACAGGTATTTGATTTGTTTTTTTTCCACAGTCTATGTTAAGGCACATCATATTTTTCAGTTAAATGATGCCAAGCTTTAATCCTAGTTAATCCTAATGAGCTTCCAGGTAAGCTTACCATAGTACACTTGGTCTGGCTAACAAATGAATGATTTAACCACCACTGATTTGGATTTACAAATGAACATTTGGAAGAATGTTTAAACAGGATAGGCTCACCTATACTCATTAGAGCTACTTATTACCTCTGCCAAGCAGGTCATGTTTTCAGTGTGGTTTGTTTGTCTGCCTGTAAGCAGGATCGTACAAAACCTACCAAACTGATTTTCATAAAAGTTGGCGTCGGAGAAAACATGGGTCAAGAAAGGACCCGCTCAATTTTTGGAGCGGATCAACAAATTTAGTTAAAATTCTCGAACAATGCAACATACGGCGTTTGGCTTTGGTGGAATTCTGAGCTTGACAATGCTATACATCTTAAAACCTAGTAGATGGCAGTAAAGTTCAATAGTGACAAAATATAGCCAATGTAGGAATATGATGACTCCATTGAATACATGTTGTATGTAGTGGTTGCAGCTACGCATGTCCTAGAAGAGTCGACTACCGTCCGTGGCAGAGGTCTGCTCTCTCCAAGTGTACTTCTAGTTTCACATAAGGTCTGGATGTAAACATTTAAGCAACTTTAATATGTGCTTCTTTGTAAAAAGTGCAATTAATTTTGGCGTCTCACAATTAGTTTTGACGGGAAGTATAAAGAATTCATATAGAGACTTAACAGCAGATAAAATACACGTAAATCTAATTCTGTGGTTTGTTGTCTCTTATAGAAAGGATGTAGAAATTCCAGGATGTAGAACTTGGAAATATTATTTCGAGAGAGATGTTTGTGTGTAGAGCTAACACTAACCCAAGCATGGGATGCACCACCAGACAGTGTGGTTTGTCCAGTCCGTGAATGACTGAGTTCTTAAAGGAGCCATCCAGACGGGCCACGTTGATCTGCTTCTTGCTGGTATCATAGCTGGTCCAGAACAGGTTTCTGGACACCCAGTCTACAGCCAAGCCTTGCGCATTAGGTATATCTAAAACAGCAACACAAGCGACTTAAAATCCTTGTAGTTCAACGAGTCAGTGAAGGTCATGATTAAAGTAAAGCAGAACCGATCAGAGGCTGGAGTCCTACCGGCCGACACCACAGTCTCCACTCCTGTCCCGTTAATGAAGGCTCGTTTGATCATCTGCGTGCGGACATCGGACCAGTAGATGCGCTGCTCCTGGGCATCGTAATCCACTGCTGTTACGTTGTCGATCACCGGCACGGTGAAGGAGATGATGTAGTTGTAATACGGATTCTCGATGTCCACTCCTCTAATCTCGATCTGACGGGCGTAGAGTAGGAACTGGCGAGACTCTGTGCGTGAGGAAATAAGAGTAAAGAACAACTTTAATACAGTTAATGAAGTGTGAAAGTGCTACAGAGACACGGATAGACGGGTAAGTGGAAAATGATCTGACATTATTTATCTTGGTTTCAATTTTACATCACAAAAAACTTCAATTTTAACAGCGGCATGCAGACTTTTTATATCCACTGTAGATAGATAAGGCAGGCAGACAGACAAGAAAGACACAACGAGAGCACGAAGGAGAGAGAAAGAGAGAGAGAGAGCGAGTATGACCGTGAGAATGAGATCAAAGTGAAGACACACCCAATGGAGAAGTAGAGGCAGACAGACAGGCAGACTGAGAGACAGATAGACAGAGGAAGATAAGTACATTTGTACAGGGTATATGGCTTAATTGTAGTGTTAAATATAGAAGATGAATCTGTGTGTGTGTGTGTGTGTGTGTGTGTGTGTGTGTGTGTTTCTGTCAGGCTTCTCCTCACACATGCACACTGCAGGTCACCCTGTAACACACTCAGTACTGATGTGAGATCAGTGCAGTACGCCGCGAAGGTCACCTACAGAATACTAAGCAGTCTTTCTGATTCAGTGTAGCAGGACACTACTGCCACACTGCAGAATATTAAACAGTGACCTGGACTCAGTGCAGCAGAGAGAACAGGCCATGGTGCAGAATACAAAACACTGATCCCGAGAACCCAAAACACCGAGTGACAACGCTTCTGTTCCACACTACAGAAGACACTGCTTCGGAGACATCAGCAAAAATGAGCTATTTAATTCCCAAACTGTCTTTTATTTGTGTGGTTGCAGCACCCACAACACAAAGATAACTCCCCGACTCCCTAACGCTGACACATGCATTCTTTCAATGCAGAGATTGTTAAATGTCAAGAGTGAGAAGACTTTTACCATAGCAGGTGTGTTTGTCCGCCTGCAGCTTCATGAGGTGCGGGCAGGCACAGGAGAACGTCTGGTTGTAGTTGATGAGGCAGAGGTGAGAGCACGGGCCCTTCCCGCCATTAGCAGCACAGGGGTTTGGGGCTGTAAAGTAAAAGCACAATGAGATGGTCAGAAAGAATCTGAAAGCATGTACCGAGATCATGAATAACTTCCTACGGTTATTGTTATTATAGTAACAATACTGGTGGAGTTATTGTTACCAGTACTGGAATTAATTACTGTTACTGCCATTACCACTATTCCCTTTACTGTTATTGCTGTTACCATTAATGTTACAGGTACCGTTATTGTTGTTACCGCTGTAATTACTATGACAGCTATTAATATAGTTAGTGTATTTAATGAAACGTCATTACCGTTATTGCAGTTACCACCACTGCAGACACTTATACTGCCATCAACGTTACTCCTTTACCGCTAATGACATCAATGATACGGTCATTACAGTTACTGCTGTTACTATTATGGTCATCAGCGTTATCACCGCTAACATTACTGTTGTTGCGGTTACCACCATTACCGCTCCTTGCAGCACTGACACTGACCTCAATGTTAATGTCATGACCGTTACTGTTTTGCCGTTACTTTTGACACCGTTACTGCCTTTACTGCTATTGTCATGATTGATACGGTCATAAATGTAACATTCATTTCCGTTATAGTCTTTAGCGCTACTGTCATGATCGATACTGTCATAATGGGTACTGTTGTTAATGTAACTGTCATTACCATTATAGTCTTTACCGCTGCTGTCATGATCGAAACTGTCTTTACTGTTACAGCCATCACCATTATTGCCTTTATTGCATCTACTATTGTTGATACTTTCATTAATATTACTGTGATTACAGGTACTGCTGTTACCAGTCATTACTGTCATTACCGCTATTGCTGTTAACATTACTGTCATGACAGTTACTGTCTTTACCATTATTGGCTTTACCACTACTCCCATAATCAATGCTGTCATTTTCGTTACTGCAGTCACCATTACAGTTTTTACTGATAGTGTTGTTACCATTGTTGTTGTTTTTATTATTAGCTACTGAGCAACTATGAGTAAATACATTTTACAATGCATGACACTTGGGCATACCATATAACCGATGCAGTAGCCTTATTATCTTTAAAACGGGGCTGTGAGAGTAACATTGTAAACTGTGCGGGTACCACCTATAACCTTGATAAAAACCTTAGGTAACTGTTATGATTTATATATATATATACACATATATATATATACATACAT
>JAQMYM010000015.1:16285711-16331879 GCA_030014255.1 Parauchenoglanis ngamensis
CATTTAAAATTTGAAGTATGTGATTGAGCCCTAAGAGTTTATGCTTCAAGAGGTGGCGTGTACAAAAAGTTGAACAAACTGAAGCACTGACTAAAACGCAACTGTCCGCTTTTATGCGAGAAGCACAAAAAGTGTGATTCAAAGAATTGAGAAATGCTTCAGCAATAGTGTGAAATGACCTTCTCATTCAGGACTCCTTCTCATTCACACTGTGGTACAATCGTGCAGGCTAGCAGACTGTGAGAAAAATGCCACCGCTTTAGTTTACACATGCCAGGCTCATGAAGCCATGGAAAGGTCAGTCACGCCTCGAGGGAAGTGTATACATGCTTGTACAAACGTGTATACATGCGTGACTGTGCGAGACTGCGTTTGATAGGAATGTTATACACAGGACATGAATACCAAGACAGTGGAGTATGGTTCAGAAAGCGAGGAAGTGGTACACAGGCGACTAAAACTTTCGCCTTTTACTAAAACAAACTTGGCTTTTGATTCAACAGACCTTTGGAATCAGAGTTGTGTAGTGCTTTGATGGACTTAAATTACATTTCTGACATTACATTCCTAGCTGCTACTATGTAGAAACTGAATGAAAGTTTGAAAAAATATCCCATAAAAGGGTATTAGGAGATATCCCATAAACCAAATAACTAATCTTGGTGCCAATTTGGAATTTTACTATGCTTTATTTTGTGCATCGGTGCAGTATAGAAAGGGAGAAATACCGACCCTGAGGCTGTCTGGATGGATGATAGACCTGCAGGTCAAACGGCTGTGTGTTGGTCCTCTGCACCACCGTAACATTGTGCCCTGTCCACTTGTTAGCTTTAGCCAGTGTGTTAGTGCGCCAGTCCGTCCAGTAAACCTCGCCCCCGTACATGGTGACGGCGAAGGGGTGCGACAGGTATTCGTGTCCCCGCAGCACCTCAATCAGGCCGGAACCATCGTAGGCAGCGGAGTAGATGGCATCGGACCTAGAAAAGGGTTTAGTAAAGGAGTGAGTGTACATCATGATGAGAAAATCTGAAATCATTTTACTATCTTCACACCATTCTGATGAACTACTTATGACAGATCTTCTTAAGTCAGATTTAACAGAAATGTTCCTAAAAAAAAATATTTAAATGTTGACCCTATTGCCTCCCCTATTCTTTAATAAATAAAGGCTGTCGGTGGGACTGGGTGTTCGGCGTAGCACACATACCGCGCGTCAATCCAGAGAATACGGCGCTCCAGATAGTCAACAGTGAGCCCATTAGGCCAGCCTCCACTTCCTGTTTCTCTATGAATGGTGCGCCGGCCGTCGCCACTCATGGAAGCGGCCTCGATTCGGGGAGAATTGGCGTCCCAGTCTGTCCAGAACAAGATACTGAAAAAAGATACGAGGTACTATTAATAAACAACATACTAAAAAATTTTTTAAAAAAAACTATTAATAAAAAAACATACTAAAAACTTCAAATCATAGCAAAATCTTATCTGAAAGCCCGACAGTCCAGGAATAACCATTGGCAGAGATCCAAAATAGATTTTCTTGTTGCATTGGGTCATTTACTTTTATTAATAATTATAATTTCAATGAATTAGAATGAATGAATTAATGAAACAAGATGAAAAACTTGTCAATGGGCAACACATGGAGATATCTACAGGAAATCAATATCCCATTCTATAATATCGTGTGTGTGTGTGTGTGTGTGTGTGTGTGTGTGTGTGTGTGTCTCACCCGTCACGTGGGTCAAGGGCGATGGCTCGCGGGTGCTCTACTTCTCCAGCGAGCAGTGTTGTACGCATAGTGCCGTCCAGCTTGGCCACCTCGATCTGGTCCAAGTTGCTCTCCACCCAGTAGATGTTTCCAGCAATCCAGTCCACAGCCAGACCCTCTGGAGTGGCCAGACCATACTGGATCACCACCTCAAAACTGGTCAGGGCTGCACCGAAGCAAAAAAGAAAAATACATTACCACATATTGCGTAAGATTTGTTTAAAAAAGCTGTCTTGAGCACGATGAAGGTGTGACTGAACATTTCGGTTTTGTCATCTCACACACCCAAGTTACAGTATCGTATAATAACGTAAAGTAATAAAACGGGAATAAAAAAACGTCAGGACTTGCTGTTATAGGAAAATAGAACACCATGTTATGCTTTTCATCCAATTATAGTTATACTTAATGTTGAGGAACATCTGCAAAGCAAGTTAGTTCCTGTTATCACTCATAGTATAGCAGTAATAAAAAGTCATTCCGTCACCAGCCTCTCTTTTCTCTGTGCCATGACTAAATAAGCGGGAAAAAATTGGGTGAGAATCCAAAAGATAATAATAAAAAAAAAGTTACAAAAATTGTAACACTGGATGTTACAAGGCACTGACACTGGAGACTCCTTCCAAAAATGTTAACTTGACATCCTCACAGAACGCTTCACCAAATGATCACAGAGAGTTTTCTTTAATTAACTCTTTTTTTTTTTGTTTTTTTTTAAATGATGCCATACAAGTCCCTGTGTATAAGCTGTTACTACAGAAATGATAAGCTAGAACGAGTGCATTATAAATTAGCGCTTGTTATATAACTTCTAAGGAATATTACTCAGAGCTGCTGTTATTAAATTGATCAAAACCTTTTGGCCAATCAGAATCAAGGATTCAGCCTCACTGTGGTTTGATGTAGTGTAATATAATCTGACAAATGTTACGACAACAAAGGTCTAGGCCAAAACTTTAGGCCGTTTAACATGACAGGCAGCTCGAATACAAAACCAAGACATTACTAAGGTTTACTTTTTTCCTTTGCATGACAAATGATATTAGATTTTTGTATGGCTTTTGGGACAAAGCTAAATGCGAAACACGAGGCAGACGGTATCAGAACTGGAAAAATACAGCCAATTAAATCTAAAATAAACAAGTGCGGAAACAAGCCCGAGCTCATCTCCTGCATGTTGGCAAGTTTAGAGCTCAGGAGATTTGCACCGTTGCCTGCTACGGATTTTAATAACCACTGATGCGATTGAGCATAAACCACCTTCAGCCTTGCATTCTATAGCACATTCCCTTGTCCTACGCTATCTTTCTCACAGGCTGAACACCATAGAGTATGCGTGCAGTATTAAGCACACACACACACACACACACACAAGCAATTAGGAGGCCAGTCCAGTGCTCAGCCTGTTTATTGTGGAGCTGGAGACAAGGTGGCCTCTGCACTCGGAAAGTCGAGGAGAAAAGCTCTTTGTTGCTTTGTTTCTTCGCTGGCAGCCATGTTGGCACTGCTTTTTCCACTAGTTGCGAGGTGGATATGAACTCTGAGTTGGACACTTTTGGCTGCGTGGTGCGATTGGAACTAGTGAGCGTGTGCGAGTGTGTCTGCTGAGAACGTTGTGCATCTGTCGCATGCTTGTAAATGCAGCACAAAGACAGGAACCTGGGAAAAGGCATGCTGACGTTTTGCGGTTACAGCGCATTAATGATTAAGGTATGCTCAAGTGAAGGATTTGCCCACCCAAAAGACCGCAAAGATATGTGTATATTAAAAGGGGGAGAAAAAAAAATCAAAGGCCATCCTGTTCAGACGCATACAGAGCCTCCAGCTAAATGACTAACCCTATTATCTAAGATTTAATCTTCTTTTCCCCTCAAGCTATTATTCAGGTCTTTAACCGCAACCAGCGACACTAAGTACATGCAATATCGATGACAATGAAGCCCGTCATTTTTCATGCATGAAGCGTTTGCGCCCACGTTAAAAGTGCACCAAGCAGAATTGTACTTTTTTTTTTTTTTTTTTCAAGGTGCAATTTGAATTTCTAGTCCTGCATATAATAAATCATAGATCAGAGGTGCTCAAACTTTTAGCAGCCATGGACTTCTTGATTTCTAATGATCAAATAGAGCTGCTTGGATCCCTAAATATAAGAACTTTATGTCTCCACAGCTCTAAAATCCTATATCATACCATATTGAGTATGACAGGGGTCATACCTGAAAAATAGCTATAAATAATTGCATTTAACTATATTGCTTCGTAACAGATCTGGTTTGTTTCTTTATTTCAAGTTACATTTTTCTGGGCCAGAAAATTAGCTCCGCCCACAAGAGAAACACTGTTTCACAGCTCTATCGCCTTGAAAGTCAAGTTACAAAATAAACGCAGTTGTAAGTGATGCAGTTGGATGAGATAGAAGGTAAGTGCAAGGTGATTCACTGCACACTGCAGAATCTAAAAATGACACACTGCTCCTTTAAAGAAGGAACATTCATGGTTAAGATTGTGTTACATTTGAATCGGCAAACTGGCAAATTCTAAACATTACAGCTCCCTATTTCTAAGCCACTTAGCAAGAAATGTATTGTTGGCTAGTGTTATACCGAAGTACTCTTATGATTTTTCTAACTAGTATAACTAGTACACACACACATACACACACAGATATTTCCTGTGACAGTCTCTCACCTCCATTTTCAGACAGTTTGCCGCGATAGATCTTGTCCTCCACGACGTCGGTCCAGTAGAGGGAGCTCTGGTTGAGGTGGAAGTCCAGGGCGATGGTGTTCCTCAGGCTGGGCACCAGCACACTGAACTCCCCCTTGTACAGGTCGATGCGACGGATCTCGTGCCGGTTGGAGAAAATGATGAAGGGCTTGAAAGGGTCTACGGGAGGCAGAGAATTTCTCATTACAGCTAGTCATACTGGAAAAAGTTTTAAGGTCGGCTGATGATATTAAAAAGAAAAAAAAATACTCTCACTAAATTATCAGCTCCTAGCTTATTCTAAATCCAGCAGCAACTACGCTCTTATTTATGCTCACTACACTAATGCAGCATGAGGCAAGGAAATGAAGCGCTAGAAATCTTTTTTAGATTTACAGCGACTTCCGCTCTTTCCTTCATCCGTCTCTCTAAGTACGTAGCCAAAAATTCCACTCAAATGGCTCATAAATGATGAACATTCAGGAAAAAAAAGGCAATCATTGTCCGTTTCCACTCAAATACACTTATGTGAACATTCTGAAAAGAACGCAACGTGATTACGAAAGAAAAAGAGCCCCAGCCAAAATGTAATTGCTCATGGGCTCAGTCCAAAACCACAGAGCAGGCTGATTTCATGATTTATCATCATCCTTTTCACAATAAATTGTTACTTTTTTGATGATATTACAGGTGACTAACTTTATTGGCGCTCTAACAAACAGATGATTGTGCATACAAACAAAAAAACAAGTACCGGTTGATTCCTTCTTCTTACTTTAAATTCATCTTATCTGAAGAAGTAATTAATTTGAATGAAGTTATTTAACCATTTCTCGCTGTGCACTGGAGCTCCATTCAGCCCGTGGAATGGAAATCGACTTATCGGACATTTTCAATCAGTAGAAACAAATGAATTTACGCTAAAGATCGCAGAAACGTTTTTTACCCTCGCACGAGGTGGCTTTTCAAAAAAAAAAAAAAAAAAAAAAAACAAGGTGCTTTTTTTTTTTCAAAAAAAGCAAATGGAAATGCTACCTTTCTGAAGAAAGAGTGCTATTATGAGAGGAGAAAACCCACCTTTAATTGCAGAACATCACACAGACGAAACATCGCTTTTATTTTGCGCAAAACCGCAATGAAAACCGACAGTTTGTAGACTATCGGGACTCGATATGTGTTTAGCTGCTGGTGAGCGGGGTGATGGGAAAGAGGAGAGCTGTGAGCCCCCTGCTGGGCAAAAAAAATTCACACCTCTCCACAATAACACTTTTACGGAGATCAAACAAATCAAATGCGTTTCTGATCGTTAAACAACTTCCACGGTAAAATAATAACATTAAAACCTAGTATCAGTATAATAAAAGTACCCACACTAACTTTCCCACTAACTCTTTCTCACCGGTGCTCTTGCAGCTCTCATGGTCAGGTTCCAGAGCCCAGCCCTCGTAGCAGGCGCACTTGACGGTGGCTTTCTCCTGGATGCAGCGCTGGCTACACTTCAGGTGCTTGGCGCAGAAGCTCTGGATCTGGCAGGTCTTGTTATCAGAGCCGAGCTCCATGCCAGTCGGGCAGGAGCACAGGATGCCCTCGCCGGGGGCGATGGTGCAGTTATGGCTGCAGCCGCCGTTCTCCAACGAGCACAGGTCTGCGTCGGGGGGAGAGAACGGACAACCGCTGTGAAAACTAGAAAGGTTTTTCCGCACAGACGTTTTGAGTTGTCGGCTGAGCTACAGGCAGGCGTGGGTGAGAAGGGGCTTACCGCAGAGTTTCTCGTCTGAGCCGTCGGGACAGTCGTCCTTGCCGTCGCACAGCAGTTCTGCAGGGAGGCACATCGACTCGCTATGGGCACACACGTGATGCGAGAGTTTGCACAACAACGCCTCGCAATTATCTTCATCCGAGTTATCCTCACAGTCGCTGTCTCCATCACACACCCACGCCTTACTGATACACCTCGCTGCAGGGAAACGGACACACACACAGAGAGAAGCTATAATAATATAATATATATAATAATAATAAAGCTCTAATGGTCATTACCAATCACATTTATAATATAGATAATGTTTTGTGGTCATTGTGATAGGATAAAATGTTAACCAAAAACAGGGGGGAAAAAAAAGAAAAAAGTTTTTCGGATTCAACATTAAACCGTTTGCTTACACTAAATGCCTTGCTTAATAATGACTAATAACAGTGAAAATGCGATAAAAAAAAATTTAAGTCAAAAATTGAAATGTCATAACGAGGTGACTAACCCGAGTCCCTGCAGGAGAACTGCGCAGACGGGTTGCACGTGTGCGTGAAGCCCTCGCAGTGCTTCTCATCGGTGTCGTCTATGCAGTCGTTTTCCCCGTCACAGCGCCAGCGCTTGGGGATACACAGGCCGTCCAGGCGGCACTGAAACTCGTCCGAGTGGCAGCCTCCAGGGGGACGTGTGGCTGCACAGTCAAACAAGGAGACATGGAATAACTTCATGTGGCTGAACACGGTCACTAAAGAACCATCATGCAAACAATCATAAGAAAGCCTCATTAATTACAATTAGAGCACGCTATGTGGAAATTCCAAAAACTTGATATTGATATGAATCAACACAAACGGGTTGGCGGACAAGTGTGTTTAGAAATCTGTGCGTTGTGTTGCACAAGACCAGATGCGCAGGATGATCAACAGGCTTTTCGTAGCAATCCCAGACAGCTCATACACAGGAAAGCAGAGGGATTGTGAAATCATAAACAATGCGAGTCAATAAAGGAAATAAGATAATAAAGTGAATAAAGTCGATCCTGTAATCACCGAGAAAGGAATGTGATGAGCTTTAGGGATAAGGTTTTCTAGTCAGCTGTATACTGCTTCACCCCCCCCAAAAACTTTCTTTTGACCATTCATAACTTTAATTGAAGTATGCTGATTGCATTATTAGGTTGAAGAGACTTTTTTTTTTTTTTAATCAAATGTAAACGAGTGCAGTGAAAATTTATACACAAACCTAAGAGACCACTTTTAATGATTACCGTATCGTGTTAAATTAAAAAACTGTCTAAAATGCCTTTGTTTTAAATGAAGGCGGTATGGATAGCCACAGGACGTTCTTGCTGATGTTATGGAGTAAGAGCCATAGGGACGTTTATTTTAAAATCCCCTCGATGCGGCACTTGCAAGCTCGTCACGGTGAGCTAGCCATGGTGGGCAAAGCGAGCTACCGCGACGGATTCTCCCGTTCTTGCCGTGTACTTTTGGGTAGCTTGCAGATATTTGGCCTTTCGTTGAATTTATTTTTTTTTACTTGGCATTTTGGATGCAGTTCTAATTTGAAACCGCATTCCGGTTCCCAACCCTGGCAGGCAGTGAGAAAAGCAAGAATTTTATCGCAATAAGCCTGGAATAAATTTTCCCTTCCCCCGGATGCGCCTACTTCTGAACAATAAGCAGCTCCTCCATTTTATTTCCAACGACGTGACACTAATTCCTCCCACTAGGTTTCTACTGGATCACAAGACGAAGACAAATGCGCATCGCCCGCATGCTACGTCCTTTCCCCTTCAGTGAACTGGCTCGTATATCAAACTGAATTTACGTTGGGTTTCAGTCTGTTACTGTTATTGAACTACTTTGTTCCATTTCTTCATATCCCTATACTAAGGTCTAATATGTAGGGCGTGGTAGATGGTCCGGTCCAAACACAGGAAGCCAGTTGGTATAATGTCAAATAACACTTTCCTCAGGTGGAACCTGTTGTATGAAAGGTGAGACCTGGCTGGTGGGAACTGGTTGACAAAATGAGGAGAAAACTGCATTCTTTTCATTATAGAGAGTTTCAGATACTGTACATCAACCGTTTCCCTACCGCAGAACAATCACTGCCTCGGTGCCTTTGCTAGCTCGAGAATAAGTGCGGAGTAACAATCCTCAGACGGCGCTACACAGGAAACAGTATTTCAGTGCTGACAAGTCAGCATTCTTAAAATACTCTCCCCCAGGAAGTGGAGTCTGGAACCAGACATGGACTCAGGAAGTGAAATCAGATTCCACTTTAAACAGTTCCACAATGAAAAGGCGGCGGCTCCAGATGTGTCGGCAAAACGAAACCGCCGAGGAGCCAGATGTCTTTGCAGGCTGGGAAACATGCACGCTCACCCTGGTTGGTGCAGTTGGCGCTCTTCTCGTCGCTGTTGTCGCCGCAGTCGTTGTCGCCGTCACAGGTCCAGTATTCCGGGATGCAGCGGCCGCTGTTGCACTTGAACTGCACGCTCGAACAGGAGTGACTGCAGCCTGCTTCATCGCTGTTGTCTCCACAGTCGTTGTCTACACACAAACATGGACGTGGTCACAATATGCGGCAGTTCAACTCATCTTTTACACTCCTACACACGTGATCTGGCAACCCTTTATTAAACCTTAGCAGACATTAAGACTATTAAAAACAGTTATAAATGCTTGGCTATGAGCTGTGGTGTTCTCTCTTTCCACTGCATGTAAAATATATCACTTGTCTCTGGTTGATGCACCTTATTTTATTCATTTTGGTCAGTGCTTCCACACTAATCAGATCGTCTATCATCTGTGCACACTAATTAACCTGACTAGCAAAAGATGTATGCAGCGCAACGTGGGGGTGGGATTCACAAGCAAATAGGTTTCTCTTTTTTGCTCTGCGAAAAATCAATAACCAGTAGGGTTCTTCTTTCTCTATTTTCTTCCCAGTATGATTATAACATTAGCCCACTGAATCTACTTGCCTGCCAGCCAACCATTAATAAAAAAAAAAAAAACCTAACAGCCTGGACGAGTTAATCTTCTTTTCCCGAGCAGTCAGGGTAGCAGGGTTTGTCCACCCACCTCTGCTCCAGGATGAATAAAGTTGAACTCGGTCACAAAAAAGAAATCTCTAAATCCCAGAGTAATAAACAGCAAGAAAAATTTCCGGCTGCAATAAAACCGCATGGAGTAATTTAAAGTACTACGACGCGGACAGAATTTGGAACAAACAACGAGGTCAAAGGTTCACTCACCATTATCACAGCGCCAGTTAACGTTGATGCAGCGCCCGTTGGCACATGTGAACTGGGTTTGTGGGAAACAAGTTGGGTAGGCTGCAGTCCAGGACAGAGAGAGAGAGAAAGAGACAGAGAGAGAGCGGAAGGATGTATGAAAGAGGGTATGAGAATACACACAGCATTTACAACGCACAGCCTGAAGCTGTACTGCTCACTATGAACAGTAAGAAGCCCATTAATAGGAAGCAAGCAGTGCTGATTTTTCCATCAGGGAAGCTTTGCAATAATGATTATCTTATCATTGCATCATCACTCATTCATACATCATCTGTTAACAAGGATTTCTCCTTCCCAAAGTGATTTTGACTACAATACAAGATTAAACGGTACACGGGACCCTTCTGCGCTCATTCTGGTTCACGGAACACTCCCAAAAGGATTCGCTGTTCACACTTATTTGAAAATGTAATGTCACTACTGACCACAGGAAGCTGGTTCATCTGAGCGATCCCCGCAGTCATCGTCCAGGTCACACGTCCAGGTTTTAGGAATACAGCGTCCGCTGGCACACGGGTGCTGATTCGGAGGACACGTTCGAGCTGGCGCGGAAACAGACAGACAGCGATCAATGCTCGGCCCCGTCCCGATCCAGAACAGCGAGTCAATGTGCGTCAGTACTATTCCTCGCTAGCGGATACCTGCAGGTTTACACTACTCAGCACTTTTTCATACCTGAGCAGGTGGTGTTGGACTCGTCCTCGTTGTTGCCGCAGTCGTTATCTCCGTCGCAGAGCCAGCGCATGGGGATGCAGCGGTTGTTCTGGCACTTGAAGCGGTCGGCAGGGCAAGTGTGCTGGTCTGATGAAGGAAGGAGATATCGTGTAAGTTCGACCTAACAGTACTGGAAATCCAATAAGACCCGAATGGCTAAAAACAGGCATTTCTGAATAGTTTTAGACTAATCACAGTAACCCAAAGGCTGAAAGATTACGCCTCACATTAGGGCTGTGGAATGCGAGATAAAATCAATATAGAGTTAAATTCTCTTTCTTTTTTCCAGATAGCGCATTGCATTACCAGCACTTTCACAACACAGAGACAATAACTGATTAGATATATCTATAAATGGGTGACGAATTAATGGAAAAACCAACATAACATGGCTTTGTAAGGGGTTTGGGTCATCATGAGCCACCAGAAGAGACTTTGATGTGCCTCGGCATCAAGTCCCTGGAACTGTAATGAAGGGATAAACACCATTTTTCTAAAAGATGTTCGTTCATTTAGTGTTTTGATGATCATGTAGGTTGAGACGTGGTGACAGCATGGGATTTCCCTCATACTCGTACTCCGCAAACAATTCAGTGAGCCCTCTTGCCTTGTGCATGGGGGGCAGAGTTATCTGGGAAGAGACCACACCCATCAGGATAGAAATGTTTCATTAGAGGATAAAAAATCAGGACACCTTTGCAGTGATGCTTCCCTTTAAGGGGACGTGCGGACCCAAACCATGCACCAAAATACGCCCACAACATAAATGAGCCACTGTTTTTTCCTTTAATTTGTCACACGGCTATGTTTAAAAACATAATAAAGGTTTCACTTCCCCAATCAGCTCATCTAAGCACTTTTACGACCCTTCTCTCCTCATTACTTTTATCTATTACTTTTATAGCGCATCAGTCTGTGTACTGTGACTCACTGTCTGTACGTATTGTGCATTTTTTATCCTGTTGGAATAAAAAAAAAGACTCACGGCAGAGCTCTGGCACCTCGTCGCTGTTGTCCAAGCAGTCGTTGTCTCCGTCACACTTCCAGCGTTCCTGGATGCAGCGGTTGTTCTTGCAGGCGAACTCTCCGGGCTGGCACTGAGGCGGGGGGATGTAGGACGGATTGGCTGCGGAGACGGCAGTGCGGCATGAGGCGACTCAAAATCTAAACGTAGCCCCTCATTTCACTCTCCAAAGTCACACCCCCCAAAAACACAAACATGTGTTGTCTAAAATAAATCACCTAAATGCTTGTGTAAGCCTGGGACATTTATGAATTTACATGTGAGTAGAGACGCCTCCTTGATTGGCTGGATGCTTCCAATCTGAAATTCGCATATTTAACTAGGACAGTGGATCTCGAACATTTTGTAGCAAGGGACCTCTTTAAATTCCTTTAGAACATTATGTAATGCTTTCAAATAACATTTTTGGAGCGACAGGGTTCTGTTCCTGAACTTTCCACTGACAGAAGACATTATGACGTTGCTGCTCGGACCCCCTAATGATAATTAGGTCATATGGTTGTATAAATGAGACTTGTATCACTTGTATAAATGAGACATATGTAAGTCGCTCCGGATAAGGTGCGTCTGCCAAATGACATAAATGTAAATGTAAATAATTACAGACCGCTTGGCTTTACTTCACGGCACACCTGAGGGTCCCCACTTTGAAAACCACCGAACCACGTAACATTACATCTTAGACCTCTTACCTTTACAGGTCTTGTTGTCAAGGTCCAAAACCTGGTCATCTGCACAAGCACAGGTCCGTCCTACTGGTGTGAGCAAGCACAGACTGCTGCAGCCACCGTTATTGGCCCTGCATTGATTATGACCTGGGGCTGGAAACAAACACGCACAACAAAAATGCACTTCAGATCACAAGGACTCCCCCATGGAGATGATTCAGGTCAATGATTATACGTTTTTTCTTAGTTAAATAACAGATTTTCTATCTGTTAATTATTGACCTTAGGTTATGTTCGGACACAAATTATCCATGTAATTTAAAAAGACTTTAATCTTTCTTTAGAAACCATTTCAATACGAGGTTTTACAGCATTTTCTTTTCAGCAGAAAGCGCTCAGTACTTTGTTGCTGCTGGGCGTCGTAGGTACGGATCTCGTAGATGGGCGGCCGCTCGCTCCTCAGCAGCGTCACCTTCTTAGACGTCATGTCCAGCTTGTAAATGCTTCCGATGCGGTACTCGTTCCAGAACAAGAAGTTCTTGTAGTGGCACAGACCGAAGGGATGGTTCAGCTCCTGCCCCTCGTACACCGTCTAGCCAATCAGAGAACAGAGCAGCAGGATTACACTTTAAACCTGAAGCTACAACAGAAGGTTTTTTTTCCTGAACACAACCCTATGAAAAGCCGCTCTAGTCATGTTTTCGTCCAAATGTTTCACGAATTCTCTCACCCTGCGCTCAGTGGTGTTGAGCAGCACCATCTCGATGCGGTCGTAGTAGGCGTCCACCCAGTACAGCACGTTCTGCTCGACGTCCAGACTCAGGCCGTTGGGCCACAGCATGTTTTTGGAGGTGATGAGGATGCCGGAGTTGGAGCCGTCCATCCATGCCTTCCGTATACTGCCGCGGTTGGCATCTCTCGAGTCTTCCTGCCAGTCGCTCCAGTACATCATACTGAAAAAACACATGCATCTGCATTAGTGGTCTAGACCTGATTTCATTTCATATAACACTGTTAATGGATTGCCAGTGAAGGGTTTCATTTATTTACATTACGGTACGTCGAAATTTGTCATACTTTGCAGGGGCTGTGTGGACTAGTGCTGTGGAGAGATTTCACGAAGTTGGTGGCAAAAACCGTGGGGGTAAAGAAATGCGGAGATGCAGTCACCTGCACTTATTTATGTCATTTACTTTTACTTTCATCCAAAGCACCTTACAACTGAGACAGGATAACTGAGCAGTGGTACAAAACTATGCTGGAAAAGTAACTTCCGATCTGATTTTTCTTTAAGGGGAACATTATAACCATCATATGGACTGTTTTTTAAAATCCCACAACTGCCCACTTTTCAAGTACTTCTAACCAATCCCGTTCGGACCTGCGGTTACTTCTGGGACTCCTCCCATATCCACATAGCACCCTCATTATAAGGTCTATAAGAAAGGCTCTGTTGATGGCCATGAGCGTCCATGCTCTGCGTGCTCCTTTCCGGACAACCGTTTGACAAAAGTGTTGGCGCACCCTTACATAGTGTAACATGATACACAGATGACTTGACTTAATACATAAGCAGCTGCGTGTATACAAATGTAAAGCAAGTCACTCTTACCCGTGTGATGGGTCCACAACTATGGCCCGGGGGTGGGTCATCTTGCCCTCAAGGAGAGTCTTGCGTGTCTGGGAGGCCTTCTCCAGCTTGGCCACACTGATGGTTTTCTCTGGGCCATCATCTGTCCAGTACAGGTTCTGACCCATCCAGTCCACTGCTATGCCCTCGACGGTGTGGATTCCTACAGGGAGACGAGTGTGTGAGCGACAGAATAACAAGCTGACATGACGTTACTGATTCCCAAACTAAAGCAGAAAAGCAACCTTCATTATACATATAAAATAAGGCCACTTTTAACTATAAATACTCGAGTAAATAACCAACTCGCATAATGCTGAACTCTCAAACAACCGTGATTGCTGGCAATTAAGTGTAACAAGCACTTCATAAAAAACACCCAGGCAAACACACGGTCCAATGATACACCTATCATTCCGTACAGTCCAGATTATGCAAAATATCCCCACCGCTCTTCACGATGATGTCCCTCTCGGTGCCGTCGATTTTCTGCCGGCCGATGGTGTACGTGGTGGCGTCGCTGAAGTAGATGAACTCCGTCTCGGCGTGGAAGTCCAAAGCTCTGGGGTTGTTCAGGTTCTCGATGGGAATTATGTGCTCGTCGTATACACGTGCATGCAGGTCCATGCCTCGAATGACCCCGGGGCGACCTTTACCGTACACCAGGAAGAGCTCGTGCTCTGGTTCTGAGGATGTAGAAAAGCTTTGTCAAAGTCGAAGCTGTACCTCTGTTACAAAGCCCTGACAACGGCGACTGCGCCCATAAAAGACAACCATTGTCATCTCCATTTCAACAATTACACACTTTTAAGATGTTACTGCAGAAATGAGAACATATTAAAGCGAACGCATTAATAGAAATCTGAGCAGCCAGGACTACTCAAAGCTTCGAGAACTTAAAGGTGCTGCGGTACAACACTGTAATCTTCTACAGGTGATTCCCTAAAAAAGAAAAAAGTTTTGAGAGAAGCGTGCACTCACTCTTGCAGGACTTGCCATCGCTGCCCAGGCTGAATCCGGAGCGGCAACGGCACGTGCGGATCTTGTGGCTGTTGGCGAGCAGACAGATATCGGAACAGCCTCCGGGTTTGCCTAACTCCGGAGCGCAGGCGTGACTGCGCACTGCGGTGGGGAAACAAACAAGCATTTTAACCATCAACAGAGCTGGTTTTATAAATATGCATAAGAGGAGAGCTTCATTTGTCAAACATGCAAGTCATTCAGCTCTCCAGAATGAACACTGAATTTCTGTCTTACTTCCTGAAACCTGGGTTTGCCCTGAGACTATTTATAAAAAAAAAAAAAAGAAAGAAAAAAAAGGTTCCCAGGGGAACACTATAGTGTAATTTAGCTTAAGTCACTGCTTAATTATTCTCCGGAAATACAGGCGACTTAAAGTGCAGCGTTGACCTGTTTATACGAGTACGGGTTCAATTCAAGGTGCTGTACCTGCAGGCTGACGTCTCTGGTGGTATACGTGCAGGGCTCCACCTTTATCCACCCGCGTCACCACCTGGAAGTCGGAGCTGTTGAAGCGGTTGACGCGGATGACGCTGGTCTTGGGCTGTATGTTCCCGTTGTCGGAGTTGGTAGCGTACAGGTAGTTCTCAAACACGGTCAGACTGTACAGGTGTTCAATCTGATGGTACAAAAGATACGATAAACAAATAAACCTCCGCAGCCTCTCTTTAATGAAAGGATCTGTCAGACGAATGAATGTAAATGCCCCTGAACCGTGCTGCAGTTTTGTCCATGCAGTGCAGAGGGTTATGGATTATAGCAATAATGCTTTTTGGCTTACATGCTCGTTTGGAAATCTCTGGCAACACCTTCCTAAAATGTCAAACGCTGTGATGCATAACATTGTTTTTAAAACAACATTAAGCAACACTTGGCAGCGTTTAAAGGCAAAGTTTCAGGAATAAATCTGTCAAGACGCCTGATAACAGACTAATAGAGTTGTATTTCCACATCAGGGGCAAGAAAAGGCTTTCTTGCGAATAAGCACATATTAAAGATGCCCATATTTTTTCCTACACCGACAGAAATAGAAAGCCAGCATGCTCGCAACT
This sequence comes from Parauchenoglanis ngamensis, assembly GCA_030014255.1. Classification (NCBI taxonomy): domain Eukaryota; kingdom Metazoa; phylum Chordata; class Actinopteri; order Siluriformes; family Auchenoglanididae; genus Parauchenoglanis; species Parauchenoglanis ngamensis. The sequence continues at coordinate 16,301,351 of JAQMYM010000015.1, forward strand.
CAATAATGCAAGTCTTTTACAGTTTTTTATCAACTCTTCAGCTAAATATAAATCTGCATCTCTGAAAAGACTATTATAGTGGGAGGAATGTGTGGTCATGAGTCACCTATATAGCAGATCTGATCAGGCATGAAAACCATAAAACCACAAGCAACAGCCGAAGTAACCCAGGATTAGCAGCTGCATGATTCAGTTCGTTAGTACTGGCTACAGCAGCAACTTTCACCAGAATGCTTATGTCAAATGCAAAGGTCAAACTACATCACAATTCCCTGAACAGGAAGGGAAAGAAATTTGTTAATCCCATCAAACATGCACAGTTTGCCTTTTTTTGATTGCACAATCTAGACGCAGCAGTGTTTCACATGACACTATGAATGCAATTCCAGGGATTAAGGCAATGGGAAGCGGGTGACCGTGTGTGAGGATGTGTGAAACTGTACATTTGTGCATGAGTGTTAATATTATGTATTGTGTACAGACCTTGAGGAACAGTCTGCTTGGACTATGTGAGTATAAACATTGCTATACGAAAAATTTCTTAATAAGAATTTTATTTCATATGCCTATTGATTTCAATCCCCCCCGATTTCCTCTCACCAGCAGGCCCTGAATGATGGTGTGCCGGTTCTTGCCCTCGTAGTCCACCACTTCAATGTAGTCCAGGTAAGCGTCGGCCCAGTACACCAGCCTGTTGACCAGGTCCAGCGTGATGCCGTGAGGGAAGACGATCTTGCTGTCCACCAGCTTGGTGCGGTTCTGCCCGTCCATGTCACAGCGCTCCACCTTGGGGATCTGCCCGTAGTCGGTGAAGAACATCTTCCTGCAGACGAGGAAAGAAAAGGAGAAAGGAAACCTCAGGCTGCAACAGACACGCAGGTTTTCCACAAACAAGGAAGATTCCTTTCTGGAATTTCAGTGTAGACTAAACAAAAACAGTAATCTGCCATTAGGCAGTAATGCATGAACGCCACATAACTGGAGTGTACAAGAAGCACCTGCTCTTGTTCTCGTCCTTTTTATTGGAGGATACACAAAGGATTTCAAACAGACAAAACCAGATATTGTTCTTATTTCAGGTGACGGAAACTTGGTAAGACTGAGGCCCAAACAGAACAAAGATGGATTCTGTGTTACACGACAGAATCAAGTAGTATCTTCCTTGCAATTTGTTAATTTGCCAGTTGCCGCCCTTGAGCCAGCTCTCCCCGATCACACGACACGAAAATGCCACCCAGAGAGTACAGACAATTTAGTTTCACGGACCCCCAGTCATACATGGCTGTAGGATCAGTGGCATTTGAACTCACAATTTCCTGGTGGCAAACGCTTTCTGACGCACCATTTAAGAGCCTAAAATCAAATACTTTGAATAGCATTGCATAGCTGTTTAGATTGTTAATCAAAATTGAAGCCAAGTGGAATGATTCTCTAATGAATTGGTGCACAATGCAAATTATGGATAAGATTAATTGAGGAAATAATGTGCAATCGTTATACGTCTCAAATTCTCACTGGCTGTTGTGCAATTCTGTTTTTGTTTTTTGCTTGTTTGGGACAGAGCAAATATCTAACCTACTCGCACTTGATAGCATAGACGACGAGCACAAGCACCGATTTGTCTCCATTTTGTTGTTTTTTGTTAAGATCTGCCTAGGTCACGTGCGTACCTCTGTACATCAAAACATTTCACCATGTTATTGCTGACTATGATATTGACGTACATCTTGAACGAAAGCAGAAGCTTTTAACGGGAAGTGATACTATAAGAAAAGGAAGTCATGACCTAATAAATTACTCAGCAGGAATAATCTGCCTATGACCAGCAGGAAAGTAACCCACTTAATATGATGACACATTAGAGCAGAGCGTTTGACCAGTGAAGCCCATTTTTTTGGTCTTTGAGTCGTGCATGAGGCCGTTTGTTGATTTCTCTACTACACCTGGTCTGTCCAGATGAGCTGAATCGGTTTTGAGAAGGAAAACCACCGAATCATCATCATGCAGGACTCAAAGACCAGAGTAATGGGCTTCACTGGTATACGGCTCTCATCTTATGCGTTATCATATTAAGACTGAAAGCTTGACAGATGGTAGAAGAAAGACTTACCCCATGGTTGGGTCCAGCACAATGCCCTTGGGGTTGTAAAGCTCTAGGTCCAGCAGGATGACGCAAGTGGCACCATCTTTGGTGCACACAAAGATGCGTTCGTCTACATCATCCACGAAGTAGAAGTTTCCGGTCAGCCAGTCAATGGCCATCTGCTCCACATCTACGAGAAGACGCGAAGAACATTTCAGCCATTTTGTTAGTTCAATTCAATTTGATTTCTATAGCACCTCAAACAATTGACATTATCTCAAAGCAGCTGCACAGAAATCTGGATGTAGACTTATGAGCAGGCCAGAGGGCACGGAGGCGACAAAAACCTCTGAGACGACAGGAATGAAACCATGTGAATGAGGATGAAACCTTGAGCAGGACCAGACTCAAAAGGAAACCCAACATATTCTGACTGACGCAAAATTATAGGACTATAGACCACTATACAGTTGCAGAGGAGTGTGTTAAAGAATGTTCAGTACAAGCATATTGTTAGTAAGCGTCCATAGCGAGCAGTCTTTATGATTACAGCAGCAGTTCTTACAGTATCATGGTGAGATTATTGACTGAAGCAGTGGTGAGCCTTGGGCATAAACGGTTATCATCCTGCTCTTCTGGGAAGTTTCATTCTGATTATAGGTAAGATGCAAAGCACCAATTATGAGATGAATAAAGTAAGAGTCGGTGTGGAGAAATGGTGTGTGGTGTGAGGAGAAGCCTGCTGGTACATTTGTCATGCTAGATATCAGAACACTCCTCATTTCGCAACAAGAGTCTGCTCGCAAGAAGGTGAGGAAGCATGGAAATGTGCATGTCTGTGAGATATAATGAGAAAAGAATGCTGCGTGGTGTTGGGCACTTGAACAGACCCGAGACACAGGCCCATGCCCACAGGGGAGCATGAAAAACTATTAACCTTTAACACAGACGCACGAACATATATGCACACACTCACTGCCTCGCGCTCATGCCAGATTCCCCTGCTTCTTTCCATCTAAGTATAGACAAAAGAGCAGAGTTACAGTAATTATCCTACTACAAAGCAATGAAGCTGCAGTTAGTTTTTTTCCTGAGCTCATTTTGTTAATTACCGAGTATGCATGCATGTCTGTCTGTGTGTGTGTGTGTGTGTGTGTGTGTGTGTGTGTGTGAGTGAAAGAGAGCGCAAGAGTCTGTGAGTACATGTGCCAAACACTGACTCACTGTCACAAGACTATTATTCACTCTATACGTGGCAGTCAGATGCATACACAAAAACAGAATCGCAGCAGAGTCAAACGTATGAACAACACAGCATCAGATTAGTACAAGGCTCATCATCGCTTTGTCTTTCTGGACAAGTGTGTGTGAACGGGACCTTATATTTGATCCAAACATGATCACCACAGAGACCACACTACCCATAAAGAAACCAGTTCTGGGAAACACCAGTAAAGTCTGTAGTGTGTGACTACCTCACTGGGACAATCGAGGCCTTTTTGTGGGGGTCCTTCCAGATCCCAGCTGTGTGGGGCACGGCCCAGTGTGGTCCGAGCTGCCTGCTGTTTTATCGGCCGCCAGCGTGGTTCCTTTTGAAAAGGGACTTGATACGCTCTTCCTTTCACATTATTCAACTCATAGCCCCAAAACTACAAGTCTTCAAAGATTCCTTGCATACTTACGCTTCCCATTGCAAACGTCAAATCAAGGCCCCTAAACTGCAATGCTTCAAAGATGTCTTGTATATTTTACTCTACTGATATGAGCTAGAGAGCGGTATTGTTAGCAGTGCCAAGTTGGGCTTTAGAATGGATGGCTCCAGAAAGAAAATCTTTTGCATGGACAATACAAAAGACCACCAGGAGAGCTGTACAGGAAGAAGATGATTACACTTCCCCTCCATGCAAGATCTGCTAAGTGGCTTAAAACAGAATGGCCTTAATTGAATACTATACAAGGTGCTTTAGTGTAGTTATTTGTCATTTGTTGGATGAACAATCATAAATAATCAACAATCATAAATCCAGAGGGGGCAGCAAACAAGCCCAATGTGGAGAGCAGCAATGGATGAGTTAGGTCTTCAGGTGAAGCATGGGAGGAGTAATAAAAGTTACATTTGCTCTCAGGAGTACCAAGAAGTGAGAATGTTCAAGTAGCCTTCATGTGAGTGGCTCATGTGGGATTCTTTTTCTCCAAAATCTTCAGTAAGCAATTTGAGAGTGACTGACTGCAATGCACAACCAGCTGTACAATCATCAAATTAAAGAGAAAAAACAAACACTTTCTGAAATCTACTCATCCAGTCTTCATCACACAGTCTCATGTTTTGCCTTCCTACTTTATCTTGCTATTAAATCCAGAAAAACCAGAGACTTTGATACCTACAACCACCTCCTGTGTCCCTACTTAAGTCTTCTCCCCGTGTGCTGCTCCCTCACAGCTCCTTGAAGGAAACAATCTCGCTTTTTACTTTCCAGGAAAAGTTAATCTTTTATTGGGAACTTCGACCTCGAGGGGTTTCAAGGCTTTAGTAAAATGTCCTGCGTCTCTCAGAGAATGGACAGGCCTACACATTTCTCATTAAATCCTGGCCCTTTCGCCACACAAAGTGGAAGATGGGGAAGCTGTTGTGAAACGGCAAGTACTGCAAGAACATCTGTGATCACTCAGGAGCTAACAGGAAAAGCACAAGGCTGGTGAAGGGAGTGGAGGCCTCTGAGGATGGAGCACTGGACAAAGAACGTGCTCTAAATGGTCAGTTAAAGTGAGCAATGAATTGCACATGTATCTTGTAATGATGAACTTGTAATTTCCAAATTACCAGTCAACTCAACCAAAGCTAGCCAAGTGGCAATGACGGAGTGTAACTGGAGCATAAAAGAGTCCAAAGCAGCAGTTAGGAAAGGTTCTTAAAAGATAAATGGTATCAATAACACAGAGATGATGGTGGGGGCAGCGGTGAGGACATGAGCCACACAAAGGGAAATAAAGACTTGAGTGTGTGCAGCCAGAGACACACTGCCCACTGCTCCATGAATGAACGGCTCTTTTTAATCCCACAGCACTTAAACAGATTCTCAGACGTACACAGACGCATCAGATAACGGACACTAGACTCAGCCTAGAAACCTGGCAACTACTGCAGGTTCACATGGGGCTACCTAAAAAATGATCATGCACATGCCGCTGATGACAAATCCAGTACCTCGGCTAAAAGACTGGGCTGACCTATGCGCTGCTTCTGAGGAAATGCATGCCTCTCCAAAGGAATACTAAATGCAGGTCATGTGTCCTGCTGAGCAAAACAAATAAATGTACATCCAGAGCACTTTTGCTTTAACAGCTAGGTATTCCTTGTGATTTTAAAAATAGACCGTGAGTTCTGAGTCTTGTACATTTCTCCCTGCAAGAAACCAATCTTAGCCTGCGATCCTTAAGGACAACACCGGAATCCAAAAGGGGGCTGACTGTTAAAATATGCATGGGCTTTTTTCAACTTTCTCTAAAAGCTGGAGTAGCTAGACAAAGTACCAGATGCATTCTGGTAAGCAGAAACATGAATCATGCTAGGACTAGCTAAATGCACCCAGCGAACTTTTACCAGTGCCAAGATGTGCAAAAAGAAAGGGAAAAAAAAGAAGAAGTTGAAAACGCCTTCAACAAGTGGGGACAATGAGGCCTGGTGTTAAAATGGTAGCATATTTAGGCATGACTTATACCAGTGGTTCCCACAACACATCAGTCGGTCAATGCATTCACTTTAGAAGGCTGAATGGACAGCTCTAGTTCGCGTCTGTTGGCCTGCATTTTTGTCATGTTTATTTTCGCAGATGAGCCTGGTCACGAGGGCACATCTGGACTGCTCATCTGCTCAGCGTGCAGCCATTATAAATCCCCTCCTCCACGTAACATTGGAGCTCTCTGCCTAGTCAACTGCACTTCCATTCAGTCTTTCCATTCTGCACCTTCAGGCTGATTCCTTTAACCGCCCAAAGGACAAGCTTTTTATGATACCCATTCGTCGTTTTCCAGGTAAAATGACCCCATGCCACTCACTCAAGACCTTCTGGTCTTTTGCAACCCGAGTTCATGGAGTCAATACAGATATCACTGTAATAATATCTGCCTTAATGCAAACTGAGCAACCAAGATTGGGGATTTATGGCCCCAGTTAAGACTCGGAGCAGAAGTTCATGTCTGGAATTCCTTTAGCACGACAAAACAACTAATACACCATCAAAGTAGGCAATTCATCTCACAATTAAAATCTCACAAGGTGCAGGATTCACAGCATCCGGTGTTAAACACCCAAATAAAATACTTTCCACATTTTTGCTGTGAATCATGCGTTATGGTATGCATGGCATACCGCAATAATCGGCAACATCTGGTTCAAGAATGAGCTGCCACAGAAGTGGCATATTTTCGAAAGTCGCACCTCAGCGGTTCATTAAAACGAATCAATTTGCCCAAAGCCTTCGCATCTGCCTCCACATGCCTCCAGAGAGACGTCCTCTAAAGGAGAGCAGAACATCAAACCCCCTCAAATCTGCTCCAGAAACACAGCTGAGAAGCGTCAGTGGATCCGCAGCTTAAGGCTTAAAACGGGCTTAGCTGAGCCTGGCTGGACCTCGAAGACATTCCAAAACCCCCGAAGCAAGACGTAGTCTTTCCTCATTGATCTGCATTCTTATCCTCTGTGGTAGACGGCTGAAGCTCTGCAAAGCTTGGGAGGCTGAGTCATGGAAGTAAGATGTGCTGTGAAAAGGCTGGCTGGCCCAATCAAGCCAGAAATCATCCAAGCTCCAGTACGTGATGAAGAAAGGCAGGCCAGCTTTTTTTTTTTTCTTTTTTTTTTTTAAACCAAACAGCTGCTCAGAATTCAGTTCTGCAACAGGGAGACGAAAATGGAAAAAAGGAAGAAGTTTCCGAGTCATCGTCTTCTATTGTCCATTTGTGGCTCACACTGTCCAGTGTGAGCTTTCTGAAAGTCCACACCGTAGTCCAGATGTGAACCTAGCAAAGTATTTCATCGGCTCAAATCCGGCACTTGAAAAATATCGTAGAAGACCTGATCAATGCATCAATCAGGCTGTAGTTCAGTGACTGCAGTTTTGTCAGAGGCATTTATGTTGATAACTTAGCTGAAGGCAGCCCATCGAAAAAGGGAAGAGTTTTCACAGACTTTCATAGAAGACATGGCTTGCTGACATGAAAACAGACTGTATAAAGACAATTCAACAGTGTTTACTTGCGGCTTCAAGTTCAAAACAAATGCCAGTTCGCTGGCGTTTGTCGAAAATCGTATCTTGGCCAGACAACTATGAAACAAAACATGACCACTTCAAACTGATGTTTGTTACACACAATGAAGTAATCATTAATGGTCAGGCATTAAATTAGGTGATTCTTTGCACCATTCAGTCATAATAGTTGTTTATCCGTACCTTTGTAAACAAAGAACTGTATGTAGCTGGACCTTATTGAGTACTATGGGGTAAGAGCCAAGGCAACCCCTTGTTCTGAACATATGGAAGATATTGTTTCTCTACAGTTCTAAATGGGAGCTGATGGAAGCCAGGCATGGTGATGGGAATGCTGTAAATGCAGTATTTAGGGACTGAGAAAAGTTGAATGTGCTCCTAGATTATCCCAGCATGACTCTCTGGTTTCTCTCTGCATTTCTTAGCACTTGCCATCTGCGGATAAAGGGCGGCGCTCCAAAAATCCCTCCAGTCATGGATGCTCCACTAACTTGACCATCAGACATGAACAAAAACCATGCTCTCCTATAACTGCGATTACAGATTATTTCTTCATTCTTTTATTCATCTTTGCTGCATTACCCTGATCAGGGGGAATCTGGAGCGAATCCACTTTCAGGACATCACACAGGAACAACTTCACACAATATTCAATGGACTTTGGATCAGAACACATGCGTAGTAATGCTGTAGCAATGCAGATACTCAGAATGGAACTTAAGCCTGCACACTGGTTTGGACAGCAAATACGAGATTATGTGGGTGTGTTGCTTCTGGAAACACACAGAAGACGCAACAGCAGCAGAATGCAGCATGCAGGCCACTATGATTTAGCACCATGTCAGCATGTGCTTTTTTTTTTCTCTTTCGCTCTACGGAGAACAGACCTGCTTGGCTGAGCACTTTTCCCCTATGAGTTGTCTGGTCAGGACACACTACACCAAAAGCAGATGAAGCAGGAGACTTCCTGCTTGGGGTAGAGTTAAATCTTAATGGGGATTAAGTGTGTTGCAGTGAGAAAACCATGGCTTGTAATGGTGTTGAAATAGGACCACACTAAAGTCTACATAACAGGATTAGTAAGTCTTGGAAGCTTTTCATGACCCTTACAGACCAACTTTATCAGTATACAGCATCTGATACTGTTTATAGTGGTTAAATCTGGTAATCTGCTGTCTTAGGTCTAACATGATTTATCATGGGGCTTACGTCAGAAATATCTTGACCTTGTGTCCTCATTACTCTATCATGACGTCTTTGAAAATAGCAATGATGCATCTCGTTAGCTTGAATCCTTCAAGCCCGTTATTAATGGGAAGGTCATAAAGGAGCTAGATTTTTATTTCTTACTTGTAGAAATTAACCAGGAAAATTCAATTCAATTTTATTTGTATAGCGCTTTTAACAACAGACATTGTCTCAAAGCAGCTTCACAAAAGTATATAAAGTATCACTAAAGAAAATATGTAGAACATGATGGAAAATAATTGTTTAAGGCATTTACTTGTGGTTTACACAATTAGCGCGGGTGTATTAACTGGCCGAGAAAACCCGTTTGGATTAGGGAAGCTGACTTCTAATTCAGAACGCTCGTTTGTGTATGGGAGAGCTTCCTGTTTGTCATTTTATAGACACGGTAGATCCTGGGGGCGGAGCTTTCGTTAGCGTGGACTGGAAAGGGAGGTGGGCTCAAGTAGGAAAATAAATCATTATTCAAAAGGTAAATCCCACCTGCTCAACTGTCAGACAGCTATTTTGAAAAACATCTTACCTAATGCACATTTAGAGTTACTGTTTATAAATGTCATGTTTTTCCTGATGAGTGTATGATTTCAAAGATAATTGTAAAAAATACTGTGATTTGCTGCGATTTTGTACAGTTCTCAGTTCCAAGCTTGTTTTTTCTATGTTTCCTGGCTCCACCCCTAGAAGAAACACCGCTACTCACCTCCAGGGCAATCCAAATGTATTTTACACAGAGGAAGTGTTGTCACTTGGGGGAATGGCAAAGGCTTTCCAGTAGTTTTGCTGAAATTGTGATTTCCCTCCTAGGTACCAGAGAGCTCTAAATACGACAAACTGCTCCTTTAATGGTTCAAACCTACTAAACAAATACTTACGATGCAGGCTCAGGGAGATGTTAATAATTCTCTCTTCGATGAAGCTCTTGGCGTTAGGGAACTTGGCACACTTGAGCATGGTGGCACTTGGCGCGTCACCTACGTGGATCCAGCACACAGTTTCCTCAGCATAGATGAAGTCCATGGCTGTGGTCTTGCGCGTGCTTACAGTGATGGGGTTGGCGCCATTCAGAGATGTGGCCTGGATGTTCTGCGAGTTGGCGATGAGGAGGTAAGGGGGACGGTCTACGGGGTCTGGAATTCAAGAACATGTGACTGCATAAACACGTTCATGTTCCAAGCCAAGTTGATTTATCAGCAATCGATGCAGACATTGATGAGTAAAACCATGCCTCAGTGATCATACAGAGCCTAAAGAAGTTGTGTGGAGTTAAAGATAGCATTTGTGCACGTACCATTCTTAGCCTTGCAAGAGCGGTTGTCCGGCTGAGGCAGGTAGCCCTCTACGCAGCTGCAGGTGTAGGAGCCTTCTGTATTAGTGCAGGTCTGACTGCACGTACCGTACACTACGCACTCGTTAAAATCTGTAACGCAGAACATACAGTGACTTACACAGCACACAATATCATACATCAATGTAGGCAGCACTCTAAATATGAAAAAGCAAAACTGTCCTGTGCTTCTCCAGAAATAACTTTAAAGGGGACATATTATGAAAAACTCTCTTTTTCACTGCTTGTACACATGTATTTGGGTATCTGGAGTACCTACCAACCCACAAACTCTAAAATAAGACAACCCAGTCAGTTTCCTTTGCACTGCCTATTTCAGAAAACATGTGCTTCAATAAGGTATTCAGCTTTGCCTCCTCTTTCTATGTCACAAGGGAAGCTTATTAGAATTACACCCCCCTTCATTTGCGTATCTCCACTCACAGCTTGAGAAGCCGCGGTAAAGTCATGAATATTCATGAGGAAAGCGCTACCTGTTTACCTCCAGGAAGAGGGGGTGGGGTTTAGAGTAGCTCATTTTCATTTGAAGAAACAGGCACTCAAACCAGCTGTTCTGAACAGGGCTGCTTAGACAAGCCGTGCCATGGTGCTTTAGGACTGTGGTATTTTGACCAAATGTCACAGACATTTCATTAAGAGCTCAAGGAACGGTGTCAACTTGTGGAAAAGGGGCATAATGCGTCACCTTTAACGCTTTAAAGATTGAAACAGGAATATGCTTGCTGCATTTCATCATACAAAAAACATATTATTAAGGCAAGCACAAATGTTTTTATGCTCATTATCTATTCTTCAAAAGGCATTGAGTGGACGTGGCCAAATGTAAGCGATTACAAAATTAAACAGACAAGAAAAATAGTTTTTTCGTCGACTAATAAAAATGTAAGCTTTTTTTTGCTAGTTAAAAGAGAAATAAAGCTGTTAGGGGAACACCTGGAAACCCGCTCACCTCTGCACATCTTGCCGTCCTCTCCGACTTCAAAGCCGCTCGCGCAGTAACACTTGGGTCCAGAGGGGGTGATCGCGCAGCTGTCCTGACAGCCCATAGCGGTGCAGTTATGTACAAACTCTGTAACGCAAAACAGGAGAAAGGATGAGTCAGAACGCTATGAAACATCCTACGCAAACAGGACCTTCAATAGAAAGAGTTTTCACTAGAAAGTAGAACATTGCTAATTATGTGGGAAATAGTGCTGGGAAAAATGACGATGTAATATTGATATTGTGATGAATAATACACTTTACTCAGATGTTACCAGTATCATGAGATCTTAGAAATATGGTAAGAATTGGTAAATAACAATTAATTACCAACTCTGAGTTACTGCTAAAATTGTAAAATGTTCACTTTTATACATTAATATTAATCCATACATTAACATTACGTCAATAAAACAACAGTTTTCCTACCAAGATACATTCAAAAGATAAGTGATATGATCGTGTCATGTATGCTAGACATGTCCGGTATTATGATGACGTTTTTCTCCTGATGCCCACCCCAGTGGGAAACAAGTTCCATAGTCACCATCATCTTACTTTAGGATTATTAATGGAAGATCAGCTCTTACTGGCTAATAGATGGGGTCATGTGAACAAAGAGGATCTCGCATCAGCAGATCTAATACGAGATGCTTCATAAATATGGGCTTGTGTCTTTTCCACACTTGAAGTGAACCTGTAAACTGGGGAATTAAGATTGCATCTGGTGCCCGTATCAAACATTCAGCTTTATCTCTACTGTATTACACCCACAACACTGGAACCAAATCAAAACCAAATGCTTCAAAATATTTCGGACTTGACCGCCCACAACACGACACACTCCCACAGAGGCCCGTTCCTCCCCCAGAGAGAGAGAGCGAGAGAGCGAGAGCGAGAGAGCGAGAGAGCGAGAGAGAGAGAGAGCGAGAGAGCGAGAGAGAAAGGCTGAACAGACAAACATCCCGAACGTTTACAATATTAGCACGACATTGCATTTTACTAAATTTCTTAAGAAGAAAAAGAATTCTTTAGTTGAAAGAGTAGTCAAACAATTACAGGTATTGTACAGTCTTGATGGTTCTTGTGTTTCCAAACTTGCAGTTTTTCGTTCCCAAATCTAACACTGTTTGCACCAAACATTGAGTACATTTGCTCAAGAATGACTTGTTTTTCAGCTCAGACGTAGTCGAGAGAAGTGATCTTTAGTGATCTGCCATCTTCCACTCCGAGGGCCATGACTGGCAAAACTCATCATGTTACTACCAGAAGTGGACAAATCATAAAACCATTACCTAGCCCTTGGACAAGTGTACTACCCAGCCCCAGGTTTCATTCCACGGAAACATAACGGAGTAGGTTGAAACAAGTGGTAGCTAATGGTTACATTTACGCACCATTCTGGGTAAAAAATCTATACACCAGCCCTTTCAGAAATACTCAAACTAGCCCATCTGACACCAACAACCAGGCCTAAACAAATGGGCAAGAGTACTCACGTTACTAATAAAGTGGTAGGAAAGTGTACTTTAAGAACTATATATTCCAATTCAATCCAATTCCATTTTATTGGTGCTATTAACAATGGACACTGTCAAACACGGTCAAAGGAGGTTTACAGAAATGTATCAATTCTGCATATATATAGTTTTAAATTTATCCTTAATGCGCAAGCCAGAGGTAACGGTGGCAAGGAAAAATCCATGAGAAAGAAAGAACGAACCAGACTCAAAAGTATATACTAGCGAACTGAACTTATAAACTGTTCGATGATGGAGATTTGAGTGCAAAATATTTCTACGCCTATCTAAGCCTGCTATCTAAGGAAGAGCATCCATTGTCCTCATTTCTATGTGGTACTATCGAAGGTAATCACACGGTAAACTTTAGACTGTCCATGTGTATATAAGCATGACTATAAAAGATGGTGAATTATCAGTGACCTTCCTGTCAAAAAATGCCACCCAGAAATCCAAGATGACAAGCCGGCTATCCCGACACCACCACCATCCAACCAACATAAAGCAAGCCTGAAAGAGTGGAGTATATTGGAAAGACAGAGTGATAACGCAATGCAAAAGTATGAGCACTAAATCAATTACTCATAGAGCTCATAGACCCAGGAAAAGGGGAAAAAAAACAAAAAAAACTCAAGTGTCTTCCTCCATCTCGCACTTACACCCACACACAGGGACAATAGGGGTCCTCATCATACAAAGCCCATGGCCCTTAGAGCTACAATAGCTCTTTTGTGGTGTGTGTGCGAAGCGAAGAGAATACGTGGCCAAACACTGCAGCCTGTAGCGAATCAATTCCCACCCTCCTTCCAAATCCCAGCCTGTCCCGTCCGCTTTCCTCCTCGCCCTCAAATACGCCCCCTCCACCTAACACGTCTCACACATGCTATAAGAAGCGTGGCGTGTCAATTGTACAGAAATAAGGAGCTTTGGACAAGCTTGCACAGCTGTCGACCATGCAGGAGGGGTTGCTAAACACATTTACCATGAAGTGGGCTTCCTGGGTTTAGGGTGCAGGGTTCCTTCCGCGGCATTTCTTCGTAGTGCGAGTACGCGTTCCACTTTTAATTGCAAATGGATGGCTGTGACTTGAAAATGTTAGAATCCAATTCTGTGCGGGACCACATCAGCATTCCTGTTAGTCCCTGAAGGGCCATAACCTAAGACTATTGACTTGTTTTTAACACATTATCAATTCTATTGACTCACACCAATAACCTAGGCTCCGGAGAAAAAGAATAAGCTATCCATCCTTCCATCCATTATCAGTACTGCTTATCCATTAAGGGTTGCTAGAGCCAATCCCAGCTGACTTTGGGTGAGCGGTGGGGTACAACCTGGGGAGGTCACCAAACTATCACTGGGCAAGCTCAAGGACAAACAAGCATTCACACTTATATTCACACCTATGGACAATTTAGAGTAGCCAGTTGACCTAATCTGCATCTCTTTGGGCTGTGGGAGGAAAGCGGAGAATATATTGTAGAGAATATCCAAACTCTGCAAAGAACCAGAACCAGACATCAGTTTACATCCAAGCTTGAACCCAGAACCTTCTTGCTGCGAGACGACAGTGCTAACCACTGCACCATTGTGCTGCCAATAGTATGATATATCTAGGAAAAAGATGTTTTCCAAATATTGGTATTATATGCAGTCGGAGACTGGTCATGATTTTCCAGAAAAGAAGAGTTACTGGACAACTCACTGGTCATTTCAGCACCGAGCTCATCGAAGGACGCTCATTTAACTGCAGAGAATAACTATAGAGGTGGATGATGGTGACCACCTGAGATCTTCAGAAACATTTCAATCTCTAGAACATTGGGGAAACAGTCGTCATCACCCAGAGTGACTCTGTGGGATGTTCAGCATGTCAATAGAAACTTGGTTGCTTGGATCATGATAATCTGTTCATGCTCTTTTAGCCTTAAATTAAACCCTCAAATCTGCAATCAACCTGCTTGTGTGCCTGAGGAGCATGGGAGGCACTTTGCGGTAGACAACAGTGAGTGTGTGGACTAGATTTGACATTTCTCATAGCTGACATTTCAGTCGGCATGCCTGTGCATGCGGTGTGTTTGTACATTTGTGTGTATTCCTCCTAAAGAAAATGAGACGGTGAAAGAAAAAGAGCGAGAGAAACTATTAGGATTTGTATAGGTGTGGGTGTAAGGCAGGAGAAGACAGACAAGCGGCTCTTGGACAGAACCATGTCAGCAAACACACACACAGCACCTTACATAAGTATTCACACGTAAGTGAATAAGCCTTATCGCACTTGTGCCATATTCTTGCCATGCTTTAATAAAGGATTTATTGGTGCACTGTGGGAAGTCAGAGACAGAGAATTTGGTGAGTCACATGATATGTGAAGAATTAATTCAAAAGCAAAATTGGAAGGAACCTTCTGAAACCAAGTAGTTTTCAGAACAACTGCCCCAAAATGCAATGTGACATCATTTATCGATTTATTTAAAGACCGATATGGCTCACTTTTCAGCTCTGAATGTTACAGATTTCATCCAACAAAAAAATTTTTAATTGTGCAGGGAAGCTCGTCTCCCAGGAGCTGGTGCATTTATGTTCAGATCACATAAGACTTTAATTGCAAATTCAATTAATTATGTGACTTTTAATGGTGCATTATTTAGTGGTTTCCCAGAAGGGCGTGAATACTTATGCAATCCGAACTTTTTTTATATATATATTTCTAAGTAATTTTGTAAACTATACAGATTTTCCTCCTATTTCTATATTACAGGCTTTTTTGTGTAGATTCATGATGTACATTCCCAATTAAATCCGGTTCAATTCGTAACACTACGACCCCGTTTACACTTGGTATTAAAATGCGTCTTGGGCGATCTGATCACAGCTGGACAGCGCTAAATACAAGCGTAAACGACCTCCAAGACACATTAAAGACACTTTCACTCAAACCACTTGCCAAGGTGGTCTGGGACGTATTTGAGCACATACCTTCCGTAGTGTAAACGCTCATGCGTCCTGATGCGTCCCGGACACGAATGTAACGGGAAAATATGTCATTATTGCTGGAAGCGGAGGTTGTTTTGGTTAGAGCGTGGCATGCTAAAAAAAGAAGAGCACTGATGTACATTGGAGTGCAATAAAAAAATAAAGATATGTTGTAGGTTTAATGTTTTAATGTAACTGTGCATGGGGACCTTTGACCTTCTAGCAGAAGGGATGTAAGCAGTTTAAGCAAAATTGATCAGCTGGACATCTTAGAGACGATTGATAGACAAGTGTAAACACTGATGTGTCTCGGGTATCCACTTGAGAGCTCATCGCTCGAGACGCATTTCAAAGCCAACGGGTTTGAAGACTTACGCATGGCACTGTAAACGCAAAAATGAGTAAGCACGACAACAAGTTCCAAAGACTGCTGCCAAATCAATAAACGTCCCATTATTCCTGCTCTCAGAGAGAGGGAGGGAAAAAAGAAAGGGAAGAGAAAAAAAAAAAAAAAAAAAAAAAACACGCACTAAGCATAAGCAGGCGCATCCATCACTGCTGTACAAATATTGGGCTTTACAATCGTACCGATTGCACGAGCCGTTGCCCAGATTGATATCCTGTTGCCAGAGCTGTGAGCTGTTCTCAGATAAATTAGGAGAACTCCGTATTGCTATTGAGCCCCATTTTAGAGCGCTAATCGCTCTGCTGTAGCGTAGCGGCGCATATTTGCCTTTATTTGTGTGCCGTTACGGCTGAGAGAAGGCATGCTAAGCGTGAGCAAACGAATACCACTAGCGGCTATACACGCACATACAAACAACTGCACGCATGCACGTACACGCACAACTGATGAGATCTACTTAACATCACGGAGAGACAACCGAACAAATCATATAACCCTGAGGAGAGTGTCTTATAAACTATGATAGCTTATGGTAGATATGCCGCTACAAAACCTAGCATAATGTTAGTTATCGTGAACCCCTAGAGTTCTGTAGAAATATTGGCCTTTACAAATACTGATCAACAAAAGTCTGTTTTGTTATGATCAGTTCAACTTAGGCGTTCTCATCATTATACTTAGCCAGCTAACAGCATGTCCTGACAGGTAGCAAGTCACAGTTTATTTTGAGCGTCTTTAGTTAAACTTTTCAACATTTTCTAGCGTTATAATCTGAAACTGAAATGGACTGAAGTGAGCTTATACATCATGAATCTATACAAAAAAAGTCCATAATATCAAAGTGGGACAAAAAAAAAATTTCAATCTAGTTTTCAAAATTATTCACAAATAAAACTTCATGTGAAACTCTTCAAAAGTCCCATAATTAGATAATAATTTAGTTGACTAACTACACAAAGAATCACATGATCTCAATCTAAA
The DNA here is from genome assembly GCA_030014255.1 of Parauchenoglanis ngamensis. Taxonomy (NCBI): domain Eukaryota; kingdom Metazoa; phylum Chordata; class Actinopteri; order Siluriformes; family Auchenoglanididae; genus Parauchenoglanis; species Parauchenoglanis ngamensis. The sequence goes on from JAQMYM010000015.1 coordinate 16,318,155, forward strand.
TACACCTGTTCTTGGAAGGCCCTAGAGATGGACGAATCATACGAACAGGTTCATGAAGTCCTAAGAATTAGCAAAACAAGTCAGGGACAAAGTTCTGGAACCCATCAGGGTTTGTTTAGAAAGAAACGTCCCACAGGGCAGCGTTATATATTCATTAGTAAAAAAGGCGCCGTCTGGAGTAGGCAAAAAGTCCGTAACCGGGTAATGAGCGCGTAGAGTAGTCAGAGAAGCAGCCAAGAGAGCCATGATGCGATCACCGCCATGCTCCACAGTGGGGCTGGTGTTCTCAGGGAGATGAGCAGTGTTGGGTTTCTGCACCAAACGCAGCACTTTGTGCCAAAGTCTTTTCTTCGTGCCAAGTCCACGCGATTCTTTTTTTCATAAACGACTCATGACTGATACCTATCCAGACTTTTGACCCGAATTTCAGTCATCGTGATGCTGTTTGTTTAGGTATGTTCGCTGACAAACTCTGGGACCTTCCAAGTATTTCTATTGAGATCACGTTACCCTTTAATTACAAACAGGTCGACTCATTCAACTAACCGTCACTTCTGGCAACTGGATGCACCAGAAATAATTTACAAGGGTGAAGACTTGTGCAATCGCAGCGTTTAGCAAACAATATTGTTTCCCATGACCTCCACACGTCAAGATTTTATGAAAAGTAACGTCAAATAATCCTACACACACCCTCCTGAGAATACTTTAGATCTGTTAACCTTCAGGCTTCCTTTCCTTTTTTTACTTTACTACAGGCTTCCTTTCCTTTTTTTACTTTACTACAGGCTTCCTTTCCTTTTTCTACTTTACTACAGGCTTCCTTTCCTTTTTTCTACTTTACTACAGGCTTCCTTTCCTTTTTTCTACTTTACTACAGGCTTCCTTTCCTTTTTCTACTTTACTACAGGCTTCCTTTCCTTTTTTCTACAGGCTTCCTTTCCTTTTTTTACTTTAATACAGGCTTTCTTTCCTTTTTTTTACTTTACTACAGGCTTCCTTTCCTTTTTTCTACTTTACTACAGGCTTCCTTTCCTTTTTTTACTTTACTACAGGCTTTCTTTCCTTTTTTCTACTTTACTACAGGCTTCCTTTCCTTTCTGGATTTGAAAAATGAATTTAAAGCAGTTTCTGGTGTAACCAATCTTCGTATACCTTTACAAGGGATACTACCACCAGCCTGATTCCTATCCCCACCTATAAACGTCTCAATAAATTCAAGATATACTGGGCTGTGATAATATTCCCTCCTTCCATCTCTCCCTATCTCCCCTCTCGCTCCCACTGTCAGCAACTGGCCCACGATTGAGAAACAATTGAGCGAGACCTGAGAGCAAGCACACTGCATTACGCCAAGCTGCACTTGCGAAACGGCTGACTTTCCCGTAAATCCAGACGCACAGAACGTGCCAAGAGGAAAGAGGCCTTTCAAACATGAACGGGCGAGTGTGTTTCAGAGTGAAGTCTTGATGGTGATACTGGAAGTGTTTAGCGTGAAGGTCACGCACTGGCTGTGTCCCTCTACTGGACTTTAACAGCATTAAAGATACATTACGCACAAACACATCTGTAATGGAATACTCCAGAGGACAGACAGGAACACAACGTGTCACTTGGTGGCAAGATCCGTAATTCATCAAGCTGGAACGAATCTTATAACAGCAACAGCTGTTTTACTGCAAATTAGTACTCGGAGTGAAAGTCCAGAAGTCAGCTTGCAGTCTCTTTAAATATTTGCTTTGCATTTCTGCGCATTGCTTGCTAAACTGGCAGAGCACAGTGATCCAGGAGGTGGGTGGCTGAACCAGAATAGCGCAGGACTTTGGACGCAAACATGAGCTCCGTGCAGGAGAGAACACACACGGCGTGGGTGCAAACTTCGAACAGAACAAGACGTGGTGCTTTTCAAATGGCTGATTTTTCCACATCTCTTATATGTATGACATAAATGATGAGGCGATATTTTTGACTCATCATAAAAGAGATATTTTAATGCTGGTGAAGTTTCACTTTCACCGTCATACAAACAAAGTACCACGACAATTTAATTGGCTTTTTGTTGGTACGCTATCAATCGTGGGACTTCATTATGGTATCAACATACCAGTGGTACGTAGTGCTGCATTAAAGGTCCACTATGCACTATTCAACCACCTGAACGCCCCCCGTTACCCCTCCCTTTCCAAGCGTGTATTAGAACACGCAGTGGGCGTCAGGTGCCCGTAGCGTACTTTCAAATACTTACATTCACACCCCTTGCTTTTTTCGTGTTAAATAAGAAGTATGAGCCTCCATTTTTTTATCAAATTTAGGTTCTCAAATTTATTAGCCAGCACCAGCAAACACCGATTCCTCTTCTCATCTTCTTCTTCTTCTTCATCATCCCTCTGGTGCTTCCTTCATTATTTACGCTGCTACGTGAATAAAAATTTTTCAATAAAAATGAAAAAAACGTGGCACGCGCTCTCTAGATGTTTGTCCATTCTGGGCTACTGTAGCGGCTCAACATGGCGGCTCCATAGAAGAGGACCCGCTCCCTACGTAGATTATAAAGGGCTCATTCTAAGCTGAGGAAAACACAACAATTCGTATTTACAGGTAATTATACACCAATGAAATTATACTTATGAAGTATATTATGGAATATATATCTATTTCTGCTAAGAGAGACCTTCAAAATACTACATAGTGGACCTTTAAAAAAAATAAAATAAAGAAAAGATATTCATTTTTTCGTATGTAAAAAAATTTATATTTCTATTTATAAAATAAGTCAATAAATTAATTAACAAATGAATTAATTCATTCATGTGAATAAAGAAAAAAAAAAAAAAAAAAAGAGAAACCCAAAATCACAATTTTAAAAGTTAAGCTCGAAATTGAACATCGAATCAGCTGCTTCTTATCGGTTTGTGACGACTTAGATTTAAAAATATAATATGAAAATATCAGGAGAAGTGTACTGTGACATAATTTATCACAACATTATACGGTCACATCTCTCAGCCCTAACAGCAACCTATCTTTATAAGTTAGTCGGGATCAGGAAGAGAGTTGCTATGGTTACACTTTCTTCCACATGAGAGCAAAAAAAATGAACGGCTTTATTATGAACTATTTTATTAATTTAATTGTTAACAGAGTGAAGAGAGGATTACCTCGCAGATCTCTTATAATAATGATTAAGATGCGAGTCGCTCAGGGTGGATTTCGCTTTGAGTAATATTCTGAATGAACATGCAAAATGATCAAGTCACATTACTGCTATGTAGCGATTGCGTAATAATATTCTTCTATTCAGCCAGACTCCATCAAGGCCAGAATGTGCTCAGAGACGGAGCGCTGGCTACTCGGTAGCCTGGGGCCTTTTTTTTCAGCAGCAGAGCAATAAAACTCTGGGGAACTCGGTGTACCTGCCCCGACTCCTATTAGTGGAGGGGGTTTGATCGGAGTCGGCTCTGTCTGCAGGGCTGGTCTGAGCAGCGGCCTGTGATAATGCGGGCAGCTCATTAGAAGCGCTGAGAGATTTTGAGTTATTTTATGAGCCTGAGACAGATGGGGGGAAAGGCGATGGCGACACCCAAAACGCAGGGTCATATTGAAATAAATGAGCAGAAGTGATGCGTGTGAGGGAGAGTGAAAAAGATAGAACAGTTACCCAGACAGTGATGGCCTTCGTCGCGTCCGTCTACGCAGTCCGAGATGCCGTTACACACCTTGCTCAGGTGAATACACACGTCTGTGCCCCGGCATTCAAACTCGTTGGGTGGGCACTGGGACACGTGGCTTTGGTGACCTGTAACACACACAGATATTTAGTTTTACGCTGCAGCACGGCTAAATTCTCCAAATCCTACATTTATATGTTTGTTAAGTTCTAGTTCTCATTTCTAATGCAATCGAACACTGTGCTGTTATTGAACAAATCTCCTCAGTGATTTCTTTAAGCAGATGTTTGACACTGGAGACTCCTTCTGTGAATGTTAAACAGTGTGCTTTGGAGCAATCTGGAAGTCTTCAGGACTGAGGGCTTTGTGCTTTCCGCTGTGCTTTCTTAGAGGCTGGATGGAAATGTAAGCACTCGCTTGGCTGAGAAGCCTTTCTGTGACCGTGTGGTGTCGTGAGTCACACTTTCCTCATAAAACACACTCACGTTCACTACTTCACAACGCGTGAGGTAAAGTGGCGAAGCGGAGAGCATTTTGCGTGAACGTGAATGGAAGAGTGTTTTTAGGTTCCGTGTGAAACAACAGACTAAGAACTTGTTTGCGGAGAAGATTCACTTTCACGGCCGATTCAGAACTGACGCTGGGGTGCCGGCAAACACGGCCTTGCAACATCTGTTTGCTTTTTAATTTCCTCTTGTCCATACGATGAGACACGAGACAAACCGGATCGCACATCCTGACATCCGTAACACTGCAAATCTTATATTTATTCCATGGTGTTGATCACATGCGGCGAAATCTTTTGTGTTATTTAAAAAAATAAATAAATAAATTAAAAAAAGTGTCGTTTTCGACGAGGTCCTTTAGCTGCCTGGATCACAACCAATGACTGAATGTATTTGGTGATTTTACAATTCATGAATCAAAGAATGAATAACTTTGGGGGAAAAAAACCAAGTAATTAAAATAAATTGGAAACAACGCTGCTTTGACCAAAATAAGCATACATGTATATTTTTAATGAAAAACTTTTTGAAATTACTTTTTATGCTTAATTCAGTTTTACTTTTTGTATTTTAATATTTTCAGTCTACAGCTTTGTGGTCTTCTATTCAATGCAACTTTTTAAATGAAAAGTGATAACTTTCTATAAAATGACCACATCTTATAAATGAACTATTAACTTTAAGCCACTGCTGGCACCAACGTCCATGTTTGCTTGCTTTTTTACCACATCAGCATTTATCGATCGTTCGGATTTACGCAACTTGGCAAAAAGTCCTGAAGTAATCCTGGGGTTGTTCTACGGCTGGCAGAACACGATCCAGTGCAACAACCTCTGCGTTTGCGAGCCGCCCCCGAGCGTTCCCGGAATCGGGCGCCAAGCAAAATATCTAACTGCGAGAAAAATGCAGCAGGATAACAAGGAACTATTGTGGGGGTTTTTTTCCCTTCTTATTGATATGGCTAACGATATCGAATGATGTCTTTGGGGCCAGAGTAAGCACGGGGAGGTTCTGATCTGGGTACAGCTGAGGGTTCAGCCTCGACCGTCCCCATGCGGCCCACGCTGTGAGGGAAAACTGTTTTCCTTGGCTGTGTTTTTGTCATTTTCTTCCTCTCTCTCTAGCTGTGTATCTCTCATACCGGCTGCTGACCTATTTAAGCAAAATCACAAGAAAGAGGGAGAGAAAAAGCTTCACCACCTGCACAGGAAGAGAATGGAAAGGGTTTATGCACTACAGATGCCAAAAGAAAGGGAACGGGAAGAGTGCAGTGCATTTTTACAGAAGTCAGAGGTTAAAAGTAGCAAAGCGGAACTACTAAAGTATCTGTTTTCCTGTCAAGTCATATTTTTGACCATTTTAAATGAAAAATCTCTACTTTTCACTCAGGACATTTTCAAACACTACAATGCTCTATGTAAAGTCATGTAAAAGTAACTTTTTAGCACCACACAGCTTTAAGGAGTCTCGGATTCCAGTTCTTGGCTTGCAGGAGTGGAACCTGATGTGTTCTTCTGCTCATGCAGCGTTTCGACCTCAAGGTTCGGAGTGGTGTCCATTCTGAGATGCCTTTCTGCTCAGGACAGTTGTAAAGAGTGCTTATGTGAATTACCGTAAGCTTCCTGTCTCGCTCATCAACAAGGCATTTCTAATTGTTTCATAGTGTAATGATTGACGTAAACATTGGATCTGTGTCTGCATGAGTTTGGGCACTGCGCTTCTACTACGTGAGCTTTGCATGAATGAGCAGGGGTGCAGGGGAGTCTAATGCTCCATCCACACTAATACATTTGTGGTTTTAAAACGGACGACTCCATCCAGACGATCGCTTCCGCTGCATATCAGAAACAAACCACGTGCATACTAAATGACCTGCAAATGCTCATCACATGACCATTAACATACACTGGGCATGCATGTGCTAGTAAAAACAGTATAAGCTCGAATAATACCTTTCCTCCTGCAGCTGTAGCATTATAAAATGCAGAGTTTAACTGCACAATAGTTGCTAGCAAAGACAACAAGATCAGCAAGCCTTGTAATTCGCTACCCATGCTGCATTCACCACTGGTAGTCGAGTTTGTTTTCTTCTTGCATGGGTCAGGAGAATCAGGAGATCTTGTGACTGATGAGACCCTAACAGGAAGAGAACGTGGGTGTCTGCGTGATCGTTTCCAAAACTCGACTGGTTTACGCTGGATACGTTTCTGGCCGTCCACACTAAAACATTTTCGAACTAAAATGAAGCCAGCGGGGTTTCCAAAAACGCTACGTTTTTGCTGGCTGGAAAACTCCAGAGTAATTTTTACACTTCTAGTTTTTGCACATCGTAAAAACACTAACAAATGGGCCGGCTGATGTTAACTCAGTAACAAATGGTCAGCCAACCATAACAGAACTAGAAAATAGTGAAAAAAGAAACAATCACACTATAAAGTACACCTATCTTCTAGCCTATTGTCCTGAAAACATTGTGTGCATGTGTCTGTAAACCTGCATGCATGCTCTTATATGACTGATGAAATAATTTATGGGATGGATTCACGTACTCTGGCAGTGCGATAACTCAATCTGGTTCTGTCAATAAAGCCACTTTGAAGTGAATTGAGGGGAAGAAAGGGGGGGGAACAAAAAAAAACCCATTACAACTCACCCAGGATGGTTGTCTGCCACCCACTTGCCCAAGTTGATGAGCCTCTGATGACGGGCATGAACGATGAAGCTGTCTTTGCCGACTGCAATGCCCTGGTGCCCTTTGGAAAAATCTAGCAACCTGGATCATCAAATTGCATTTAAATTACCAAACTGGCAACAAAACCAAAACATAAAAGTATAAATAACGTAGAGGTCTGGCTGGACACAGCGCATATGATATGGCGCATGGTGAGAAAAGACAGGCGCGACAGCTCGACAATTCTCTCGGTCTCATCTCGCACATATCAGCAAATTCTGAACAATCGAACGCGTAATTAATACATTTGATCAACAACTGAAGGCACATGCAGAGAGATGAGATTGACAAAGATGTGGGACTTAAAAAGCAGCCCTGAACAGACCTCTACTTTCACAAGGTTCAGCGGTTTCAGTTTAAGAGCGCGACGGTTTCCGATTATGATAATGCGATAAAGGTCGAGTTACCTTAACGCAGGCCTCAAAGCCAAAAAGCCTTGGAGCTCAAACTCTTCTGGAAGTGGAGTAGCTGTAACCGAAGCAGACAGACAGTTTCAGAAATAATTACCATTATACATGACGCAGCAACCAGAGACACGATAATGCACCGCTAAATGGATCCACACATTACCTGACGAATTTGACACATCCTCCTCCTTGGGCTGGAAGCTGTTAAGTAGGGACACCAGCCATGGCCAAATGCTGCGTGAAGATGACACATACATCACATAAATCAAGATGAGACACATAATCAAACTTGTTGTCCTGCCAAAACCCAATAACCATTTCAGAATTCATGCAAGCGGAGCATCTCCGCACAATAATTTAAGACATCATCCACTATGGCCCGTGCTGAATGCAACCTGTGTTGCAGATTAACAGCACTTTCCCACCGGCGGTGTGACTCCAGCAATTGTCCATAATACGCCACACAGATAGTGTACGATCCAAGGTACGAGGGTGAAACCAGAAATAGCGCAGACCATCATTTGGTCACCCTGATTACTGCTTCTGGTCAGAAAATGCTACAACTCGATGGAAATGGAAAAAAATAATCATCGTACTACTGTCTCTGGTCGACAGCGCTCTCAGTAAAAACTCCAGGCCGCAGCTTCAGCCAATCCAGGGAGACCTTGATAGCTGGCAGGGGGCACTCTCCCATGATCTCCTCCTGGTTCTTATTCAGTAAGGATCGGCTGCACATCACACCCAGGAACGACACTGCGGGGAAAAGCCAAGCACACTCATCAAGTCTTGGAAGCCAGCTGCATAACGTAAAGAGTACACATAGGATAAGCTGCAGGTTATAGCTCAAATGATCATAAATTCCGACATGGCACGATTTAAAATCTAAAGACAACACTAGTTTAAGTCATTCAACTGAAAGTGGTTTATATTTAAACATTCGCTAACTGTTCCAAATCCCAGATGAGACTGTATATTAATGCACGCGTCGGACGCTCACTGAAAAGGCCGAGCAGCTGGAGCCAGCTGATCTGTTCGTCCGCGCTGAAGCTCTGGTCGTCGGTCTCGTTGCTGAAGTCTCGGAGGTGGTGCAGCTCAAACAGGTTAATGACGGTTATGTGGACGAGCTGCTGAGAGCTGAAGGCTTTCTGGAGAATCAGCCGCTGTAACAAAGAAGCCACGAAGAACTTGAGACCGCGTGTTACTCGCACTTACTAAACATGTGAACCTACATAAGCTCAGGGCACGACCCAGACGCACATGAAAGGCTACCCTACCATTAACTAGTCCGTCTTGCCAAGAGATGTAGCCGTACTACATACAGGAATACAACACTTCCTTTAAAATACACCCGCGTCAAAGCCGAGTGCAGACATTGGCGTGTACCTGAAACTGCTCTTCCAGCTTCTCCCTCAGCGCGCCGAGTTTCTCCAGGCTTTTGCTGAGGTAAACATGCCCGTGGAACTTGATGAAGGCCTTGATGAAATCGGACACGCTCCACTTCGTTTTGACCTCGTCGCGGCTGCAGTCAGAACGGTTCGATTATGCCTTCAGAATATAACTGCTACTAAAACGTGTAAATATTTCATGGCGCGTACCACAGACGTAAATCGTATCCCAGGATAGCGTCGAGGAAAGCGGCATACCTTTCGAGAGCCTTGGAAAGAGCCTTCTGTAAGTTGGTGGAAGCTGCTGGAAAGGGGAATTTGACTGCGATGCTTCGGCAGTAGTAGAAGATTGTTGTGAGGTGGTCTCCTTTAGAGGAGGCCAGGATAGCCAGCTGATTGTACGGTTGACCTGACGGCAAAACCAGACCATTCTTAGGAAGCTCATTAGCGTGAACGTTTCAATGCTCTAGTCTTTATACAAAACTGCAGCACAATGCGTTGATGCCACTGTATAATGCTAGAGGCCCAGTGACAACAGAATAGAGTAACGGACAATGACCAACCGTTTGACGGGACAAGCTGGGCTGCGTGTCTGTAATAGGATTCCGCCTGGCTTGTCTGGTTGCGATATCGTGCTATAGAAGAGAGAGAGAGAGAGAGAGAGAGAGAGAGAGAGAGAGAGAGAGAGAGAGAGAGAGAGAGAAATGCAAAGTCAGTCTGGATAAAGCACTTGCTATTGAAAGAAGGAAAGCACACGGAGTGAAAACTCACCAATGTCCCCCAGGTGGACGAGACAGTGCTGGCAGATATATGAGCAGGAGCTGGGCTGCGGCTTTACAATAGCGCTGGAGTTGCACTGTTTATTGCTGATTATGCCGAGCTGAGATGACTTCACACGGCAGGGTAAGTCCACGTTGAACACCGTGCACAGCTCCTGCAACAACTGCGCAAGGAGAATCGCCGTAAAGCGCCGTGGGTTAGGGTTAGCACGGAAACGCTTCTGAAAACTCGGGGTTAATGAGCGCTGATTAAAATTCTAAAATTACACGGGCGTGTTTCACGTCCGTCAGGCTGGACATGAACGGATTTGCTCATAAAGCGTTAAGGCATGCGTGATAGCGCCGTACATTCAAGATCCAGTTGACGTCGTATCATTTGCACTGATTACTGCATTTATATATAGTATAATCAGCTTTGCGTTGAATTTTGTTGCACCCTATGGTGATTGTATAAACCCTTCCTCTTATACTTATTATTATCAGTATAATTATTAACAGAGAGCAGTGACCTCAAGCAGAATTCATCCGAAGCGTATCAGCAACTCACCTGCGTGTAAAATCCACTAGCTGCCTCGAGGAAAAGCGATAGATTGGCCTGGACTTCACTTCGATTAGGGTTGGCTCTGTTTTTGGCTTGACTCTGTAGTGTTGTTATCTGGTTCTTAAAAGCGTGGTTCCAGCTGAGTAGGGGGGAAGAAAAAAAGAGAGAGAGTTTGGAAAAGATTTTCGAACAAGACCGCTTTAAGGCATGTTACAGGAGAGACGACCGGTCCTCGAATTGAGGTAATTATCGACAAATTGCATGCGATTGTTGTAAATGAACAGTGTGGGGTTGGTTTTCCCGTACAGGTCTTGTTCGACTTTCTTGTCCAGAGCATACTCCAGGTCCGTCACCAGCATTTTCTGGTACAGGTCCTGAAGAGCCTGCCGTGATGTCCAGACCTCAGCGGCGCCAAGCTTCGAATCTGCGAACCACACAAAGCGGTAAATCGAATGTGAATGCGCTCGGGGGAGAGGAAAATAAATAAATAACTTTAAAAAAAAAAATTTAAAAATACACAATCTATAATTTGTATCACAAAAAAAAAAAAAAAAACTTCACAGTAGGATGTCCTGTTTGGTAATCATTACATCCACACAAATTCAGGTCCGTAAGTATTTGGACCGTGACGTAACTCGTAATGTTGCCTGGGTAGACCACGACAATGGATTTGAAATGAAGCAATCACGACGTGCTCTCCTGCTACTTCTATCGGTGGTCAAACACCAGTGACCCAGTTCCACTGGCAGCCATAAAAACACTGACTCCACCATGTCTGACACATGATGTGGCTCATAAACCCTTCCTTTCCTTCTCCAAACCCTTCTCGTCTCATCAAGTTAATCCTGGTTTCATCTGTCCAAAGAATCCTGTCCCAGAACTGAGCAGGCTTTCCAGGAAAAAGTCAGATCTGGCCGTTCTTTTCTTGAGATATTTAGATTGCTGAAGTCGTTGATTGTCGACTTCTCCTCGGGGGTTCTTGACCTGGCTAGACGTTGTGAAACGCTTTTTCTTCCCCAAGGAAAGAATCCTACGATCATCCACTTTAGTTGTCTTCCGTGGCCTTCCGGGTCGCGGCGTTTCGGTGTTGGAGCGCACTCTTTCCATTATAAGAATGTACAATCTGTCGATTTGGCCACTCTTAGAGTTTCTGCGGCCTCTCTGATAAGTCTGTTTTGATTTCTTTCGGCCTCCTTCACGCGTATTGAAACTTCGTTGGACCACATCCCGAGAGTTCCCAAATGCAAATTTAATGCTTGGAATCGACTCCAGATGTTTTATCCCCCCTTACATGTCGTGAAATGACATGACATGGTTCACCAGTCAACGAATTACTTTTGAGCCTATGAAAATGGAGGGACTATGGGAAAAAGAAAAAAAAAATGCCTGTAATTCCTAAACGCTTAATGCACCATTTTCATTGAAGGCCTTGAATAAATCGCATCTCGATGGCTTATTTCAAATCCATTATGCTGGTGTACAGTCAAAAAAAAAAAAAAAAAAAAAAAAGGGTGTCATTTTCCAAAATACTTAAAATACCAGCGACCATACCTGTCATGTCAGCCTTCAGGGCCTCTGCCTGCCTGCTCAAACACAAAAACAAGCACTCAGCAAAAATCCTGCACATTCACATGTTAATACACAACATAACGCGTCACGTCGCCTAGTGAAACACGCTTAGATGAAGGCACGTCATTCGAATTCTTGATCAAGCCATCATTTGCATATGATCCCCGTGTGTTCATGCGGATCTGAACGGACGTACGGGGTTTTCATCAAATGTCGTCCACTCGCTCAGGACGCGTGGGCCTCCAGACTTACTTTTCCCACCAGTAGCACGGATGCTCCTTACTGGAGGTCCGAGCCTACTTATCTAATTCACACGTATAAGCCATTACGACAGACTATTTCCCCTACATAGGACTTTGCTGCACCTGCCAATTCAATTCATACAAAAATGGTCACAGTCGGGAGCCCTGTGATGACCCACGTGTCATTTTGGGCTCTTTGTGGCACCAAACGCCAAAAGCACCACTTTCGGTCCTCCCATCAGACTTGGTTAACAGTCCAAAAGCTGTAAAAGTGACCCGACACGAGAGAACTCGTGCGTGAATAACATGGGCACGGACCTGCTGCACGGCCTCTGATGCTTTGCATGACTTGGCGAGAGAAACTCGCAGGGTTGGTTAGTGGGAGAAAATCAGCGCTGCATCGGAAATGTAAAAACTGGGATGAGTTCACGCCTGCAGGAACACGAGCTGATGCACACGTGAACAGATAAACAGGTGTAAAGCAGGACAGGTGTGCGTGTTCACAGTGGCAAATCTGAGGTTAAACTGCATCACATTCCTTATGATTAGCAATATTTCTGATTATTATTATTAAACGTTTTTACTGGCATAACAGGGAGTCAAAATAACTTCACTGCACGCGAGACGTTGATTATTTTCCTCCACGTGAGTCGTTTTCACACTTATTTTCACTTGGACTCAAGGTGAACACGCTTCACGCGCGTCTAAGCTACCTGCTTAACCAGGTAGTCAACAGACGACTAGTTCACGTGTACGCGCGTGACAGCTACTCAAGCAAACCAGAGAAAACGCGCCCAGATGCTTATGCGCATTCCTGACGCAACCTCCACACATCTGCACGGACTGGGGCAAATGGACGGAAAAACAACAACAGTTGACGGAGTAAAACGAAGCAGGCGACGCAGGAAGCTAGCTAGCGCGACCGCAGGAATGTGAAACCGACTGCACAAACAGGAGCAATGGCAAACATCAAAAAAGCCAAAAACTGTTTCATTAGTAGTAGTATTATTGCTATTATTAGACGGTCAAAATGGCTCGTGCGCATACGAACACGAACGATTTTTTTTTTTTCTTTTACACGCTGCGTCGTTTTGTTTGCTAACGTTAGCTTGAAAAATAAAATAAAACGTTAGCTTTTCGCTAGCCATTCCGGATTACACTAGACCCAAAGCAGCTTGCTATACAGCATTAAGAGCGCCGCCAAATACATATCCATTATTAAACAAGTCCTGAAAATGTTTTTACTCGGTTTGACTTGCTATTTAGCTTAGCTTAGCTTAGCTGAGCTAGCCGGGTACACAACATAGCAATTCCATAATAGTTTCCTAAAACTGCTGATACGACGTACAGACGTCAACCGGCGTGTAGTTGTTTCTTTTTAACGTTTTCTTACCGCAAATATTGGCCACAGAGGTTCATCCTGCCGGACTATTAAACAACCGCAGGTCCCGAAGCTAAATCTACACCCGGCGCCATATTGTCCATCACTTCTAGCTACCGCTTGCTAACGCAGAAATGCTTGATTATTTTCACACCCATAGTTCGACAACATCCCGTCTACTCCAGCTACGATTGGCGGGATGGGCTGTCCATATAATCCATCAGCCAATCATACGTCATAAGGCGGGACTTATTGGAATATCAGCGGGGAGTAAAAAGTAAAATAGCACCGAAGGGTCCACTAGAGGGCGCCCGTGAGCCGTTTTTTTCCTTCTCAAGCCGTCTGTCTTGACTGCGCAAAATTGTTTTTATGTTTGTTTGTAGACTATATAAAAGGAAAATCCATCCTTTTTATAATTAAAATGCATCCCAGATTTATTTTATAATAATTTTTTTTTTTTTTTTTTGAGGTTAAACTTTCATCTACATGTTTGTTTATTTTCAGTACCAGGAATAA
>JAQMYM010000015.1:16331979-16349097 GCA_030014255.1 Parauchenoglanis ngamensis
GTGTGTGTGTGTGTGTGTGTGTGTGTGTGTGTGTGTGTGTGTGTGTGTGTGTGTGTGTGTGTGTGTGTGTGTGGCTGCTGGCAGTGAGACAGGGAAAGCACAGCCCAGATCCAGCTCTTCAAGCACAACAAACTCATCTCGAGCCCCCACACTCCCTCCTCCTTTCTTCGCTCCATCCTTCCAGCTCTGCTCCATCACGACCGCTCCAGAACATTCTGGAAACGCTACGTGATCTCCGAGTGTAGCGATAGCACGATGGGCAACGTGTGGACACAAAAAGACAATGAGCACGCTGCATAATGAAGCTTAAAATCACGGGAAAGAAAGAAGAAAAATAAAAGGGACAACAAATAAAGAAAGGAAAGGAAAAAGAACGGAGTAGGAAGTTGAAAAGCAGGAGGAAAAAGACAGAGATGAAGAGAGACAGAGAAAAAGAGTGTGAGTTAGAGAGCAAGAGAAACAAAGAAAGGGAGAGACAGACCAAACAAAAAAGGGTGCGAGTTAGAGAGCAAGAGAGACAAAGAAAGGGAGAGACAGACAGAGGCAAAGAGAGACAGAGACGGACATACATCCATGCAGAGAGAGAGAGAGAGAGAGAGAGAGAGAGAGAGCGAGAGAGCGAGCGCGAGAGAGAGATCGCGAGAGAGAGAGAGAAAGAGAGAGAGAGAAAGAGAGAGAGAGAGAGAGCGCGAGAGAGAGAGAAAGCGAGAGAGAGAGAGAGCGCGAGAGAGAGAGAGAGAGAGAGAGAGAGAGAGAGGAAAAGGTCAGGAACAGAGATCTGAGAGCAAAGGGAAGAAGTCGTTGGTTGTGTGTTGTTGTTAAGAGCAGTATACTCGCACAGTGACTGAGTGCTTCCTTCCTGATTGGTCACCAACACCTCCACTCTCACACACACTCGCACACACAAACACATGCACACCAAAAGGACAGAGTAGGAGGCAGAGAAGAACAGGTGACGTGATGAATGTTAGCCCACAGCTCACGTCCCTTGGGGCAACACATCACACTTTTAGCTACACGTTCACTGCAGTGCTCTTACTGGCTGCTACACCTTCATATCTATGGTTTTGCACAACAGCTTATTTCTACGTGTGCCTTGCGATCTTCAGGAAAAGCCTTTTGTTATACTGCACCCCTGAGATGATGTTATATCTTGCAACGCAATTGAACTATATGGGCGTCACCCCATCATTTTAGCTAAATTCCAACCACAGGCCGCAAGAAAGGCATAAAGGAGACGGGAAGCGCACTTAAACACAACATCTACTTCGCAGCGATAAATCAAGATAACGGCCACTGTAATAACTAGGTAATGCAGTGTATCATTTAGGAAAACATTTGAAGGGATTGAGCACATACACGGTCATGAAGCCAATGATGGGCTCACACGATGGTGCTCGGTTACGCTTCAACTACAGATTGCAATTTTCATGGTATGATAACCCAATCTTTTATAAAATAAATAAATAAATAAATAAGATTAAAAAAAAAAACAAAACACGACTACAAGGAAACATGGTATCAACAGATGATTTAAATACGGAAGAAAATATTTGCAATCTGAATGACTTGGCATGGTTACTGGAGGTGCCAGGAGAGGCTGGTCTGAGTATTTCAGAACCTGCGAATATCCTGGGATTTTCATGTACAACAGAGTTTGCACAGAACGGTGCATAAAACAAAACCATCCACCGAGCAGAGGTTCTGTTGGTAGAAACATCTCGTTGATGATGGAGGTCAGAGGAGAATGGCCAGGCTGGGTCAAGCAAACAAGAAATGCGCTAAAAATGCACACTCTCTACACCATGGTGAGCTGAAAAGCATCTCAGAATGCAAAACACATTGGATCTTGAGGAGGAGGGGCCACAACAGCAGAAGAACTCATCAGGACCCACTCCTATCAGCCAAGAACAGGAGGCTACATTTGTATATTACTCAAAACAATAGGCACTCAAGCCACACATACACATTGCTCTTGTTCCTTGAGGAGTGGAGGAGTGTTTTGTTCACAGGCGTGTGGGGTGGAGCGGAGGTGAGCGGGGCGAGTCTGGGGGGTGGGGGACCACCACTGAGAGCCATCACCTAAAGAATAGCTTTAATTAAATTACTGTAATGTTCTGACAGTGCAGCAGATCAAGAAAGGGGCAGGCTTGAGGAAATTCTAAAGGCTCCTTATTGTGGATCATCCAGACTCCTTAGTGGGGCTTCGGTCTCTACGACTTTGCTCCTTGTGTATGGATAACCGCTTTATTCTGGTCAGAGTTACAGTACTCTCACAAGCCAGATTTCTACCAGTCTGGTACATTTCATCAAAATTCCTCATTAAATCACAACTAACTGCTTAATAAAACATTTCAACCGATTTCAAAGATGAGATTGTGTGAACTTCTCACTCATTGGGTCAATGTCCAACATCTGGTGCGTGGAAGTTCCAATCCGGTTCCAAGATTCAAGATCCTGAAGCTCGAGTACAGAAAAGTGTACAAAAGGAAAAAAGAAAAAAAGTTGAGACCAGGGAGCTCACAGCAAGGGCACTGGACATAAGGCAGGAATCCACTCTGGAAGAGACAGCTGCCCATCCCAAGCTGAATAAAAGAGTCGCTCCATGACTCTTTAGTTCAGAAAAGTCACACTCAAGAACCAAACATCCAAAGGCTCAGTCTCCTTACGGGCAAGACTTGAACATTGACGCAGCCTTTCCATTTGTCACTTCATTAACATGTGGAGACAAGATGACTCACACACACTTGAGCTAAGGAGCCAGAAAATAATTGCACTTTGCACCAATCCACATCCATTTTACCCTGAGGACAACTTACACCGCTACCTTTGACCAGGCAGACAGCAGTTACATGGGAATTCACCTAGTGCCCTCAAATTCCCCCCATTTCTTAAACGAGGGAATGAAAACAACATAATGTGTTCTGTTATTGCTGGTGATAAGACCAGTTTTATGCCATTAGACGTAGTGGGGTATAAAATGTAGGCAAGTTGCAGACAGACTGCATCATCACAATAACACCAGCAAGTATGACTTCCTTACGCAAGTCAGAAGATACAAAATCACTGTTGCCCCAACCAAAGGCAACAAAATATGATTGTGGGTTTTTCACTTCTGAAAAGTTTCCTTTTCACCACATAGTGCGCCATTTTATAATGGACCGATTACATTCTCTGGACAGAGCATTATATTATTACCCATAGTGCACAGCAAAACAAGTGTACAATCAACCGTGTACACCACGTCTACACAATGTGTAGTAATTATTTTACTTCTCAATGGATACCATACTGGTCAACTACCTACTACCTCATACTACCTCAGATATGCCAATCAGGGTGACACTAACCAAACCTAGTGTCAAATGTATGTGGAAGAGGGCAGATAGCCAGGTGTGTTATGCTACCCTTTGATATAGCAGGTCGAATATGTGGGGCAGAGGTGACCCAGTGGTTTAAAGCTTTGGGTTTGGGATCAGAAGGTCGGGGGGTGTTCAAACCCCAGCACCACCAAGCTGCCCCTGTTGGGGCCTTGAGCAAGGTGTTGCATCATGGCTGATCCTACGCTCTGACCCAATTGTCCTATGCAAAGAAAGAATTTCACTGTACTGTACATGTTACAAGCAAAGGATTCTTTACGAGTCAAAGAGGACACAACTGTTCGCCTCCGCCTTCCCCAGTTCATATGATTGGTGAGTGTGTGGGAACTGGGGACCAAATAAGGGAGAACAAAGGAGGTGAAAAATAATGAAGATGAAAGGTTTAAATACAGATAATTGCTTTTAATGCTTCTGTATTTGTGTCAATTCAGACTGCAGCACAATGAGGTACTTCCAGGGTAAGTGCTGTCTGTTCCAGCGGTTCTTTCACAGCCACCTATACAGTACTCTACATAGAAAAGTCTGTACAGTAAAAAAAATTGATGGTAGATGTATGATGGAAGAAAAAAGATGGCAGATAAAAAACGACGTAAAACAAAACTACACAGACAGCAATGCATGACGACAGAAGCAAATGATCCACGTTAAAAACCAGGCTTTACTAGTTAGATCAATATCTCCCTATTCACAGGAAACAATTTGCACTGGTGAGGTGGCCCCAAGGTAAGGCGCATGCAGACGGTAATGTTGTCGCCTCATAGCTCGGGGGTCACCGGTTCGCTCCTGACCTCGGGTCTGTGTGGAGTTTTGCGTGTTCTCCCGGTGTACGAGTGGGTTTCCTCTAGGTTCTCCAGTTTCTTTCCACATCATAAAAAATGGACGTGGATACTCGGAATTGCTGCACGTGTGTGCGTGAAGAATTTACACAGAATTGGTGTAATGGCTACAATACACCAAATCAATACAGCTAAATACAGGAAAATTGAGAGAGCCCTCATTTCTGTAAAAGAAACCTTGGCAGATTCACTAATAACCAAAAGCAAGTGAACAAAAAGATGTGGTGGAACATTTATCACAGCACATCTCATCTTTGCTCCAGTTACGGGCTCCTTACACTGTTAAAGATTAAAACTGTAATTATATCGAACCTCAGTCAGGTCTCTGATTAGACAAGCTCCAGAGGAGAGGGAGGGAACATAACAGAGGCTAGAGTGCAAGCACCAAAAGATAAGGAAATGAAAATGTGAAGTACTGCAGTGGAAAGAAAGAAAAAGAGAAACGGCACCGCTGTGTAGTCAGGCTGGCCGGCTACAGACGAGATGACACACAGACAGGAGTTACAGAGGAAAACAGATAGGGTAAGACAGTAGACCGTGGAAAGAAGAGGGAGTGGTGCCTGGCTGGCGTGAGAAACATCCGCCTCTGAACGAGACGTCACCTGGCAAACTGTTGCTCTTTCCCTTGCCTTACTTGGACATCAAATTCAGTGTACAGTCCAAAATGTGTGATTATGATTACTGCTGATTCTTGATTCTGATTGGTCGGAAGCTGTTGCGTAATTTTCTACAGTAGTCCTGGATGCAGTGCAAACAGCAGCTTTATATTAAGGACACCATTTTATTGTGTTACTGTTTGGCTACCCTACGGATAAAAAAAATAATCATGGACATGGTGAAACTTACACTTATTTAGTGTTTTTGGAAGGAGTCTCCAGGTGTGTGCGAGTACAGTGAGAGCAAGGTGAGGTGACCACCTCCTTCTGGCAACACGTACATCTGACGACCGTTAGGGCATCCAAACAGAGACTTGCTACAGCACGTCTGTAAGCAGGCGTTATACAAACTATAGTAATGGTACACGCATTCCTGCGAGTTGTAACGGATCAGCGTCAAGAGCGCAAATGGCTTCGGGACAATTCGCTCGTTCGCCCTTAAATCTGCTCCAACTGAATGAGAATGAACATTTACACTGTGGCAGGCCATCTTGGAATGAGCTAGTACAATAACATTTTGTAATGACAAATCAGGCCACTGCAATATTGTAGGAAGAGTAGATCATGATTTATTGCTATTAGTAGCTATTTTAATGTTTTTTGGGTGTCATTTCATAACAGTAATATTAATATGGAAATATTGTTTGGCGGTAGATTGCGTCTTAAATGATTAGGCTGAATAAATTTGAGTGCTCCTACTGCTTCCTGGCATCCACCTAAAATGGTTATTTTATGGTTATTATTTGGTTACAGCCAGCACAACACCCGATATTCTTCTGAAACGAGATTTGTGTTGGACACGTGCCATAACGCTTCCTTCTGATTAGCGTAATGTCAGTTTGGACTATTAAATAATCACGCTTCGAGGTTCCCAAACTTCATGCTCTGTAAGCCGATACCTGTGGTGATGCCACCTAGTGTGTAAGCAGAGGTAGAGCTAATTACGAGTATTAACTGAAAATATTGCGATATCCCTCAGAGCAGCAACATTCGTCTCGGTAATATTTCGCCTTGCAAAATTCATGACATCAAAATCTCATGCCTGGCTTATAGCGCAATATTTATAACTATTTTTTACAGTTTTCATGCCACACGTGTGTTTTTGCCGGCAGTTCGTTAGCTCAATTGTACATCGTAATACATACTGTGTATTGCACAAATGTCCAGGTATTATAAAATGACATATCGCCCACTTCTACTCCATACTGACTAAGGTTTTATTTTGGCATATAGCCAAGTTTACATGCATTATGTTCAAAGCTACGGACCTACAGGACCGTTTTGTACTAGCCAAATTAATCAGCGTGCACGAACGTTGGGTGATCTTTTCGGAATCAGGAAGGTTTGCAAAAACACTGACGAAATGCAGCAAAAATAAAATAAAGGTAAATAAAGTACGCAATCCAGAACCGAAGAATATCATTTACGTGTGATCGATAATAGCTGAAACTTTGGCCAATGATGCATTGACAAGTGCTCGTATGTTTGTATTCATTACTCTGTATTAATGCACTTGACTAGCTAACTAGCTCGCCAGATGTTATTATATTACGTCAGCTAGCACGTTTCATGCTAGTCGGCTAGGTTTTCCCGAGACAGGGCAGCGCACTGGAGCCTGCTAGACTGATCACTTCTTAGCGCGTTATTATTTGTAGCTACAGTTTACCTATTGTCTGATTAAAACATGTACAATTTATTTCCCATTTGTCAACATCTCTCATCAAAAGCAGCAATATTCTGACTGGAGGTTTTTCGGGTCAAGTTTTATCGTTGCGGTCATTTCCATCGAGATTTGCTTATCTGCATAAACCTCTGGTGTATGGAAACCAAACGTATGACTCACACCAGCACAAGATAACCAGCAACAACACTAAGAGCATCTGTTACTGTGCACCCAATAGAGATTAGCGCGTGTTTGTGTCTGAGAAGAAGCCGTTCTCTGGAAAAACGCTCTCGGTCTCGACACCCCTCCCCGCGTCTCATGCTGTTACATAAGAAGACGACCCTGAATGAGCTGCAGGACGAGTCGCTCCGAGTTCCTCTGACGGAGAACGCTGCTCTTGGTGGGATCTGACCTTGTGCTGTTGTGCTCCATGGGACTTCATTTTTAAGAGTTTTATTAGCTTCTGGGTTGCCAAACTTGTAAACAAGACGTAAACAAATAAAATACACATACATGCACACACACGCACTGAGATTTGTGGTGTGTCTGTGTGTCTATAGGTCAAAGAACAAACATAGATGATCCCTCCCACACACACACACACACACACACACACCGCAAGTTAATAAGAGGCTTCGCCAAGACGTTTAAGAGTCCAGCACTTTAGAGGGAAATCTTCTGCTCCTCCGTTTAGTCAGGAAACATCACTGTGCAAAAGTTTGTACACCCTCAAGACAAAATGAAGGCGACATAACTAGGCGTTAAGCACGAGGTTAGTTTCATAGATGCTCCCATAAACACAGATTTAACAAAACAGAGAGAACAATAAGAAAGAAAGAGACCAGCAAATGAAGAAAAAAAAAAAAAGTAAGACAAAAACAAAAAAATAGAGGCAAAAGGTAAATACAAAAGAAAGAGATGAAAGGAAGACAAGCTATTTAACTATTTTAAATATGAACTATTCAAACAACTTTCTATTTTTATTTTGTCTTATGTTTTGGATCTTGTACAGGACTGGGTGGCAGGGTTCATTATTTTTAGGCACATAATTGAGGAAAAAAAAAAAGAAAGAAAGAAAGTGGGTAAGGGGGCACAAAATGTTGCACTCAGCTGTATTTTTCATGTTTTACGGTTCCTGAACTTACAGATACAGAGTTCAAACTGCCTCCATTGGTTCTACGCGCACAGAGACGGATGCAGCTCTAAGAAAATAGGTTTGGGGCTTTTAAATGGGGTAAGAACAGGAGGAAGGTGTGTGTAATTGCAGCGTAGGTGAGGCGTCTGTGTACAGGCATGTAATTAAGAGCTCAGGCTGAGGGAGACACGTCTCAGTACCACGCCAGCGGACCGGCTCACACACGTCCACACCGAAAAACTCATCTCTATTCCTCCGTGCACAGCTACTGACTCGGGATTAAAGTGAGAGGAGAGAGATATCACTCATCTCCATCAGTTCTCTTCCTTACACTCATCACTCTGCTCCTCATTATACACTCAACTCGACAGGAAGACAGACAGACAGAAAGAGACAAAAAAGAAGAAGAAGAAGAAAAGAGGCCGACAGGAGAGACAAAGAAAATGAGAGACACAGACATAAAGAAAGAGATAGTGAAAGAGTCCGACAGACTGGAAGATAAAGGGAAACAGACAGACTGAAAGAAAGGGACAGACAGACAGACAAGGGTTGACCAAGACAAAGACAGACAGGAAGAGACAAAGAGAGAAAAGATAGACACGATGACGAAGTGAGAAAAAGAAACGAAAAAGAAACAAAGGCAGCCAGACAGAAAGAGATGGACAGACAGAGAGATGCTGCCAAACACAGACAGACAGACGCAAACATGAGGGGAAAAAAGAGACAGACAGACTTGAAGAAGAAGAGAAACAGACAGACTGAAATAAAGAGACAGACAGACAGACAGGAACAGACAACGAGAGAAAAGAGATAGACACAATGAGTAAATGAGAAAATGAAAGAGAAAGAAAGAAAATAAAGACAAAGAAAAAAAAAAAAAAGAGAGGCAGAAACAAACAGACATACAGCAAAAAGAAACAAAGGCAGCCAGACAGAAAGAGATGGACAGATGGAAGTCGACAGAGATGTCGACAAACAAAAACAGAAAGACAGACAGACAAAGAAAGAAAGAAGCAGACGGACAGAAAACATGAGGAAAAAAGAGACAGACGGAAATAGTGACGAAAAAACTGAGACAGACAGGAAAGGTAAAGAAAAACTGATAGACAAAACAGAAAGATAAAGCGCGACAGACGGGCAGACTTAAAGAAATGGACAGAAAGACAGACAGAGGTAGACAGGAAGAGAACAGACACAGAGAGAAAATGAAAAAAAGAAAAGAAGAAAGAAAGGAAGGACAGAATGACAGAGTGAAAAGAAAGAGAAAGACAGACAGACAGACCAGGAGACAAACAGAAAGAGAGACAAGGAAGGAGGAGAGTCGACAGAAAGACATACAGTTCGAGAGACAGACAGACATAAAGGCAGACAGTGAGACCGACACCGAGAGCGACAGACAGACTGTGTACAGTACATGTTGTGGATTTGTAAGTAGCTGTATTTTCTGAAGCAGTGTGTACTGATCTGCTCCTGCTGTGGAAATAATAAATCATTAATAACTGGACAATGTTAGCGGAGCGCTAGGCTAGGCTAGGCTATTCTGCAGCTGATGTGATGGCTGTGGAGACGCGACGTCGTCTCGGCGCTGGGAAATGTCCAGCTGAACAGCTGGATGCGCGCTAAGCCCTCTGATTAAATCTGCACGCCGCTGTGTGCTCACTTTCACTACTGCAGAGGCAAGAGCCCAATAATGAGTGTGCATACCTGTAGAGCTAAAGTACTGCAAACAGCACGAACAGGTGTGTGTGTGTGTGTGTGTGTGTGTGTGTGTGTGTGTAGCATAGCAACAACAAAACTCAGACACCACGTAACTATTAATATGAACTCGTTTCCAGCAGCGGCGCTTACACCGCTTTCTTCATTCACAGAGGATTGGGAATCTAACGGGCACAAATAAAGGACTGTAACCGTTTCTAACCAAATATTAAATATGCCCACTGCAGTAGATTTCCCCATCGAGCTGGACGTAAAGCTTACGTGGTCTCTGGAAACGTGCTTTGTTTTCATGACCAAAATGGGGTGAACACGCGGAAGTAAACTAATATTTTCAGCACCTGGAATTTCATGCGGATTCCTCTTCGGCCGCCACGTCGTCCTCCTTTACCGTCACAATCCTATTTCTTTTCAGGCACGGACAAAAGCTAAGCTACACTTCTTCACATGACTAATCACAGACACGCATCCAATGCACAATGCTCATTAGTTTTAGCTCCGAAAAACAAGCAAAGCAAAATTACAACTTGGTCAAGCATCTGCAACAAAAAAAGAAGAAGAAAAAAAAAGAAAAAGAAAACATGTCGGAGTGTTATTTACTCAAAATAAAAATTGGGGTAACAAATTTTCAAACAATTTTAAACAAACAAAGCACATTAATAACAGTAAGGTTTACATGGCTGCGAAAATTCTTCTAAAAAATAAAAAAAAAATAAAAAATTTGGTTCGGTAAAGCGGGTGGACCAAGAAAACGTTTGATCTTTTAAAACATTTCCCAAAAAAAAGCAAGTAATACTGAAAACAATGTATTCGTAACGGTCAAATTTTCCACAACCTCGTATGCAAATTAAGCTCCGAAGCCACGCCCCCACATTAATCTGCAATCAGTTCAAGCAAACGTTACTTGGTTTTTTCCTAGTTTTGTTAAGCACTACGCTCATCTCAGTACAACAAATAAAAAAAGGATACTTTGGGATTCAGTCGCGAATTTAAATAAGTGTAATCATTTATTTACTATTTATTGCATTCATTTTATTGTAAATGTATTCATTTAAATTCATTCATCGATTTATTTATTATTTATAATAGTAACTTTAACCTTTTTTTGGTGTAGTTAATATATAAATACTCGAATTTCAAATTGAAAAATTGAATGAACGCTTTCACTAAACAGGATTTGAATCTTATTTACACTTGGGGCAAACAGAACACAAAGCGCACAAGCGGCATGACGCCATCCTTGAAACGCTACACTTTAAATCACACAGCGAGGTTCTCGCCTGGTTTTGCCTCAGGACCCGCAGCTGAACCAAAAGCACTTTCGAACTAATTTATTAGACTATTCCGAGACAAATGAAACGAGCATGCGGTATAAAAGCTGATCAGACATGATTATATCTCAAGAACCAAAATAATGCAGTTTTAATCTTTACTACAGACAGTTATACTGCACGTATTGCATCGTGCTTTTAAATAAAATAAACAACCTGTTGACTCGGCTTGCTTTTAAGTAGTCAGGCACTTTAACCATTTACGAGCCCTTGGTTTGTTGATGTGGTAGAGTGCAGACTACGTGATTCGCTCTACACAATCTTTCACCTCAGGATACGACTAATCACTGAAGCCTGCTTATTTACGTAAAGTTCATATGAGAAATGTCCATCATGTCGATTGGCATGATTTTGTACAGATACAAGGAGGAGGAGAAACAGGACAAAAGCGGGCAGTGAAAACTATCTGTTCAGGTTATTTTAATACTGTGCACTGCCAGAAAGCATGAGATGTTTTTTCAATTATTATTATTACTGCTGTTCTTAAAAATATACATTATCAGAGCACTCTCATTGTGTTCACATTTTGCCTAACCCTTGATGAGAAATGCTAAACCGGATTCAGGGATCTGCTGCACATATCAGAAGCTAAATGTCTATTTTACAGCGCTGTTCCTGCTAGTTGTGTAGAAGGTGCTCACGCTACATGCTACACTTTACACACTACTAAAAAAAAGTGAGCCGATTGAAGGAGAGTGTTAGTGTTATAGCTGCTACGACACTTGTTTCGTGGACTGAATGTAACTGCACCCAGATAAAATGTACGATGTTTGACATTTAATACATTACAAATTGCGATCGTTGGCTAGCTGCTATAAGAGGGATAAAACCCAACAGGACATGTTGTGAAATAATGAAAACAAATCGACTTTGTGGCATAACAGGAACACCGCTCCAATCGCGTCACACCACCCAGTCGTTGATTGGTTTCCTAAAGCAGCACACCTGATTATACTGTTCTTGTTAAATTACAGAATTCCCTTTTACTGCCTTCATTATGCATGCATTCTTCTATATTCTGCTTTTAAACACACACTTATGTATTGATTTTACATCATTAATTAACAGCAGCACACACTGTAATTTCAACTTGGGTTTAGACTTACTAAACCTCTGGTCAAACCTATCTAGCACTAATAAATCACACTGATTACTCACAGATTTCTGCGGCCTCGTCAGAGCCATCGGGACAGTCCTTTTCTCCATCACAGCGCCAGCCTTTAGAGATGCACGTCACCTGGTCTTCACACACAAACTGCTTGGGGCTGCAGGTCTTGGGGGCTGGAAAAAACACACAACGATATGTTAAGCACAGCTGCGTGACGTGAAAACCGATTTATACAGTCAGGCGCTCTCCACGTATACACATAAATGGTCGGACATACCAGCCGTTACTCACTAGCAAATTGCTCATTATTCACAAGCAAACTCCACAAAAATAAACAATCGACCTGGATTCTGCGCATGAAACTACCATGTAATCACTATGCATTTAACCAAAACTGAGTGGACGCAAGAGGACAGTGCTAAATATCTCTGTAATTTCGTGTGCACACATGGGAACGAGGGAAAGGATGTGACTATGCCCTAAGGGAGACAGCCAGAAGTCAGACAGGGAGCGAGAGAAAGTATGCGTCCTTATTAATTTCACCCTCTACTTTGTTTTGTTCCTTTTACGAATTTTCTATTACACAAGAGCGCTACTGAATGCTCGAGTCTGACTGATCCGAACGTGTTCTAGAACAGCAGCTGTACAGCACTGACCACCGCCAGGCAAATCACAGGCTTAGAGTACATTAATGTGCTCTTCGTGAGGACTTTGTGCTTTCTCAGCAGCACGACACCATTGGCAATTGTTTTTCCTATAACAGAATACCCCGTTATGTTGTATTTCTTACATACTGCAGTGGCTATAAAAAGTCTACACGAACGTTAAAATGGCAGGATTTTGTGACGTAACAAATGAAACCAATATAATAATAAAGGTAATAAACGTCCGATACGAGTTGTGAAATTGCAACGTGACTTTTTAGCCATTCCTTTGTTGATTTGGATGTGCGCTTTGCATCATCGTTTCGCTGAAATGTGAAATTCCTTTGCATCTTCGGCTTACTAGCAGACACCTGAATGTTTTATCGACTGGTATTTGTAGCTTTTCATTCTCCCCTCCACCCTGATCAAAGCTCCAGTTCTGGCTGAAAAAAAAAGCAGCCCTAAAGCATGATGCCGCCACCACCATGCTTCGCCTTAGGAATGGTATTCAATTAGTGATGTGCTTTTTTTTTTTTTTGCGCCACACACATCTTCTGACATTGTTCTCATCAGGCCATAGCACATTTTGCCACATGGTTTGGAGTGCAAGTGAAAAACCTATGTTTTGAAAATAAGCGCGACGTACCATTTATAAGTAAATTCAGTCAAGTGGTGTTACCTTTTTTTTTTTATTCGACATAAAAACAGTGCAAAGATCCTCATGAGCAAAGTTATTTCCTGAAAAGCCAAGCGATTTTGAAAGGCTCTTTGAAATAATTTATCACTCCAGGGTTTGGAGCAAGCCTACAATTTGCTGCCAAGGATGCTTCCCTAATGTAGGTTTCAATATTTCAGAGCAGATAGTCACTGACACACTGGAGAACCTGTTATATCGGTCAAAACTGGTGACCAAAGCAAATTTTCTCTTATCTTTGACATGCCGTTTTTTCCACCTTAGGCAAGCATGAACCTTTGTATTATTTTGCAGATTTTCATAACAACCTGGAGATTATAGAGTAGAATACAGTATACTGTATACCATTTTACTTATTAATTATACTATATTATATTACTTATACTATGCTATGGTATAATACATACTATACATGGTATACAGTAGAATACAGTCATTTGTTCACTCCTCCACGTTCTCGTCTTTGTCTTGGAGGCCACCGTGACTCGAGCTGAACGAGATGATGATAAGGCGGCTGCTCAGAGCGGAAAGAATGGCCACCGTCCTGTCATTTGCGCTCGACCTTATTAGAGACAGGCAATGATTGTGTGTATTTGCACTGTGTGTTTGCTTGTTTTTGGAACTCTTCATTTGAAAAAGGTTCATTTAAAAAAGAAAGCCATTCTGCATTGTGCTTTGTAGCCTCATTAAACCCCTTGGCAGCAGTGGAAAGTGCATAAGCCCCAAGATGCATCACAGGAAAGAGGGAGAGGCCATGTGAGTGGGAGAGAGATAACTGACCACACTGCTGAAACAAACATACACACACACAGTCTTCTACATTGTGTAATGTCTGCGTCTGTACCACCACTCAAATGGCACTTCGGAGACCCCTATTGATAGAGTCTAGTTAGGTTTATGTACCACTTTTGCACCATTTTGGCCGCTACTGTATCATTTCCTCAGCTTTAACAGTCCTTTACTTAATCCCGCTGTCTGGCCTAGATAATATCTGCCTCTTAAGTCCATGCTTACAAGGACAAGGATATAGAAATGTCTGATCCCTGCTGTGATAAAAACGTTCATTTCCGCTTACTGTATAAATACTAGCATATGGGTATAATACTATTAAGAAAATGAGAAGGGGGAAAAAAGAATGTGAATGCTGCTTTGCTGTAAATGTCGCATCACTCTCCAAAAGGCAAAAGACAGTAAACCTGAATACGGAATTTCACACAATTTCCTTATATATTTAACAGCAATGGAAATACTAATGCCTGCAATCGGGCAAAAAGAATACACGTAATCTGGTGGTTTTATCCTGGAATAAAATAGAAACGCTAAGAAAGAGCCTTTAATGAGAGTAATGAAATTTCGGCAGAGATGAGCAGACAGGCTGAGAAATTGCTAGAGGGAATCCACTTTTCATGCAGAGCCCTAATAACCCTAATTCCTCCTCAATTGTAGCATCTTCGTGGCTTCCAAACCGAGCAATTTTAAATGGTATAAGCACTATTAACAACACAAAGTGGCTCTACATCAGGTCTGGACAGACGACACACCCCACAATCCATCTTAACAAGCTGAATTGCTTTCCTCATGTCTGGCTGCTCGCTCCATTCCCAATGACTTTGCATAAAATAAAACCGAAACGAAAACATAGCGGAGTCTATATTTACACTCCACCCAGACGGCAGCGCAAGGGAGACCGCAAATTCCTGCTGTGCAAGCTGCGGAGTCGGGGGGCTGACATGGTCTAGGGCCACTTTTCTCACACCACAAGTGCACCGAGATCTAATTTGGATGCCGAGGTGCTGTTTTCCGAAGGCCAAACCATGGACAACTTTGCGTAGGTGCAAAATTAAGGGGGGACTTAATCATTCTGGCACATCTGAGATGCCGGAGTGAGGCCAGGGACAGAGTGAAGAAGGGCTTTATTTGTCGCTCTGGGACTCCGACCAACGGGGAAACGTCAGGAGCATTTCAATAGCCGTGATCTGGCAAAAGCTTCACAGCCACCTAGCTGCTGTGCCACATTATCTCATTATTGAGATCCTGCAGTTCTGCTAGAACGACAAGTTATTCCTAATGATATGCACTTCGGAAGGGAAAATGATAAAAACAGAGGAAGGAACATAACTATATATTCCAGGAGCTCTGAACAATACCAGTCAGTAAGTCATTAATTTACATTCTCATCATTTGTGGACAAATCAGTAGCCCGGGCACCTCGGACAAGCCGTTTTAATGTCAAGGCTATACGTTTTTTGTTGTGGTTTTATTCGTAGCTGCCACCAGAAAGAAAAACAAACCAGATGCCTTATTGACGTTCACAAAAAAAAGGTTTTCATTTAGTATGTAGCTAGGTTTAACATTGATGCAGGTAACAGTGATGTCGCGCCTAAATTCTGTAACTACAGCGCACTCGAATAGAACCGTCTTTACTACACGCCTTAATTAACATACACATACGACTTGCCAAGCTTTTCAAAATTAGCAACACTTAGCTATGTGAAAACAGCAACCCAAGCATTAAATAATATAGTTTCACAATTTGTTACATGTTCATATATTTGTTAGTTCCTTAACTAGCTAGTCACACGTTATTACATTTTGTTACGAGACATTTATTAAACATTTCATGTTTGTAAGCACTTTGTTACAAACTCAGGAAAGTCTTCAGAAGCGAGGCGTTTTTGCTTCCCAGGTTCTCGGCTGGAGAACGACTGTCTATCGCAGCTAATAACGTAGGTCAGAACAAGAACTAAAGATGCTCCAAATCATTAAATCTAACTATAAATTATGACATGTCGTTCATTAATAAAGTAAACATTATAATCGTTGGCAGATTGGTTTTATAAGTAAATGACACATTTTTGGGAATAGCGGCATTCTCATTGCGTGTCGTCCCGCATCACGGACATACCACAACACAGGCGAGCTAATACATTTACAATTTATCGCTTTTCTAGGTTTATGGAACAGATTTCTCTGCTGAGAATCACTGCTCCGAAAAGGGGCCAGATTCAAATGAAGCAAATTCTAGGGAAAACTAATTCACCCACACCCTTGGGCTAGTCTGATTGACATTCTTCCACATAGTGGGCATGATTCACTTTTAACTGCCTAGAGGGTTACAAACAAATTACCCAAAAATCTGACTCTCATTTGTCTCATTGGGGCAAAAGCGCTGATTGTTTTAGCCCTGCAGTGAACACTTCAATATGTAGATTAATGTATGAGGAACTGTACTACAGTGGGTCAGAAATTCCTAATCCAGGAAAACACAAGGTCTAGACCCAAGCTGCAGAATTTGCCATAATATTTGTCCACGGCATACCTGGACGGCAGAAGCCACTTTACATGTCTGCTCCAATCAGTCACAGTAGACTGGGATGAAAATATCTTGGAATGGAAAGCTAACACACAGACCACAAGCATCAAATACAAGCAGAAACAGAGGGTTTTGTCATCTAAGCACAAGGACAATGGAACTTTACAGTCTGGCAACAAATTCATAAGTTGTACAATAATAAATACAATTATTTCACAATGAAAAATACTCTCGTGTATTATGAAACCAAGGGATAAAGGTCTCGCATAAGTAATTAACAAAATGCATTATAATCAATTATTCATTATAAGTTCAATACCCACAAGGGTACTAACTAGTCTTATGAGCATGTCCAATACATGGATTTAACACGGTAAAGTGACAACTCAGTTGACCTGAATGATTCCACAGACCAATCCGATGGCGTGTGGTCCGACCTTTTTCCAGTTTCCCCACTCATGAACTTCAGTTCACACCCGTAGTTAGCTCCCATTAACGGTTTGCCAGACAAAAATGGAAGAGAAAGATATAACCGTGGTTTCATCTCATCACATACAACACTTTTTAAATGTCCATCCATCCATCCATTATCTATACCGCTTTATCCGTCTGGGTCGCGGGGAAGCTGGAGCCAATCCCAGCATC
>JAQMYM010000015.1:16362190-16374660 GCA_030014255.1 Parauchenoglanis ngamensis
GTCCACTCTCACAGAAAAGCCTGACCAATCCGGTCCACTCTCACAGAAAAGCCTGACCAATCCGGTCCACTCTCACAAATTCTGACCAATCCGGTCCACTCTCACAAATTCTGACCAATCCCATCCACTCTCACAGAAAAGCCTGATCAATCCGGTCCACTCTCACAGAAAAGCCTGACCAATCCGGTCCACTCTCACAGAAAAGCCTGACCAATCCCATCCACTCCCACAGAACATCTGACCAATCCCCCCATCTCCACAAATATTTCTGATTTCCAAAAAACTTCTCAATTCTCTTCAATAACAATTAGTTTAAAATAAGGCTTATACTGAATACAAAAGTGTTATTTCTCTTAGCCATACAAGCTTCATATCTATTTGTTGCACTGCAAAGTCACATATTATATCTATGACCTTTATGGTGCTAGGCGTTGCACCTCAATTCTATTTTCTTATTAATTTGCCAAGTAAAACTTCTGTTTACACTCGTGCATAAGCCGTTTGCGATTTCATTCCAGTCGAGACTTTCATTCTCCAGTGTCGTGCTTGTACGGGTTCAGGAAGCTCAGAAGTGTTTTGGAGCTGTTGGGGAGAGAGAGTTGCAGGCGAACAAGAACATCACCTTCATGTTACTACAATCAGATTAAGCCTCGGGTCTCAGGTGAAGAGTTCGCGGGGAAGACCGAGGGTGAGGCTGGGGAGGCGGGAGAAAGATGAAAAGAGAGAGCGAGCAAACGCAGTAAAACATAATGGAATTAAGTCTTCACAAGTCTGCGTGGGATGCAAAGCAAACATGGCAAACGACTGCGGCGTTTGAGTGGCAAAGCTCTCACGTCATGAGAAACAAAAGAAAGTCAAACCCAATTAGTGGCACGACCTGAGCTCGTCATTGAAATGCATTTATTTTAAGGCAATTTTGACAATTTGCAGCACACGTCCGAAATAGCCTCTTACTACAAACACATGGGCTCTCCTCGAAGATGGAAATTCGTCATAAGAGGTGTGTCCGCAACCTACATGTTTCCTGCCACTGCCACATCAACACCACCCACCTTCCTCTGTTTAACACCATGTAGCAATCTGCTCCCCCTTTGCCCTCGGCTCGAAAACGGAGTAAACACTGAAGCCGCAAGCAGAAAACACCAATTACGGCGCGTCCTGCCTACCACGATCAACAAACATCCTTTCATTGGTGGCACTCGCGCTCAGCAAAACAAGGAGCCTAGCTGAAAGACATGCACTTCTTGACACTAATCCCTCCGTCTGCTGGGAAAGAGACAGTAAATGCATGAATCTCTAAGGTGTGGCAGCACAGGTTCCTGCTTAGAAATGCCGTAATGATATCGTACATGTGGCATAGGGATACATAAACAGACAGCCCAGAACGGATTCTCCATTCAAGCCAGGATTTCAGCAAAAGACCCCACAGTCATACCAAAGCCATCTGGTTTGCATTTATCAAGCAAATTTGCTTCCTCAGCTTATTATTCAAAATATCACCAGCCATTCTAGAGACACTTGCACGTGAAGAAATGTATGTCTTAATGCTCAGCCACAATGACTCTAAATGACGCTGGCTCTTATGTAATTCATCCAATGATGAATTATGTCGTGGGTAAATGTACAAAAAAAAAAGTCGCATCTGAAATAAAAAAATAAAAAAATGGGTACCTCATATCTCATCATGCAACCTATGTACGGGACGTCGCCTGGGTAGCATGCTCAAAAGTTTGTGGACACCTGATCATATGCGCTTTCTGAACATTCCATTCCAGATTTAGTCCCTCTTTGCTGTTATTATAATTTCCACTCTTCCGGGAAGACTTTCCACTAGATTTGAACATGGCTGTGTGGATTTGTTCATTCAGCCACAAGAGCATTAGTGTGGTCAGGCACTGTGTCAGGCGATGAGGCCTGGGGTGAAATGTGTTCCAGTTCTTCCAAAAGGGGTTCAGTGGGGTTGAGGTTAAGGCTCTGTACAGCCCACCTGAGCAAATCATGTCTTCATGGATCTCGCTTCGCGAACAGGGCCAGTGTCATGCTGGAACGGGTTTGGCCCTCTTAACGTGTACACCCTAGTTGGCAAACGTTTTAACCAAGAACCACACAATGCATAAAAAAAAGATAAGAATCTGGCTAGCATTTATATTTCCTCTTGATGTACTATGTACATCAAAATGGCTTTGCTTCAACCATGTCATGCCGGAGTTTCCACAAACTGATGTGTTCCTGATTCTGAAATTATCTGTCCTCCATCCACACTAAATGATTCACAGAGTAAAATTCGTTCCACCACCAACATCTACATCATGCCTTAGTCGAGCTCTGTAGCGTAGAAGGTGGTGGGATTTGGAAATGCTAGCTTTAGTTCCAGCAAAATAGTGTCTCACAGCACGGTGAAGCATGTGACCTTTAAATACATCTTCGCGACCAAATAAAAGCATGAGGAATAGGATTTGTTCTTTTTCTGGCTGTTTAAGCAATTCGTCAGACAGACTTCAAATAAACAATTAATAGCCTGAACATGAAATCTCCTTGTTCCAGGCACCTGGGATACTGCTACAGTAGGTTGAACCCTAATAAACACACACACAAAAAAAAGAAAATACTGACAAAACACACATAGCAGTTAATAAAGCTTGGAGAAATCTTTACAGGAAATTAAAATTGAATCCATTTCCATTTTTAAGAGGATTAGGTGAAAGCACAAACTGAACATTGAAATATTTTCCCTAAAAGATTCATGGACTTATCCAAGACTATTAGTCACAGAAACCTTTTCTGGCCTTCAGTAAAATTACTCCACTTCTCTACAAGCCTGCATGTTGCAACATAAATACCCATTCTCTGAAAAAGGTAGAGTCCCTGAAACACAGCTTATATTCTGAAACAACATAATTCCTTATCATTTGTTGTGCTATCCTGGCAATAGCAGTCTCATGATGCATCACTGTCATCTGGAGGCTGTGGAGCACTTTGTCCATTTGAGGTTCGAGCGTCGGTGAAGGGAGGCAGGACTGTGGTATGACCTGCTGTTCAACTTGTCAGCATGATGAGATTCAGCCGACGACTCCTGGTCCAACCAGGATGAAGAACTTGACTGGGACGGTGTTCCTGAAAAATGTTGTAACACAGGCTTTCGCAAGACGGTTCTCGGAAAGACATCCCAGTGGTCAGCATTATGTTATTGCTAAAATGCTTTGGGGGAACCAGACCAAGAAAAAGAATAGCGGTCACTTTGCTAGATGTGTACATTGCAGTGTGTACATTGTTTTTTAAAAGAAAGGGTTCCTCAAGGGTTAACTAAAGTAGGTCATGAATCTGGAACCTCAAAGGGAAACTTGAGGCATCTCCACTGAAGAGCTGCGGCTCATTTGTATGGTCACGAGTTCCACAACGTTTCCCAAGCTGTGATATTGCCAGATCCTCATATTGATTGTCCAATCACTGATTCCCAAGTCTCCAAATCCAGTGTGTTCCCATTCTCCCCCATTCATCTACCTTCTAGTATGATGTAACCTGGATATCTGCCTCATCTCATGAACCAAACCAGAACTTCATTTCTGTCATTCTTTTACAACCTTTAAATCTGATGTTTGTTAACTCCTGAAGCTCCAATAGCATCAACCATTGCAAACACAATGTTCCCTAGAAGTTACAAAAAGCTACAAAGTTCCTCTCTTTAGCCATTATGTTTCTCCAAAAGCCAAAGTATCCACTCATCACCATGTTCCTAAGACCATTGTTTTGTTTTTTTTATTCTGGGGACCTGGGAACCTGGAGACAGGCGGGTCTACAACACTGCAGACATTCTGCATGGAGGACTCTCCTTTAAGCCAGTTCCAAACAGTTACAGAAAGAAGCAGAACATCTGAGCAAAATTATGCACGCCCAAATACATTGAAGCTCCTGTCGGTCACTCGGAGGAACCTGCTAAGATCATGCTTGTTCTAGCTCAAGATTTAAACCATGCTTTCTCATATGCAGCATTTAGCCCTTTTGATTCGGAAGCTGGTGCACTTCCCCACCTTTGGTGGAGTTCTTAAGGCAGGTGAGAACACAGCAATTGGACTTGGGTGCCGAACGAAACACTTGACGTGAGAGTCTTGGTCTGGTTTCAAATGAACTCTTGCATGGTTTGAGATGATTCGATTTAATAACTCAACGGAAGGAAACGAACCACAAATGCTGTGTATTTTGGGGGGTTTTTTCCTGTAGATGAGTGCTGCTATACTGAACCACAGCTTAGTGCTAGCTCTGGTTTTCCCATGTGTGGAAACCACAATGAGTTTTCAAGTGCGTTTTCAGTCCTTCATACCTCAGCCAAATTTGTTGGTTGGTTGGTTGATTTACATAGCAAACGAACAAAAAGTGTCAATTTGGCTCCGACTCAGACGGACGAATAGGCGTGAAAGCACCCTTACATGTCAACCCTTTGAAACTTTGGCTTGATGAAAAAAAAAATGCCTGGATACTGTGACTTACACCATTTACTACCCTTCACATGGCATCATGCTACAAAGCTTACACTCAGGTGGCACCTTGATAACTGTGTTTATGCAGCAATCCAAATCAGTCCGTGCTGATTGCGGTGTTTACATCCATTCTATCCAAAATGGCCTCTGACCCCATGGAGCAATACCTTCCAGAGTTTTATTCCAGCTGTCCTTCTAATGATTAGAGTTTTTAAAGCATTAACCCTTGGTACATTTATTTTCACTATGCAACACACAAGTCTTCCTGCTCGACTGTAATGCGATGTGATGCGAGAAATCGCGTGCCTTATTGTCTACTTTAATGCACCTTCCTTTCCCTGTATTTACTGAAAACGGACTCTATCATTACAGGGCCACGTAATTACAAGGATCTAAATAAGCAACAAAAAGCAAAGTTATTAAGCAGACTTACTGTTAAACAAAGCAACTGAGGACTATAATGAACACCAAGAGAGACTGAATTTCCGTGCAAGATTTTAAAAAATGCTTTCGACCGCAGTGAAAGGTGTTGAGCTGCATCTTTTAAATCATGCGTGCCATTTGCAGGCCACGATCACAAAAGCCTTCGAAGAAAAACTAATGCATAATTTATGCGCTTGTCACTAAAAGAATTTGGGGTATTTCAGCAGAAATGTCTAGTGGATCCACTTTCACATTTTCATCTCATGGTGCATGATTTGTAGTGGCACAAATTTAAAAAAAACAAAAAACAAACAAACAAAAAAGAAAAAAGGCGCCGAGTGGCGCGGTAGCAAAAGCAAAATTTATGTGTCTCTGTATCATCTGTTCTTAAATATTAAAGGCCAACCCTGAAACACATTCCATACATTTATATTGAAATGTTTGTGATGCGTTTCGTGATTCTGGTACTAATTTGTTGGTTGGTGTCGCATTTGTATTATTCAAGTGAGGAGTTAACAACCGTGTGCGGTTTATATCGCAGGGGAAACGGTTATAGCTAGCATAGCTACAGTGAAACTTCTCAGGAGAACTATAACAGGATAAAACTCATGTACTGCTGTTAGCTCCTAGGAATAAAACAGCAGTTTTCTCACTCACCATTTTCCAGGAAAGATCGGTCATATGAATGAGAAAACCAGCACAGAATGAGTGAAGATGATAAATGCTGGACTCAAAGTTTCACAACGCAATGCAGTTATATGACGCGGTTGACGGCAGTATTAGCACGAAAGCTGAAGCTTTGGAACCTGATTTGCTGCAGCAAGCGTGTACAGATGAGCGAGCTGGACAGACCAACCCTAGGAAGCTACAAAATGGCGACGGACTGCAAAGTGACAAAACAACATGTAACATTTGAATGAAGACTCTCTCGGTTCTGTGAGAATTAGGGACGATTCCAATCCTATGGCACATGTGGTCGGACGTTTCTTTAGTTCTCCACCCAGAACTTGCGTTTCCACTTGCAATTATTTCCCATTTACTGTTATACAGGTAAAAATGGAAGACAAGTGTATAAATGTGGTATGTACTAAGAAAGAAAAAAAATCTTAGAAGGAAATAGCATAGATCATTGGTGAATTTTGTGAGTGTACATGAAGTCTCAAATCAAACAACCAATGTTCACACTGATTAGTGAATTATTTTATTTGTGTTTAACTAGTTTCACAATATCGCTATTACCATTTCTCAATGGAACGGAAAAACGCTGGACGGTGCACATCGACAAATGACAGAACTAGCAAAGAGACTAATTACAAGCAACATGAGTGATTTGTCATTTACTAAAGCAGTGAATATTGGGTAAAATTGTAAAGTGCTGCTGCAGCGATCTCTCTAGGTAAAGAGAAAACAAAAGATCTTTCCCACTGGAGCCACTATGAGCTGGTAGTTGAACAGCATTGGCTGGTTATGAAAACAGACCAACATGTCAATGAAAGCAATTTTGGAACGTCCATCAGAGTCAATCTTTGCAACCAATAACAAGGTCACGTTAATAGGCGGATCTTTCCTTTAAATGTAAGCCGAGCTTTCCACAGTTTAATCAGTCATCGACAAATCATAAAAAAAAAACATGGCAGGAATGGAACGGGATCCTGAAATGTGTCAGCTCGCTTACAGTAAGAGAATGATTCCCAAAGCTGCAGGTTAAAAGGAGCATCATGGAGCATCAAGGATCCACGGCCTGGTTTGCAACCGGCCAATATTTCATCTGATTTCATGTTGATCATAATGGAAGACTTTAAGGACACTCAGTCAACAGCTTGCAGGGAGGGGGGGGGGAATCACGTGATGTCAAAATGAATAATTTAGCCCAGGCCAAATATGCTGTGAGCAAGACATTTTTATATATAAATTCTACCCAAAAAAAAACAAACAAAAAAAACCCTACCATAATGCAAAGGACCAGGCTGGTCATAATCGTCTATTCGTTGACGATTAATCGAATAAGAGACGATTAATATTCGTCGTGAATCGATATATTATGAAAGAAACAAGTGTCGGCCTAGACAAGGCTCACTGACAAGAGACAACAGCGACAGGATCTAAACGTGGCCCAACAGTAGCAATAATAATATCACTATAATGAATCTAATCAGCATTAGCATTAGAATCGCATGGATTCTGCTCAGGCTTTACTGTAGAATCATGTTGTCTGGATCTCTATTGTAAACAAGCGGATGAGACAAGGCAACAATGTCGCCCAGTGAACTGGAAATGGCTCCAGAATGGTAATAAGCTTCCTGCGAGCGTTTATAGTGCGTTACAGAAACACACTGAGGGTCTGTGTTTGGAGAAACAGGGTGTCCTATTTGCACATTAGGTGTCGAGACATTTCAGGTCCAGGAATTCTCCAAAACAAGCAAATGCACAGGATAAAAACGCTACCAAACAAACCAGTCGCTTACCTTCAACGGCTCCGGTAGGAATAGCCTCCAGTGTGAGAATGAATCCAAGGGCGAGCAGTCCTGTGGGCAGCAGCATGTTCGCCTTGAGGGATGTCTGTCACTGCTAATGGAAATGTGCGAATGGTTCATCAAATCCGCCGAGTGGCGCGCGCCGAGTGCTCCGTTGTTCCCCGAGCCACCACGCTCTCCAAATGCCTCGCAAACTGGAAGGAAGCAGGGCTGGCTGGAGACGGAGAAATAACACCGAGACACGCTGCAATGAAAAATGAGGGAGGGAAAAAAACAGGAGAAAGCGGGCTCTCCTCCAAGCCTATAAAGGCGACGCGTTGCGAAACAGCGCGGCCATGTAGGCTGTAGTGTCTCTCTGTCTCTCTCTCTCTCTCTCTCTCTCTCGCGCGCGCGCTCTCTTTCTGCTCACCAGCAGCACTGCCTTATAACAACAAATCAGGACCGGCCACTGGCTCTTACACACGGCGCCGCTCACCGCCAAGAACTGCAGTGTGGAAGAAAAAAAACCATAAAATGAAATATAAAATGAAATTAAATAAAAAACACACACACACAAAAGGCACCTTTAACTCATTGGGATCCACCGCCTCTTATTGCTGGTGGTCAGAAACACTGAGAACACACACATTCATACACAACATACACAGTGAGGGAGCGGGGTCTCTCTCTCTCTCTCGCCACAGCTATGACGTCACCCGCCTCCACTGTCCAAAAAAAGCGACGCGGCACTCTACGTGCTGCGCATGCGCGCCACAGTTTCGCGCTCCCCAAGTGACTGACCGTCCGTGAAAGGAAACTGTTCCACTGGTCAGCCATGTTGGCTCACGAGCAGCGCTAATTCGATTTCGTTTTTTTAAAAAACTGGTTCTTTAATATAATGCAATTCAGTTGTACTAATGTAGGCCTATCAAAGCTAATTGTAATACTTATACAATAAATCCGCAGTAATTACATATTATTCAATAAATTCTATAAAAAGCAAGTAGGATAGAACAGAATACAATAGGCTACTGTGACAACAACAACAACAACAACAATAATACTACTACTAATAATAAATAACAATAATAATGATTCGAAAGTATTTGAATGATTACGAGATGATGGATCCTTTATGATGAGATGATTTCATTTCCTGATATTTACATCCAGATGTGTTAAGTAGCTTAGAACATGGCATGTTTTGTTCGAATTCACCTATTCTTCAAGTGATCAAAAATACCGGAACATGTGACTGACAAGTGTTTCTTCTTCTTGAGGAAAACCCTTAGATCGACTGTTTAAAAAATGTATAGCTCTGGATGTCTACTCTTGGTTGCAGCCCTGTGAGTCTGCATTTTTTTGTTAAAAAGGATAAACCAACATGAAGACCAGAAAGCTGTCCATGGGAGAAAACCAAGTCATTTTGAAGCAGAGAAAAGAGGGGAAATGGATCAGAGCCATTACACAAACATTAGGCATAGCCAATACAACAATTTGTAGTGTCCTGAAAAAGAAACAAAGAAACACTGGTGTACTAACAGCCAGACATCAAACGGGTCAGCCAAGGAAAACAACAGCAGTAATGACAGAAATATTACAAAAGCTGTAAAGGAAAACACAAAAACAGGCAGTGACGTCACCAACAACCTCCATGGGCCAGGGTGAAGGTATCACAATGCACGGTTTGAAGAAAACACGGAGAGCAGAAATATAGAGGCCAAGCTGCAAACCAATAATCAGCGGGAAGAATCGGAAGGCCGGATTGGAATTCTCTGGAACTGCAAAAAATGAAGAGATGAGCCACAAAAATAATGGAATCAAGATTATCCTCTACTAACGTGATGGCAAGGGCAATGTGTGCAAAAAGAAATAATCTGTTCATGATCCAAAACATACAAGCTCATTCGTCTGCCAATTTACAGAGAAATGCCTCCATTCTGAGTGGGAGGAACTTCACCATGCAGCAAGACAATGACTCAAAACACACTGCCAACAAAACAAAGGACTTCGTCAGAGGAAAAAGTGGAAGGTTATAGACTGGCCAAGTCAATCACCAGACCTTAGCCCAACTGAGCATGCGTTTCATCTCCTTAAGAGAAGACTGAAGGGAGAACCCTCACCAAAGAAACAGACAAACAGCCAACCAAGCATGAATAATAATAATAATAATAATA
Organism: Parauchenoglanis ngamensis; assembly: GCA_030014255.1. Taxonomy (NCBI): domain Eukaryota; kingdom Metazoa; phylum Chordata; class Actinopteri; order Siluriformes; family Auchenoglanididae; genus Parauchenoglanis; species Parauchenoglanis ngamensis. The sequence goes on from JAQMYM010000015.1 coordinate 16,371,719, forward strand.
ATAATGACAATAATAATAATAATAATAATAGTAATAATAATAATAATGAACTTTATTTACAGCCTCAGTGGAGTAAAGCAGAGTAGAACAAAGTACAGTAGATTACAAAAGAGTAGAGTAGAGTAGAGTAATCCAGAGTACAATACAGTACACTAATTTTCAGTTTGATTAGAAATATAAGAGAATAGAGGAAAAAGGCAGATATCCGAATACAAACTACACCTAATGATATAAATCATAATTATTTGAATTTTTTTTAACCAGTATGATTGTTGAATTTCACAGGTGAGACAATATTTCAGTAATTATCCTGGAGAAATAGTGAATATACCTCATACAAGGTATACAAACCCTTAAAAAGACCCCTTCATACTGTTGTAGTTCTGTTTCTAGAAACTTCACCTCCTGTTCCACTATATTTGGAATAAAATCAACCTTTCCCTCCAGTAATAGTTGTGGTTATGTTTCAGAAAACATGTCTCTTTAAATTGGGTGAATATTTCTGGAGTGGCACGTTCCTAGTTTATACTAATGCATTATGGAACTTTGAATAATGTTTTACAGATGTGGAATGACCTTTTCCAAAAAATTGCTGTTGTTTGAGTTGTCTGGAAATCCATTAAGTTGCTCCTTTTAGAAAAGTTTTCAGACTACTTTAATTAACTAAGCTGATGTAACAAAATTTTGTATACCTTCATATGAAATGGTCTTAATAGGCAACTCTAGTATTGCTGCTCTTTTACTGTACTTTTAAAAGAGCTAGACCGATTGTTTTCTCTCTCTCTTACACCCACCCACACACACACATTTGTCTTAGTATACTTGTCAGCAACAAACACTGAAATAGTTATTAATGTGGTTAATTAATAACTGAATCTATCTGAATCTAACCCTAACCTTAACCCCTTTACAGGTTTTGGGGATGAGCCAAATGTCCACATGAGATCAAAACTGTCCAATATTCTTAGCTTTGACAGGACAACTGTTCCCTATCAGGAGATAAAAATGCTGAATAAAGCATTTCAGCTCACTATTTAAACCACAAAACCATCACAACAACCATGAGTCATTTAAACACACAATATCCGGCCAAAAACAGAACATCACAAACAAGTCAGCTTTGAGCTTTGCATAGTCTGGTGTGGAACCAGGCAAAGTCCAGTGGAGCTGGCTGGACGCCTGATACTTTTACTGCTTTCTTATGCACATGTAGGAAATGCTGCAGCCTAGTGGTAAAACTCCAATCCAAGAGTCATTCATGTGCATGGTTTCATATTTATCCCACCCCTAATGAACCTCATCCGTCCGGCTCTTAAGAATGCTGGATAAGGCACGTGGACTAGACCGCTGGCTGCACCTTCATAAACATCCACGTCCAAAAAGCCTCACATATCCTGCTCAGTCCATTTTCAGATACCAGACAGTCAAATCACGAGCTTCCAGACACAGAGACCATTTTTTCCCCCTGACTAGTTATAACCCTGTTGGAAGACAACACTACACATGCACAGCAACGTTTATTTATAGTCACTGCAATTGCAATTAGACTTCCAATATAATCCAGTATAATATATATGTATATGTACAGTAGTGTTCAATCTGTAAATTCTATATAAACTGCTTTTTCCAGATGTTTTCATATTCTTAGAGTTAATCAAATGCACTATTTTTATTGCTTGTACTAATTATTTATTCTTTCACACTAGTCTTGGTACCGTGTCTGTGTGTGTGAACAGTGATCATGTCAAATTTCCTAGAAATACACCTTACTTAGCCAATTTTGATTGGGTTTTGAGGAATAAAACATGATGGGGCATGCTGTTATAGGAAAATAATCAGTGCAGAGTTGCTCAGTGTGCTCGTTTCCCAATACCAGCATATTCTGCAGTGTTTTATTCCACTTCTATAAGCAATTCGCCAACACAAACAATTCCTTTTTTATATTAAAGATAAACATCATACATTTTATCTGTTTATAGTTATGTTGGGAAATGACCACAGAACAAGTTAGTAAATATTTCCATTATAACACTCATAAAGGGTTATTTGCTTTCTTTTTCCCCTCTCTTTTAAAATGAAAAAGATTTTTTTTTTAAATGCAGCTTTTCAAGTTACTAAGAAGTCGCAAAGCCCTTTGCCTTGGGAAGACTTGGAAAGGTCTGACATTGAAGACTCCTTTCATAAATGCGAACCAAACATCAAAACGTCAAAACTGAAAGCTACACCATATCACACTTTTTACCCATGTGTCTCGACTTTTACCCGTGTGTCTCCGTCGCGCAGAGCGCACACTTCCGCATTATGGCGCGAACTACTTAGGACTACAGTTCCCGTGAGCGCACACTCCCAGCCAGGTCACATGATCAGTAATTGGATCCTGGTGCTTCCAATCCAAGGACAATCAGCCCGTGTTTAAAAGGACTCTCAGTTGCGCTTCGGATTGGTGAAGCATTACACTAGCCACTGTGTTGTCTGCCGAGCCTTGTAGTGCCCGCGGTTGTTTTTTCTGTGTTTCGGATTCTGCTCGTGTTTCCGTTCTCTGTTTTTGGAATATCTTTGATACCCTGTTTGCCGATCGCTCGACCTAGTTTCTGTTCTTTGGATTATTCTCTTGGCTGACGATTTTGTACCTCTGCCCATCTTGTGTGTATGTGTGTAATAAACTCCATGAGTTTTACAAAGCCATCTTCTCACCTGTGCATGTGTCCAGCAAAACCCCACAGACATGACACCATGTCATGTTTTACCCATTTATGTGGAATGTCCATCATGCAAGTCACTGTGTAAGTTGTAACGGATAAGTCAATTCAAGTGGCTTTTATTGTCATTTCAACATATACATGTGGTACGGTGTACAGTGAAACAAGACAACGTTTCTCTAGGACCAAGGTGCTACATATAAGACAACAGAAGTACAAAAGGTGCACGTGTGCAACAGAAGA
>JAQMYM010000015.1:16397690-16411776 GCA_030014255.1 Parauchenoglanis ngamensis
TGCACAGGGAGAACATGCAAACTCCGCACGGAAAGGCACCCTGGGTGACCCGGGGATCGAACCCAGGACCTTCTTGCGCACAGCTTTATAGAAATCCATATTTACTTTTGAGCAAGACAGAGGTGACAGTAGTGAGGAAAAGCTCTGAAACTGTGAAAGGCTCAAAAGGGAACACATCCTTTTCTGAGTGACAGCAGACAAATGACCATCCAAGATCTGCCCCTAGTGAGACATCAAACTGGTCAATCTGAGTTCTACTGCAGCTTTATCACCCCAAAACGGTTAATAGAGACACGAGAGACAGGACAGTAAAGGACAGACTGCATGCTGTTGACCTTAGAGCAACCTCAACCTTATAAATCATCTGTTGGACACCATAGATCATAACCCTGTGCGACAGCATGAGCCTCTGCCTGCTCATGGCCAGCAACTCCATCAAGCTTTTCTTCAGAAATATAAGAACATCCTGCGAGGCAATCTAAAGAGCACAGGATTAGCTCACACTCATGTTTTACCTCTAATGTTTTCATTTGTTTATTCTTGTTTGTACAAGGAAGGTTGGAATTGTGTTATAGCAATGAGAGTTGCAATCCTTTCCACATCAGAATGTAAACCAGTATCTGAGATATTTGTAGCACATCAGCTGGGAAGACAAGATCATGATGAAGAGTTGTGTGTGTGGGGGGGGAACAGAACCAGTGGATATTAAGGTTATCAAGTGATAGGATAAGGAAGCCTTCTACAACTACTATAGTCCCCCCATCACTGAAATTCCATTAAAAAAAAAAGAAAGTTAAAAAGCCAACTAAGGACAACATAGAAATGCCCAAAAGAACAAAAGGACTCATGAGGAAGGAGCCTGAGGGAGAAGTAGAGCAATGTATGTTTCCATATATAAAAGGAACAATCTCATAGTGATAATAGAGTCTCACAACCCCATGGTCCCTGGTTAATCCTGAGCTTGGGTTAGTGTCAGTTTTTTTCCACTATGGCAGTTCTAGGGCTGGTTGGGAGTCAGTGCCTAACAAATATCGAACCAGTTCTTTACATTTCGACAGCTAAGGAACCGGCTCTCAGCCAGGAAAACTGGATCGAGAGCAGCAACAACACTTTGCTAGTCCAGAACCAAGATCCGTTTATGTCAGGGGCCTGGGGTGGGATTATCATCAACAATACCAACTATAACCTTGTAACCACCATTAAAAAAACAAAACAAAGATAGTGTAGCAGCAAAGGCTAACAAAGGCTAACATCTTTTGTTCACTGTTCACTTGTTCACTGTGTGGTAATTACCTTTCTTCTTGAATGTCCATAGTAATCATGACGAGCAGCACAAATGTGCTGGACCAGTCGTGTTTGGATGTTGTAGGCTTGCAAAGCCAGGAGCAACACTTGTAAAGAGATAGTGTAGTCTGCCATTGTTGTTGTGCTTGCGTTAGCACTGCTGGAAAAGCAGAGACGTATACAGTTGTATACAGTGACCTAAGGACGTGGCTCTGTGGTGGCTCTCTAGCCTGTTTAAACGCAAACTGGTTCTTAGAAGATTTGCAAGTTGAACCAACTCCAACACCAGTCTAGAACTAGCACCTAGTTTGCATTGGTGGAGGGGGTATGTAGGGTTTTTACATGTTCTCCTCATGTCCGTGTGGGTTTCCTCTGGGTTCTCTGGTTTTCTCCAACCTCCCAAAAACATGCTGGTAGGTGGAATTGTGACTGCCCTTAGGTGCAAACATGTCTTCAAATGATGAACTGGCATCCCATCCAGGTATTCCTGCCTCACCCCCAGTGTTTCCAGGATAGGCTCTGGATCCACACTGACCAGGATGAAACAATTACTGACGGTGAATAAATATAACAAGAAGTCCTCAAATCAATTATGATCAAATATGTCTTAAAAACACAAGCAACACAGAAGTTTCCAAATCTCCCCTTCCTGATTCTTTCCCTGCTTTAGCTTTAGCTTTGTGGCTTCAGCTAAATCCAACTAGTGCTCTCCAGTTGCACTCTCCAAAACTCATGGCCATAAATTTGTATGTTCTTACGGCAGCTTCCTTACTATACAATTAGACAGTAAAATCTGACAACACTGATACAAATGTGTCCACAGGACCGAAATGCTGGACCTAGCTGTCTGCCCCATGATCCCAAGCCAGAGATTTAATGATCCTGTGGTTCCTGAGTTTAGACAAAGGAGTTCAGCCGGTCACTGGGAATGGCAAGTGTTCAAGTCCTCCACCTTCCAGTTTTAATTCAGGTGAATGAACTTCACTTTCACCACTAGTCATTCCTCATGAGGTCTGTTATTGTGTGCTATTGTAGATTTTCTTCTTATTTAATTTGAGTGTCTTCATTTTCAGCAGTACCAAGTTAAAAAAGACAGACATAAAAACAAAAAAACCCAAATCAAACATAAAAATGTTAAGTATGTACCATCCCAGCTGTGATTACAGATCGAAAAAGTTCCAGTGGAATACAAGTTTCCAAGTTTAAGCTCCTCTGAAGTTCATTCCAGCAGTACTGATCACTGCAGGATGACTGTATGATTAGCTACCTCAACTATGTTGTATTTCTTCATCTACTCTTTGATTAGTGTTAGCCGCACTGTTAACAGGAAAATCACTTGGTGTTCAATGAAAGCCATGTTATTGGATATACTATAAATATATGCAATAATGAATAGAACTAATTATAAAGGTTAGTCAAAGCACTCTTATCTGCATGCACCAAGAAACAATTCAGGATCAACCACTGACTAATAGAGCACAGACTTTCCATATTTCTACAATCATGTTTGGTTATCATATTGCATACTGTATGTTCCTCATTGAATTGTAGATGAATCTACCACTGATAATAAAGTTTGGTCAGTTTAAGAGTTATTTTGTCTTTCCTGAGGTGCAGATACCTACACCTTAAATAGATTTTTTTATATTACATACATTTCCCATGACTGCATTAAAAGAAAGATTTTATATAGATCTTCCACCCTAACAATACATCGTAAGTTTTATGACACATCACTTTACTTACTTACTACTAGTTTTATCTGTCTGAAGTATGGAGTCAATTTTATCTCGGTCACCACATTTGGATGTGATGTGGCTGTGAGTCATGACTAATTTGAAACATTTTTATGTGACACTTGTGAAACATTGTTCAGACATTATTCAGGCTTTTTATGTCATACTTTGTAGGATCACAGATTACTACTTTATGTGCTGTTTTGACTTGTAACTTGCAAAACTGGATTTGTAGCCTACTTGACATGTTTGCTACAGTACCTGCATCACTGTCAATGCTGCTTACAGTGAATTTTCGGGGGCACAAGGGGACCACACTGAATAAAAAAAAAAAAAACAGGAAACTCTTTCTATAGTTTTAAATGACTTATGGCATATTTTTGTTTATGCTCTGCCACCTCAGCTCAATACGTTTGTGACAACAGTGACAAGACTTTAGGCACAGATTTTGGCAGGTAAATAACTCCATGCAGAACAATAATTAATAACAACACTTCACCTGCATGAACATACTGTATGTAATACAGGGTAGATGTACAGATATAAGACACAATATGGAACTTAAATGAACCTTTTGGAAAAATAACATACAGTCCATGATGAAAATCCATCCATCCATTATCTATACCGCTTTATCCATCTGGGCCGCGGGGAAGCCGGATCCAATCCCAGCATCTTCGGGCCGGAGGCGGGGTACACTCTGGGCAGGTCGCCAGTCCACCACAGGGCCAACAACCACAACCAAACAACCACACAGGCTCGCATGCACACCTATGGGCAATTTAGAGTAGCCAGTTGACATAATCTGAGGAAACCCACGCATGCACAGGGAGAACATACAAACTCCACACAGAAAGGCACCCTGTGCGACCTGGGGATCGAACCCAGGACCTTCTTGCTGTGAGGCGACAGTGCTAACCACTGCACCACCGTGCCGCCCATGATGAAAATCATGTGTGAAAATTGCATGTGGAAATGTATAGTATGAGAAGTGAAAATAAGTGAAACTTGTGGGGAAAAACATGTAAAAATAAATGAATCTTGTAGAAAAAAAAATCACATGTGGAAATGAAAGCATCCTATGGAAAAATCACATTTGGAAGAAAGTAATTGTGTGGAAAAACAATGTGGAAATGAATTAATCATGTGGCAAAGGTAACATAAAAAGGAAACTGATCATATGGGAAAAATCACTTGAAAAGAAATGAATCACATTGGAAGAAAATCACATGTGAAAATAAAGAAATCATTTTCAGAATAAATCCCATGCAAAAAATTAACAATGCAGGGGGGAAATCATGTGAAAACGAATGAATCACATGGAAAAAAAAATCACAGGTGAAAATAAATTGTGTGGAAAAACGAATGTGAACTAATCGTGTTTGGAAAAAATCGCAGACAAAAAAAAACAACAATGTGGTGGAAAATCATATGTGAAAATGAATGAGTAATGTGGGAAAAGTTGCATGTGAAAATAAATAATTGATGGGGGAAATTTAAAAGCACAGAATCACAAGCGAAAATAAATGAAGCAAAAGAAAAGCCCACTACGTGTACTACAAATAAACATCACATGTGACATATGACAAACATAACGTGAACTTTAGTTGATTATTTACATCTGACTTTAAGGGACTTAAAGAAACGTGAGAAACATAACACGTGAAGTGTCGGGGGTTTAAAAAAACTGAACATTCACATCACGTGAACAGAAAAAGCACGTGCACGTATGAAAAATATGAGAAACGTGTGACTGTTTCTGATTTCTGTAAGGGTTCCTGTGTGTAACAGTTGAGTGGAAAGAGTGCAGAATGGCAGACTCTATACACACTTGCTTTCGGGGCCGTTTGCCTGTTACGCTGCGTGTAGGCTATTACATGAATAAACAGTTTTGCGCGGCAGTGGCGCGCGCGCTCGGGTTGGTGTGATCGCGGCGCGCGGCTCCAATCTCTTCCCACACTCGGCGCTGAGTGACGTCACCAGGCTGCCTCGGCTGAGCTCGCCGCTCCGTACGGCACACGGTCGGGAAAATAAAATGCTGCTCTCCGCGCCGCCAAGGACAGGAACCAGCCCGTATAACGGCTACACTCACCGGACCGGCAAAAAGGTAACCGCTGGACGGTTCGGCTCGCGCGTGAACGCTCGTTTTGCGTGGCTTATCAGCGCGGCTCGTGTTGAATTTGCGCGGCCGCGAGCTGCAGTGTCCTTGAAAGTGGAGCGTATGGGAAGAAGGAGGGGGGAGATACAGCGGGTAGGGGGTGAACGGGAGTGTATCCCGTACCGGATAGCGTATAAAGCGCTAGTGTACCGGGACAGGGATGAAGTCCAGGAGTGCGGGGAAGGTTTCGCTTCGGTTCGGTTGTTTTTCTCGCGTCGAGCTGTCGGGGAAGTTGAGCTCGCGGACTGGGAACGGTTCACGCGGCCGGTTTAAAGGGAAACGGCGAAGCGCGTGACATCAAAGCGTGCAATTAATTAGGATGGCTTATTGATTTCCAAAGAAATGACATACAATGGGGGTGCAAATACTAAGTGAATTTACAAGTTTGAGTAATTCGCCCCACCCCTAAATACTCTTAGCATGATGCAAAAAAAAAAAAAAAATGGCTCGTAATTATTAAGGGTTGGGGGTTTAAAAAAAAAAAGTCTTCTGTGTTCCTCTTATAAGACCAAAAACGTGTCTAAACACTCTAACATCTTACACTGATTTAGCCTTAGGTACTTATAATAATATAATAATAAGATAACAAGAATAATCTTAACTTTGTTGGTTATAGTTAGATAGCTTATTTATTACTTTTATTCTTAAAATAAAATGACAGCCTAGTACTAAACCCTACCTCTCTCTTTGGTACCCTCAAGGCTGCACCTTTTGTACTATTAATATGTATCTTACACCTTTAAACATGTAAGATGATTTAAGGTAGCCTAATGGGTCACTTTGTAGGTAAAACATACATACTCAAGGTACTAAAGGTACTATACACACTTGATGGTATCAACAAGGAAATGTACTCTTTTTAGTGTACATAAGTAACCATTTTATACTATACTTAACACTTAATCGTACTGAGATTTTGTGTGATCAGGAATAAGGTTGAAACCGTCCCATTTTCAGTACTTGATAAACGAAGCGATTTGTTGCTTAGTACAGTTCCAGATTTTAGGTTAAGGATGATCCTGAACAAGCAACTGTTTTGGCACTCTGTTACAAAGGAGGCTGCTGCATGATCAGCGCAGTGCTGAACGCCCTGGCAAGGTCATCATCTTCCCAGCTAAGGACAGCCAAACAACACAGGCTTAAGTTAGTCCCAGAATGCAGACCTGTGGATTACTCAGTTGGCTGAAGCGGATGAGTACAGGCTCACGGGTTTGGCAGTTTACATTTGACTCCTTGTGTGTGCATGCCTATGACAAAAAAAGTTGTATTTTCAGAGATGTCTAAACACTTGTGTTTCAACTTTGGTTAATGTGTATGAATGCAAGTTTTAAAAGTAAGCTTTGATAGGGAACAGAGATTGCTAACATGTTATCATGATGATCCAAAAAAAAAAGAAAGAGTGCGTGGAGTTCACCAAGCCGGAAGAAAGACGTCATGTGAATAATTGCATTGTATCCTTGTTGCTACCTGATATTGCAGATGCTGGATTATATTAGAGTGCATCAGCTGTAGCTTTAAGAGCATTATTCTAACTGTCATCATAACCATGGCATCTGTGCAACTATACCTGTGAAATATGGTGCTATAAAGTCTGTGCATGGTGACAACATCTGCACCAGAATAGTTTGGGAGTGAAAAACTGCTGATGTCCTGAATTTTCTTCTTAAGAATAATTAACTCTAATCAGTACACTAAATGAAATACCTTGAATCTATTGTATCCCTTTCTGGCAGGGCTTTTCTGCTATTTTGCTAAAAAGCTGTACATATTCAAAACTGTTCATTTGCTTGACTGAATATTAATAAAGCTGACTCATCTCACGCATTACTGATATCGCCTCCAGATTCTTAATGAAGAAAGCTAGACGACGCTCATCTAAACTGAACTCAAAACTGTCATTTTTTTTATTCTTAGACAGAGAAGGGATGCGTTTTGTTGTTCCAGGCACAGAAAACTTGAGGAGGAGACAAAGAGTACGCTCCCATGCAGAGCCGGTAGAAAGCCCCAGTGGAAGTGTGTAGAGTTGAGTTTTGAAATGAGTCTCGGAGAGGATTTTGGCTCCTTCTCACACGCTTGGCAGGGATACAGACCGCTCAGATTAATGACTTGGAATTCCTGGAATTCCGAGCTCGAGCAACACGCTCACATCTGGAGGTGTCGGCGGCCGCGAAGTCAGAGCTTCTCTTTCGGCAGATATCAGGAAACTTGACAGCTTCGTACATGAATAAGTCACAGGAAGGCGAAGACTGTCGAAATGGAAGTACAGCGTAACCCCTCATCTGCAGGTTTAACGGGAAAATGTGGGAGGTGGGAGGAGGGAGGCGGACGCAGAGGGGTTGAGTGATTTTTTTTCTTCTCCCTTCTCTCTTGGTCGCTGTTGCTTTCAATTAAATCAACATCTCTGTGTTTTGTTCAGCGGAGTGATGCGATTTCGAAATTTGCATCAGTTTCGAAATGAGCCATGTTCTGTTTCAGAGGATCTTGAATCCAACCCACAGTGCTGCAGAGTTTTATGCTTTTTTTTTCCTCCCCCTTGCTCGAAACACACCTGATCCCCCTCAAGAGCTAATTATGAATCACTCAATAAGTTGGATCAGGTGCATTCGGAGCAAGGAGAACTCGAAACTACTGGATGCTCATGTTTTTTCCGTGAACTTAGTTCCTGTTCAGTCCTCTGTGTGGTGTAGTAAAACAGCATTTTGCTAACCTTACACCAAGAAGAACTTAGAAAAGACTTTTAAAAGACTAAAGTCTGACACCCTCTCACATTTAAAGACAATTAGTTACAGAGTACGCGGGCTTTACACCAAATGACTTTTCAAGCGATTATCTATGATTCTGCAAAGGCTAGGGATCTTGCAGGATCACTATTGGCATGAGCCGAGACTAAAGATAATATTAAACACGGTTGAATTGATCGGAGTGTCAAGACAAGAAAAAGACTTGAAAAAGACTTACGACAGCTATCCTGACTAGCTCACACCAAACGGTCGAGATGACAGGAGCGCACTCCAAGTCTAGCACACCTCTCATGATTTTATTCCAACATTGGAGTCATTCGGTGTAAAGCCAGCATTAGACATGTAGTACATAAAGGTTAAAAGCATTTGTATCCTACTATCTAACCAAAATGAGTACATCTGCAATACTATTTACTCTCCTCCCTTAACAACTATTACACAAGCAGGATAATTGCCAGAAGCTCCATCCAAGTTGAAGTTATTAAAAGAATGTTCCAGTGTATGTGTGATAGAGTATGTGTGATTACAACGACTGCACAAATTCTATACATTTAAGGCAGTTGTCGAGGAAGGCAGTAACCACTGATGCAAAAATACATTTTCATTCTTCAGGCAAAGGTATTTTTAAAATAATAACTTGGTGAATAATGATGAGGAATTTAAGAAAAGCTAGTGGCTCTGTTTCGTTGTTGTCGAGGGGGTGTTTTGTTGCACGGTTTGGCTTCACTTGCCCCGTTCGAGGGAAGCATCACTGCAAATCAATACAGACTTCTCCTGACTAATCACGTTTATCCTACGATAATGGGAGTAGTGCCTTCCAGGATGACCCCGCCCCATTCACAGGAAACAAGGCTTCACCGAATGGTTTGACGAGGGTGTAAAAAAAAGAAAAAAAGGAAAAAAAAAAGAAAATCATTTATTATAGTCAACAGATCTCAACCAACTGAACACGTAGGGGAGATTTTGGAGAGGCGTGTTAGATCCACCACTTCCAGAAAATGTATTCAGGAAGATGGTGTTTATCCTTCCAGTACAGTTCCTTTAGTATTCATGCCAAGGTGCATTGAAGCTGGAGGCTCGTCATGGCCGAACACACTTCACGTGGTTTAACTACCATTACTTTCTCATATGGTACAGATAAAGACTTTGACAAAAAAATGGAATTCACTACTTGTATCACCTTTCCTCCCATTAAATAGTAATGGTATCATTTACTGATCATGATTTTATATTCAAATTGCCCTGGTGTACACATCCTGATAAATGCGTTTAGTTTCATTATAGACGTAGTACATGATTTGCATGATTTTTGCCTGCAACTTTTTGCATAGTCGATAAAATATTTTTCTACCCCAGTCAAAGGATGTACCTGGTGTTCCCGCTGCTTCTAATCCCACAGCAGATCTATATTGTCTGTGCTCTCGACTAGACTCTCGTTATCAGGCCACATATCTCTGGGAGTGATGATAGAGCCCTCACGTGTGCATGGTGCAGTGAAGGCGAGCTTCCCTGATTGAATTAGGCAGAGGCCGAGATGTACCGGCATGTGCTTTGCTCATATTGATTTGTCTGTGACCGGGTGTTTGCTCTGCAGCTTGTCACACTGAGCAAAGCCTCGCTCAATCGAAGCAAGAAGGATCAGATCAGCAGGAACGCAGAGCCGAGACAGGCTCATAGAATGTGAGAACGCAGGTGTAAATCTCAGAGTGGCTCTAGACTGTGAAGAATGCCTCTGACATGTAGCCAGCATTTTAACTATAGTTAGCTGGGGATAAACAGGCAGTTCCAGTGACAGTGAATGCAATGCCTTTGCTAAAGAATTTTTAGCAATAAATAGCAATAAAGAAAGAAAATTGGCGGGAAAACCTCAGAACATGGCCGAGTGTGTACACGATCAAAGAATCTGCATTTGGTGCTTTTTTGCATATTAGTCGTTTAGCAGATGGCTTTAGGCGGGAGTCGAGTTGCATCTCACCTTGAGCAGGACGAATGGGCTTGGCAGAGGGTGTCTTTCAGTCATCAGCTTTTCTCACGGCGAAGCAAAGCAAGCAGAGTGGAGCAGTCTTAACGAGACAGTGACTTCTCACCGCCCCCCAGCACATGAGAGAGATTAGCGCCGGACGCTAACAAGCTCAGCCCCCAATTAGACAAGCCTCAATGGCCGAGCCTGACCTGAAGAGGAGCGGAATGGGGCAGCGAGTACTGGATCATACAGTGTGTGTGTCAAAAGCATTCCCCAAGTGGGAACAAGGCCTCTTGAAATGGGAATAAGGTTTTTGAAAGGCTTTCAAAATCCTTTAAACATGATCCCTGCCAATTCCAAAGAGGAGGCTGAGAAATGGTAGATAGAGGTAATGTGAGTGCAAATAAATGTTTTTCTTGGGTGGGAGATGGCAGCTGTGGATATTTCAGCATACTTTCAGAGATCACAGAAAGTGAAGGTACATGTCTGGTCCAGGGGAAGTAGGGGTCTGGTACAACTGACAGAGTTATTTTATTTAGGTGCGGTTCTACCTAAAACAAAGCACACCCCAGAAGATGTGGGTGTGCGTACAGTAAAGCCAAGGACATGAGAACATGTGAAGAACATGAGAATTTGAGACTGATTGAAAGAAGGAAAAGATACCATTTCATATACATGGGTACATTTTATGCTCTAGTGTCAGCAAAACAACCGTTTCCAATTATGGGAGGCAGTAAAATATCTTAAGCTGGATGATATTTCATGAGGATGATCCCACCACCCGCGCAAAGACCAGAACTAACCTTACCTTGGGTTTTTAGAAGATTAGAAAGAGTGTATCAAGAACTTTTGCGACCCACTAATGACAGATGTGTCCAGGGCCTGGCTTAACCTTCATGACAGGTATTCCCTGGAAGCCACCCTTCCCAAATTTCAACCATCCACAGCCACACTAGTGATCTCGGAGCCTGCATTAAACCGGTCCATTGTTCCCTGTCCATGGTCTGATTTCACAGGCCTTTCTAATGAAATCTTCCATCCTTGCCTGCCCCTGTGACTGATGAGGAGTTAATTGGAAAAGTAAGCAGAGCCTTGCGAAGAGGGGGGAAGCGGGGGCAAGGCCGTTTCCAGCCCTACACATGAGATCAATCTGTAGTGCTCTGATTATGAAGAGTCTGAGTGATTCCTGCACCTGCACAAGAACTAAAACCAAAACACTTATCTTGGGGATTTTGAAGGTTAGGAGGACTGTGTTTGGCACATGAAAGATAGTGAATTATTGTTCTAAAAATGTTGCAAAATCATACATTTGGGATTTATTCATCTTCAGTAAGTGCTTTATCCTGGGTCAGGGTCAGGATAGTTCTGGAGCCTATCCAAGGAAAACTGTGCATGAGGTGGGAATATACCCTGAAGGGGATGCATATTCATGCACTTATTCACACCTAGAAGTAAATTAGCATAGCCAGTCTACCCTACTGGTACATTTTTGGGAGGTGGAAGGAAACCAGAGAACTCAAAAGAAACCCACATGGAGAACATGCAGAGAAAGTCCACACAGACAATAACCCGAGGTCAGGACATACTTTTACAATTTTTCATATGATCTGGCGCCAAACGTTTTTACCTTTTTAATTTTCTCAAATGTATACAAATACTCCGAACCCCTTTCGGACACCTTGAAGTCGATACCAGAATTCTCCTGGTTTTGTTTGAGTCTTTCAGTCTTGTTGTATCTCATGGGTGGAACCAAGTCTCAGCTTATTTTCTCTATTTTTTTTTTGCAGGCGTATGTGTCCTCCACCCAACAGATGGCACCTCCCAGTCCCAACCCCACAACCAGCAGTAACGGGAGCAGCGGTGGAGGGGACCAGCTGAGCAAAACCAATCTCTATATCCGCGGTCTCCACCCAGGGACCACAGACCAAGACCTGGTTAAACTCTGTCAGCCGTGAGTGTCACCTGCAACATGCACTGCAGCACAATGCATCATTCAGAATAAACAGATAATGTGCTCTAAACAAATATGAATAGATGGCGCACTTTTTTTACTCCCACTCGTGGGACAAGAAAGAAAACCCTGCTTTAAATCTTAACACGAATACATAATGAATATTTGGAGCACTAAACACATCCAGATAGTGGCAAATCAAAAGATTCTGAAAGTGAAACTACCCCCAAAATGGAAAAATGCCATTGTGATTGTTGCTGCTCAAAAGTGAGACTGAGCGTGAGACTCCAAATGTCCTGAGTTTACCGTACACATGCAAGTGAAAAAAATACACCTCAGACATCTTAAGCCAAAGCATTAATGAAATACTCCTGATCCCTTGCAGGTATGCAGCATCTTGATTTTAGTAATTACGAGATTTTACATTTGTGGGTGTATACTTTATAGATTATTTGTGTCTCTTTTACTTTCATCATGGTGAACTCGGTAAACCCGTGTCCCTTATCTTTAGCTTAGATGACCCCGCTGTGGAATGAAACCCTGCAGCAGGCTGTAACTTGTGGTAAAGTCAACAGGGGTTTGGGTTTCAAACAAAGCACTTTCTAGTTGGCAGAACTAAGCCTCTCCAACAAGTAGGCATGATTGCGCCTCCCCTGAACCTCCCTCCTTCCCTTCCTCCCTTCCTAAGCCTCACTTCCTTTTACGGCTAGAAAACGAAGGAGGGGTCTCACTCTTCCAGTCAAGGCGCTCTGAAGAATTTCACTTTATCAGAGCCATACATTGTTTCTATAGTACATCCTTCTTCTATGGAAAACCGGCAAGAAAAATGGCCGAGTAGCTCATGCATAATTGAACATGCTTTACTAAACACGCTCGGTATGGAAAATGCTCATCAAAATCTGTCACTAGGGATTTTTATGAAGTCTCACACTTCAGATACTCCTCTGGGAAAGAGGTTTTCGTTCAATTCTGTGCTTAAGCCAGGCTTTTTTTTTTTTTTAAATAAAGATGCACCGTGGGAAACTGTAGGGTCAAAAGTTAAAATGGTAATTTTTGGTAGAGATGAAGGAAGGCAGAAAGGAAAAGCAGAGAGAGAGAGAGCAAGAGCGAGAGAATGAGGCCCTCTCACTTGACTCTAGCAGTCTGGATGAAACATCGTTGATGTGGCCGCCCAGCCCTACAGGAAACTGCAAGCCCAAGGGGAAAGAGAAAGACAAACAAGGGCAACAACTGGGAGGGAGAGAGAAGGGAAACAGAGAGCAGGAGAAAGGAGGGGACGAGAACGAGAGAGTGTGGCAGGAAAAGAAAGAGAGAGGTGAGGGAAGGTGACTGGAGGCTGAGGGAGAATGAGCGTGAGAGTGAGAGATGTATCAGGTGTACCGAGGCTAATGCTGGCAGCTGGTTAAGGGGACGTTTGCAAGGGTAATTACTTTAAAAAAAAAGCTGAGCAGTGCTTACTATCATATACACATTACATATGAAAGTGATGTTTACATAAAGATCTCAACGCATGATCCAGAGATTTCATCAAAACCTGAAAACACCAATCTAGCCTTAATCTTTACGCTTTAGTGATTTAAGCGATCTTATAATCGGATTACTTGTTACACTGTTAGACTAAACCCAATACAATCTTGGCCAAATTCTCTAACAGTCTGTGTGTTGTCCATGTCAGATTATATGATGAAGATCCTCTAACGATTTCTGTTCTGCTCACATCATCAATCAAGACAAAAGCTTGCATAAACAGAAAGTACACAGTATAATGCCTGTCATTATAGAACTCTGATGAGACGTCATAGCGATGATATCTCTGCTGCCACAATTCGACAGTCTGCTCTTCTTTTAAATCCCTCATTTTGTTGAAGTTTCTCCATCGCCACTACTGCATTTGTAACTGTCCTGTGACTTTTGCATAATCCTGTGCTATCCTGTGCTTGGTGGCTTTTTGACGAGCATTGTAGTAGCGTGTAGGTCACATTTGAGATTTTAATCCAAAAATATTCTGACACTCCCAGAACTTTGCTGTTGGCTGTTTTTAATCACAATGGACCTGAATCAGTTGCTGGAAAGGCTGTGCAATATGAGCAAAATCTCATATCCCGGGATAAGTAATATCATATCCAGATAACAAAACATATTACGGTATAGCACATCCATCCATCCATCCATTATCTATACCGCTTTATCCGTCTGGGTGGCGGGGAAGCTGGAGCCAATCCCAGCATCTTCGGGCGAGAGGCGGGGTACACC
>JAQMYM010000015.1:16414030-16426975 GCA_030014255.1 Parauchenoglanis ngamensis
GAAAGGCACCCTGGGTGACCCGGGGATCGAACCCAGGACCTTCTTGCTGTGAGGCAACAGTGCTAACCACCGCACCAATTAAAATAAAAAATCAGGTGATCAAAATCAACAGATACTAGTTAAATAATAAGTCTGAACCTGGTATGAGTGCATATTTTCACAAGGTTGTCAATAATAACAGTGGTAAAATCATTAGCAACGTTGCCTTAGCAGTGTATAGCAACAGCAGCAGCCGCATCCCAAATAAACCGTCCACATGATGAAAAATATTGCTGTAAACAGTGTGATTTGCGACATGACAAAATAAACAATAGAGCATAAAATGAAACTATATATATTTTTCTATTGCTACACGATATATATATATATATATCTCGTCATATCCCTTTAGCCGTAGCGGCTAGTGAGGATGTCACATCTCATTTTTACAAGCGATTTTTGTTAGTAACAGCAGAGTCAGGTTACAAACCATACAGTGTAAAGAATACACCTGTAGATTTAAAGTGACTCATTGAATGAGCCGTCACATCAAGTCAGGTACTAAGTCGCACAGCTTAGTTTTGCGCTATGGCAAATCAGGTTCGCTAAGTGAAATTGTTCACATCCTCAAGCTTATCTCAATACCTTATCTTCCTGATCCTTCAACAGAAATGAGAATTTTTAATCCTAAACATTGTCTTAAAACACTTTAATTATCCAAGCGGGTTACTCCAGTTCTGACATCAAAACATTTTTTTCCAACCCTAACCTTTACCCTAAGTTATTTTTAGGGGTAGCAGGGATATCCTGGTGTCAAAATGATTTTTCTTTCGAAGGAATCCTCATTTAAATATTCTAAAAACAAGATTCAGAGGGATTTTCCCGAGGCCCTCCGTCTAAACAAACTCGCACTGTTGCTATGGTGACATATGGACATGATACAGTAATAACCTCGGTATCAAAATGAAGCTTATTGAATCAGGAATCTGAAAACATGCAGAACTCAAATCATCCAAAATGCAACTTAACACCTGATTTGATGTGATGGGTCACATATATCCACACTAGTCATCGTTAATAAAATGTCTAGCTTAAATTTTTTTAGTATGTCATAGACATAGTAAAGTCTTTTTTTTAGGTCTTTTCAAAGATTTTTGTGCTCCCTGGCAAATTTCCATAAGGAATTAAAGCTCGGTGTACTAATCGCTAATTCTTAATTAAGCCGGCTCTGCATACTATCTCACAGTGCCTGGTTGATTTTGGCCACACACATACACACACACGCACACACAGAAACACACATACAGACTCTTCCAGCAATATAGGCTTATATCAATATATGTGATATAGGCTTCACATCCAAGCTGTAGTTCTCCATGCCAAATGCTCTACAAAGTCATAAACACATTAGTTAGTCCAGCAGGCATGTAATTGCTCCAGAGTGCTTATCCCATGTTGTGGGTGCCTGAAATCAGTTAATATCTTGCTCAAATACGCTAATATTACACTAGCTAGCAAGGTAAACAAAAAGGATAGCTATTGAAATTTCACTCAAATGTTTGACAAGCTAGTCAGTCAGTTAAAGGGCCGCTGTTCCAAATTTCCAAAGTCGTTCCAGAGTCTCTTGAATGAGATTTCTTGGTTTTGAAACCTCCTCCTAATGACATATCTTGTACAGAGAAGAAATTTTGGATGGTCTACAAGAAGAGGATGGTTAGAGTTTCCTCTTAGTGTATTCAGCTGTCCTGTGCTGTAGCCTGAGCAGCAGTTTGTAAAGGTGTGGTGGCTGGCTTTGGGTGTCTCAGAGGAAGCATGTGCTGGCCTTCACCTTCCCTGGTTGGTCGCTGTGACATGATGGGGAGAAATTGCTTGTGGAGGGTAGTTGACAAGTGGCCAAATTGGGAGGAAATGGGCTAGAAATTGCAATTGATTCTTTTCCTGTTTGCTCATGCCTACTAGTTTAAAGTGTTATGATCTGAAATTCATGAGCAGTCAGAAACTCTATGTTACCTACTCTATGCTACTCTAACTTACAGATTCAGAGTAATAAACCATATGAGTAATATAACAATAATGTTATTCTGTTATGGAAAAAGCACTGTAGGCTCAGATTCCACTTCTTGGCTGACAGGAGTGGAACTTAACATGGTTTTCTGCTGTTGTATGCAATGCGTCTCAAGATTCGGCATGTAATGCTTCCTGAGATTTTCTCAAGCTTTTCTGCTTGTTGTAAAGAAAGGTTATTTCAGTTACTGTAGCTAACGTAGCCTTCCTGTCAGCTTGAACCAGTCTGTCCATTCTCCTCTGATCTCTTTCATTAACAAGATATTTTTGCATGCAGACCTGCCACTCAGCTTCTTTTTTTTTGCACAATTATCTGTAAACTCTAGAGACTCATGAGTGTAAAAATCCCAGTAGATCGGCAGCTTCTGAAATCAGCTCGTCTGGCACCAAAAACCATACCACAGTCTAAGTCATTGAGATCACAATTTTCCCCCATTCCGATGCTTGATGTAAACTATTATATGACCCTCTTGATGTGTATCTTCATGATTTTATGGATTGCATTGCTGCCACGTGATTGGCGGATCAGAAGACCGCATGAATGAAAGAGTGAACAGCCGTTCCTAATAAAATGGTAGCGAGTGTACTTTACCAATTAAATTTTAGGAAACTATAAACATTTCCTGCAAACATTATATTGGGTATGAAGCCAGTTTAAGAAATGTGGTGGTAAAAGAAAAAGCATAAGTAAAAACAAATGTGATTTCCTCTCACACTGAACGTCAGGCTTTGATCAAGTTGTTGGATATTTATGGGCCATTACATTATGGTCGTAATCAGTTCAGATTGTAATCAGATACTGGATGTCAAAATGTCTGTGATGCTCCTACTCCACAGAATGAAATCTGTGATTTTCTTTTCACTTTTGGGGATAACAAGATTGAAAATGCCCTAACCTGTTGTCTTATGAAAAAATGTATCCTAAAATGTCCGATGCATGGATGCTAGTTTCGTTTCATGCTATTGTATTAGATGCTAGGTATGTGTTGTAGTGTATGATGTTACTTATTACAGTGGGGCATTAGGACCCAGTCGAGTGTTAGAACTGTAGTGCAGGGCAGACCAGGAGAACTCTCAGGTTACACTGTAAGCACATGCCAGGGGAAAGGAGGTCTCTCTCTCTCTCTCTCTCTCTCTCTCTCTCTCTCTCCCTCTCTCTCTCTCACTTATCCCTTTCTTTCCCTTTCTCTCTCTCATCCTCTCTCTTTCTCAGCCTCCCAGGAGATCTCTTCTCCTGCATCCAATCAACACACATACGCAGCTTGGGCCATATATCTTTTATATCTCTGCACCCCCAAGATATGCAAAGCAGGCCTGTGAGCACAATAGCATCTATTATTGAGAGCATGGTTTCTCCACATTACGGTGACCCTCATAAATGCTTCATGCAAACAATGCAAATGATGGCAGGAAACAGTGTACGAAAAAAAACGCAAATGGTGGTCTTGCTCTTCTTTTATGGCCATGCAATATCAATTCCAGGGTCACAGACGACAGCAGGGTGCTTTTGAGATTTCTTCTTACCTCGGTGTTTAACTTAGAAGGTTTTCTGAGTTTATATCTTAATGTTACTTTTCAATCAGCTATACAGGGGTGGGCAGAAGTAAGTGTAAAGTTGTTCATATGGAAAAAGACATGCAGGTTACTATCATTACAACAACAACAACAATAATAATAAGACAAATAAGACAAATAACTAATACAAAAATAAATAAATAATAATACAAGAATAAACTCTCCGTTTCACATATTCCTATAAACCTACTTTTGCCCACCCCTGTACGAAAATATAAATGTTAATGTGGTTCCTGTGTGGTGCCAGAAATTCTCAGTCATTAGAGAATATATACTAGCTGTGTGTAGCTTATAGCCAAAAATAATATTCAACACAAATGAGACAGAGGCTACCTCATACTGGTGTATACGTACCTCTATACTAATTTGCATGTAAGGACACCCTCAAAATGCAGATTGAATGCCTGAATAAAGTGTATCTCCTCATATCCACAGTGCAACTCTTTTCTCTCTGGCCAGCAAAGCGAACACAACTGATTTAGACAAAGATTACATTAAATAATTAACCGTATTTCTTGTGCAAGTTTGGCAGCAATAGGCTACAAAACTCTGATTTTAAAGACGTTGTCTGCTGTATTGGAATGCAAACTGGCTCTCTTCATTTACTGGTGCAGGTAGGTTGGCTAAAGTTAACAAAATATAGTATAAATTTAGCACATTTTGCGTCTTTTCTTCCATGAACCACAACCCCAATCATATGACAGTAGTAGGTCATTTACTACTTTAACCAATGCTGCCTCAGTACAGTGATAAGGTCTAAATCCTGACAGAGAAAAATAACATATATGATTCCTATGCAAGCACAAGGTTAGCTTCTGATGTACAACCTTGGATCTAGGATCTTGGCGATAAAGGGGTTTGATATTGGCCTACAGTTTTACAGCTGACAAGGGTCAAGGCCAAGGTTTTAATCAGTGGTTTGATAAGTGCTAGTTAAAAAGATTTAAGTACATAGCCAGTGCCAAGAGATGAATTATATTTGTGTCTATATAACTAGATATCAGATTATTACATTTTAAAATAATAGTCTAAATTTAATAGTCAAATGTTTTCGCTTTTGCCATATAGCCTTTGCCACTGCATACTGTTGGTGTATTTGTGCTTCAGTAGGTGTCTTGTTTTTTAGTTACTTTGCATCTGTACTGAATAGGAATCTAGGGCCCTGTTCATATGTCTTCATTCCTATGCCAACGTCATCATATTAATGATTAATTTGAATGATTTTTGTATAATTATAATTATCTTTTAATTTCTGGCAGACCGGGCACATTAAGTGCATTCCTGCCTTCAAAAACAACATCGCGTTTGATCTTTTGCGAACGGAAACGATGTACGTGTTTCTTTGCATATAGAGCAGCGAAGTGAGATCACAAGTTGATGCATGTGGAGACGCACTTAGAGCTGTCCACTTGTGATCGGATCACCCAGGACCATGCATGTTAAAGCCAGGTGTGAACAGAGTATTGGGTTATTTGTGTTTGTAACGAGCCTGTCTAGAGTTAAGACTTTCCCTCCATGAAATAAGGAAGACTACCCCTTTATTTTGATGCCATTTCCATTCTAAATTATGAGTGGTCTGTTTGAAAGTGTGTATAAAGTTGGAATTTCAGATCATTATAACTTCCTTCTAATGATTTTTCTTTTGAATGGGGCAGCACTACCTAGCATGACATGCAGAATTGTCTCTAAGTCTTTTCCTTGAGTTATGTGGGGTCAGAGGCGAACAAATCAAGGTTGATAAATCTGGAAGATAATTATTTTTTGCACCTTCAAAGTGCTTGAGCATTACAGAGCCATGCATAATTTTTTCTATGCTACATAATACGTGTTCACTGACCACAAGACAGTAGTACCTCCTTACGCAACAGTTTGGATATGAAAATGTTCATTAAACTGTTTATATACTACTATAACTTCAGTGATTAAGTAGTATATATCCTTATATCATTATTAGATATTAATCCAAAGCTACTGTATATGCTGTACTTTAAGTACTTGAGGGATAAGACCCTTACTGATGGTCCCAACTGTGGTTCTCTGAAGCCCTTGGATTTTTCGTCACAGTCTTAGAAAATTAACTACTGAGCTACCACTGCCCTAGAGGCTAACAAACCACCAATCGCAAGCAGACAACTTCAGCCCCTCGTTAAACTATGTTTGTTGTCCTAAAGGAGACAGTTTCAAAGCGACCTCTTGATCTGCTCTACCACTTAGCTCTGCCCCGCCATTAACACTCTGGGTAAAAGACTTTGCCTGTAATTTGAACTCTTCAGCCAGATTATTCATGAACAAGCTTTGTAGCAGATGAAAGGTATGACGGTGAACGTCTACTTCAAGCAATGATAAAGTGGTAGGAGAAAGGAAATGTGGAAAGAAGTGTTTAAAAAACGCAACAACAATTGTCATTGATTTTTGTGATTTTGTGCCAAAAGGTATGGCAAGATCGTGTCCACCAAGGCCATCCTGGACAAGACCACCAACAAGTGCAAAGGTAGGATGTGTCCTCGTTTTGACGTTTGCTTGCAAGTTGGCCTCAAAGCCGTGTTTCATCTGTGGAAAGAGTGTGCGTCATGATGTTACGCTGAGATCGCTGTTGAGTAATTTCACATCTGTTGACCCGAAACATTACTGAGTGTGTATGTTTGTGTGAGCATAGTTCTTTGTCCATGAGGTACAGCTTGGCAGCTTGAGCCCAGAGCAGGAAGCAGGAAACACTAGTAGCGCAACCTATTGACTTGTATCAAAAGCTGCTGAATAACAGCTAATAGAAATTATTCCGTACATATTCAGTAGTTCAACATGTGTTATGCAGATGTATTCCCTAGGTTTTGAACTCGTCAAAGATAATGCAAAAATCGATATATTAACATATGCAGATCAATATCTATGTGTACAGACACACTTTTACTCAGATATCCAACCCTGTTTGTGTGACTATGTTTGTAATATATGTGTATGTATGTATGTGTGTGTGTGTGTGTGTATAGGCTATGGTTTTGTTGACTTTGATAGTCCTGCATCTGCGCAGAAAGCTGTTACTGCGCTGAAGGCCACTGGCGTTCAGGCTCAGATGGCAAAGGTAAGAGGTCACAATTCTGCAATCGGAGTCAGTCCGTGGTGCCTGTGTTAAAGAAATACTCCAACAACTGATTTCTATTCACTCACTGCACCTCTAGAGTATGTGTCATTACTACAGAAGAGAATTGTAACACATTTCCATGTACTGAGAAAAGACAGAAAACTTCTCGCCCAAAACATATTTATAATAGAAATCTGAGGGCAGTTGTGGCTGCAATACTCAATCACACACTCGCATGCCAGAAATACTTGGCGTGAGGTGGGAATACTCCCTGGATGGAATACCAGTCTGCCTCAGGGATGTTGGTTTCGATAAATGTTTAAAATACATTACAAACGAAAAACTACGGGACGAGACAGACATGAAGGAAAGTCTTACCAAACGTGTTCACAAATGATTTCCTGTGGAAAAGTAGATCCGACCACTAGACACAACGTTGTCGGAAAAATTAAAAGACAATGGTGAGAGGGATTTTGGACTGTGGGAGGAAACTGGAGCAGAGGAAAACCATGCAGACACAGCGGGAACATGCAAACTCCGCACGGAAAGGCGCAGGCTCGAACCTGGAACCTTCTAGATCCTTTTTTCTTTTTCTTCTCCACCTATTCAAAATAGCTTCTTTCTGTCTGGATTTGATTATTTCCCACCTGACCTCTGACATTACATGGATGGACGGGTCCACTTGAAGGGGGTGGGGGAAGGGACGACGGTAGCACTTCCTGCACCTGCCTTACAGCACAGTTAGCCTATTTGGGACTGTGTAACCCAAGCCAGATTGGCTGTTCCAACATCAAGTGGGCCACAACGTGCAGGTCGGATTATTTTTACCAAGATTTTTTTCCCATATCGTTGGTGGCTTTGATCCAGTAGGTGGGTCAGCCCTTCTGGCATTTGCCAGATTTTCCAGATTGCCAAGCCGAGCCTGGTTGCGAGTAAATTGTTTTTCCGTTCTTTTCTTAGTACAGGAAATGTGACTAAAAAAAGATTGCCTGTGATTCTATAGATAGAGACTCGGTATTCCTTTAATGAAAAAGTAGGGCCTACATCCTCTATTTGGTGATGAAACCAATCTTTATTTCAGTCAAATTTAACATTTGAAAATTACTTTGACCTAGTCTTTGATCAAGCTGTCTGAAACATGTGAGGTATTCTTTGTTGTATTCTTTACCTAAAATAGTGGCAGGATTTGATTCCATTGAGAGAAATAGAGGAATAAAAGGTAAAGAGTGGTGCGTTCTGGGACTGCTCTTTAGCCCGTGGCCTGTTTGTGTGTGTGTGTGTGTGTGTGTGTGTGTGTGTGTGTGTGTGTGTGTGTGTGAGGGTGCCAGGCCGTGAAAATAGTATCGTCAACTCCATTAAGCCGGAGCATGTTCAGCACTGAACTTTTTGAGAATAAACAAGGAGTGCCAGAGGGTCCTGTTTCCGTGCTAAGAGCCTGTTTCTCTCTCTATCACTCCTCTCTTATTTTCTCCCTCTCTCATTTCCATTGTCACACTGTCTCACTCTTCCCATCTCTCTACTTTCCGTCTTTCCATCATGTTCCTCTCTCTTTATGTCTCGTCCTACGACTGTTTATGTCTATTTTGAACATATCTACGTATCACAGAAGTTTGGAAGTGTAGCCTAAAAAAATAAAGCAGCACTCATTATTACTTTCCACTCCAGACTTAATTACAACCATTTTAGAGTCTCTTAGCACCCTGACCTATTTAGAATGTAAGGCTTATGTGGCAGCTGCCTCAGGCTTCCTGGCACCACCCATTTTCTCGCCTAAGAAAACGCAAATCATCTCTAGACGCGATGAGATTTCTGCAACAAAAAAAAAGAAAAAGAAAAAAGAAAATCACCTTCACCGCAGGTCACTGCAGATACGCATCTATTATTCATGACATGGAGATGAAGCGGTAATGCATTTACAGCTTTTTAATTTCATGTCTACGCCGGCGTAATTAATATGCAAAGCGGCGTCGGGGTGAATTGCAGGTCCGCCATGTCCCAGCTGTCTTGACAATTCTTTGAGCTAGTTTTGGGTTAGTGACACCAAGAGTAGCTGAGACGTTTGCTAACAAATTGCGTTTAAGCTGCGTTATACGAGCGGAAGGTGTGCGGACATCCTCCTGGGCGAGTAGCGGTGAAAAACCACCTCCTGTTGCAGCGTAAGGTGAAAATGGGACTAATTGGCTGAGGACATGCATAAGCATGCATTGTGGATGTATTCACTCTCAGGTGAGGGTGCATATTATGCTATGGGCTGTCATATTGCAGCCCCAATTAGGATGTGCATATGGTAATAAGTTGACAACCTGAACATCTCCAAGCCAGTTATTTTGACACCTTTTATCTAGAAAAAATGCTGAAGCCATTAGTCACTGTATAATTCTCTGGACTTAATTTTGGCTGCCATGCCAATGGAATACATATCCAGATCACACTCACACACACCCCTTATAGCTTTTTTCCCTCGAATACTGAAGTCTAAATCTAGTACTGGTGTTACACTATGCATACGTACATCTCCTTCATGGTGTATCTCAGTCCCTTCTCTTGCATCTCAAATGTTTTTATAACACATGCAACTCAAATGCTTATGTTCACTCAAACTCTTCACTCTTCATACTCAGATTTCCTTCATCCATCATCCTCTTATACACAGCTCACACTCTTTTATTCATCTCATACTCTGCTTTCATCTGTCATTCAACTCAAGAACTCAAACCTATTATTCATGTTATCCGCTTCATGTTATCTGTGGTTTTCTTACATACAACTCAAACTCTTTCTTCATCTGTCATTCTTTTACATACAACACAAACTTACAACTTCCTTCACGCTCTTAGGGCTTGTGTCAACCAAATGCATTTTTTTTTTTGCGCTGGCTGCATCTATTTTCCATAGAAATCCCCAAAAGCCCTCAGCATTTGAAAACAGTTCAACTTCTGGAAGCTGAGCTTGGCAATGTCACGTCTCTCTCGTCGACCAATCAAAATCAAGAAGGGGTGGGACTTACGATATCAACACTGTCAACAGTGGAGGCAGAGATACTGATCGTGGCTGTCACCGACAACCTAGTTTTTTTACGATCTAACACTGAAGGGTTACCCTGATCAATATTTGAAATCAACACGATTTCTTTCCGTCATTTTAGCTAACTTTTCTAAAGTAAAAACAGACTTGCTAGATGTTTTTGGTAACCTAGCAACAATAAGCTCTTGAGAAAAGGCCTCTGGAAGCGCTCTGAAAATGAGGTCATATGCACTGTCAGCGCAAAGAAACACATCTGGTGGACACAGGCCCTTACAGTCCACTCACTCCATGTCTTATATTTAACTCAGATTATTCTTTCGTACTATTATATTTAACTCAAACTTTCCCTTCGGGTTTTCACAACATTCACTGGCAACTCAAATTTCTGCGGGATTATAAATTGCCCGACTTTATAGAACTGAAATGATAGATTTTTAAATGCAATCTCTTTCTGCAGCAACAGGAGCAGGACCCTACCAACCTGTATATCTCCAACTTGCCCCTATCCATGGACGAGCAGGAGCTGGAGAGCATGCTGAAGCCCTTCAGTCAGGTCATCTCCACACGCATTCTCCGCGATGCCAATGGCGCCAGTCGAGGGGTCGGCTTTGCCAGGTAAATCCGGTTGGCTTTCCTCGACACACAGAATCCCCTGAAAATAAAAACATTCTGCACTTCCATATACTCTCTACCATGCTACATGCTTTGGTTTATAATGTGTAAAATTCTTAACAGGATGGAATCAACAGAAAAATGTGAAGCGGTTATTCAGCATTTCAATGGCAAATACATCAAGACACCACCTGGAGTGGCAGGTAGAGGACCATTTCTGTTTTTGCTCCTTTTTTACAGATAGAATTGATTTTGTTTTAGTTGTTTTGTTATTATTAATGTTCTTTCGTCATTTTTCCAGTGCCTACGGAACCCCTGCTGTGCAAGTTTGCCGACGGGGGGCAGAGGAAACGTCAGAGTCAGGGCAAATATGTTCTAAATGGTCGGCCGTGGACGAGAGATGGGGAGACAGTGAGAAATAATAATAATTAAACATAATATCGTTCATAATATCTTACTCGCACCAACCTCTAAAAAGTTTATGTTGGAATTTCATCATTTATGGAAGTCTAGCAATCAAATCAAATGAAAAAAAAAATGCATATTGAAAGCCATATCAGATGTTGGGCATTAAGGGATAACCAGTCTTAACACTCGAGTCAGCACCTATGTGCATTAACGTGCCAAATTCTTCATTCTGCTTGGTCAGAAAGTGTTGATTAGTTTTCTATTTCAGCAGCTCTGACAATAGTTTTGTTTATTTAACATTTATGGAAGGAGTTTCCAGTTTCAGTGCTTTGCAACACTCAGAGGTAAAGCTGTTCCTTTAAAACTTTGACAGAAGGCTTTGCAGTTATTTGGTAATAGGTCAAGCTGCATTTTTCTTGTATTATTAACTTCAAGAGAGACAAATACTAACTATTTTGCAGATATTCCACAGCATTAAATGTAACTAAAAAGATAAAAAGTATAACTTGTTCTCAAAAACATTGCTAGAGTTGGTAAATTGCTGTGATGTAAATGGCTGTGGTACAGTATATATACTTCAGGACGTGCTATCATCTTCACAGTCACGTCATCGTTAATTAGTTTCTTCTAAGAGCTTTCCACATCTTTTTTTTTCTGTTTGTTTAAGTCATCATGTTTTAGAAGTGTGCAGATCTACACTATATTGCCAAGATTTGCGGACACCTGAAAAGAACACTCACATGTGCTTGTTGAACATCTTCTCTTCACTGGGAAAGGCTTTTAGAGTGTGGCTGTGGGAATTTGTGTTCATTCAGCTGCAAGAGTATTAGTGAGGTCAGGAACTGACGCTGGGTGAGGAAGTCTGGGGTGCAGTCAGTGTTCCAGTTCGTCCCAAATCTGTTCAGTGGCGTTGAGATCAGCGTTCTGTGCAGGACACTCAAGTTCTTCTGCACCAGCTTTGGCAAACCATGTCTTCCTGGAGCTCGCTTTGTGCGCAGGTGCATTGTCATGCTGGAAGATGTTTGGACCTCTTCGCTTTAGTGAAGGGAAATTGTAATGCTACAGCATCCAAAGGCATCCTGCACAATCGTGTGCTTCCAACTCTGTGGTAACAGTTTATGGAAGAACCACATGTGAGTGTGA
Organism: Parauchenoglanis ngamensis; assembly: GCA_030014255.1. NCBI lineage: Eukaryota > Metazoa > Chordata > Actinopteri > Siluriformes > Auchenoglanididae > Parauchenoglanis > Parauchenoglanis ngamensis. The sequence goes on from JAQMYM010000015.1 coordinate 16,425,915, forward strand.
TGGTCAGGTGTCTGTATATATGTCCTCCGTCTGAATTTCTCACACTCGCTTTTCCTCATCACAGGGTGGAATCATGCTGACCTATGACCCGACTCCTGCCCTACAGAATGGGTGAGCTTGTGCTTTAGCACCCAGATATACTAACACTAACACTGTATTCTTTGTGAGATTATAGAGAGAGTCATTTATCACCACTACAGATAGAGCTGTGAAAATGGCATGTGTGTGTGTGTGTGTGTGTGTGTGTGTGTGTGTGTGTGTGTGTGTGTGTGTGTCTCCCCCTGCAGGTTCTACTCCTCTCCCTACTGCATTGCTCCCAACAGAATGATCACACAAGCCTCTGTATCTCCGTACATGCATTCCCCTGTTTCAACATACCAGGTCAGGGCTGTTTTCATATCTCACATTTAGTCTTTTTTTCATTCTTGTTATCTCTTGCAGCCCAGTCTATGTGTGTACCAATGCAATGTCTATAAAAAGATAGTGAGACTGTGCAGGTTTTTAGTCACCCACATCATGTGTAATGTCTATTATGGAAGGTCGGGACAACTTTTTAACATTTTCACCATTCTTTTGTCCAGTTCTGTCAAGGATTCTCTGGAGGATTTTTAGCTCGTCATTAATAGGGAAGCACTTTGGAGGTTTCTATATTGAACATTTGTACATTGAACAAGTTCCACCAGCAGGACTAGGGCCATGAACTAGGAATAGCGTGCATGACATAAGAAGCATCTTTATTTTACTTTAGACTTTCTTAAATTTAGTCTTTATTATTAATTATTATTTTACAATTTTCATTACATCAGGTCCAATTCTAGTTCTAGTTTTCATGTGGTTTGTTTATAGAGATCTTTATTTTTTGTAACTTTTTCAGTTAGTCTTTAAGTTCAGTCAATTATATATTACAAAAAACTAAAGTAAACAAAAAAGTGTAAAGAAAAAAACAAAATATGTTTCATATTTTAGATTCTCCAAAGTAGCCAGCATTTACCGTGATGGTACAATCGGCATTATCTTAACCAGTTTCATGAAGTCGTCACCTGGAACGCTTTTCAGTGAAC
>JAQMYM010000015.1:16427815-16456573 GCA_030014255.1 Parauchenoglanis ngamensis
TCTCTTTTAAAGTCATAAAAATAAAGAAAAAAATTGAATTAGAAGGTGTGTCCAAACTTTTGACTGGTAGTGTATATATGTACTATGTATGTATGTATGTACAGTATGTATACTGTACATACAGCTCCTCTGGAAAAAATTAAGAGACCGCTTCAATTTTTTTCTTAAATAAGCATCTCTTTGTATGGCAGCCATTTCATTCCAGTGTCTGTGGTGGGATTCTAACACAAACACACCTCACTTTACTTAATGAGGTACTGATTAGGTGATCCACACAGTCAGGTCAATCAAGGTGTGGATGGAGGACCACAAGATCAAGACCCTGTCATGGCCAGCCCAAGCTCCAGACCTGAACCCCACTGGAAACCTCTGGAATGTAATCAAGAGGAAGATGGATGGTCACAAGCCATCAAACAAAGCTGAGCTGATTGAATTTTTGTACGAGGAGTGCCATAAAGTCACCCATAAAGTCATCATTAAAGACTGGTGGAGATCATGCCAAGATGCATGAAAGCTGTGATTAAATACCAGGGTTATTCCACCAAATATTGATTTCTGAGCTTTTAAGTTCACACATTAGTATTGTGTTGTTTAAATTGAACATGATCTTGATTTCTACGCATTATTCAAGGTCTGAATCTTGTTTGTTATTTTGACCAGTTGTCATTTTCAGTAATTAACTGCTCACTAAAGTGAAACTATTTGGGGATATGTCAGTAGTTTCTGGAATAAAGCAAAACTGTTCATGTTCCTCAAACACATACCTATATGTAGTAAAACCAGAGAAGCGTATAATTTTCCAATGGTCTCTAACATATATATATTATATATATATATATAATATATATATAGTCCAGTCTGCTGCTAAAACTGAGTAACTGTGGTGTGCTGATTCAGTGCTAAACCGTTCTTCCCTATATTACAGGTACACAATCCATCCTGGATGCACCATCAGTCGTACCTCATGCAGCCCACGGTAGGTCTTCCATTAAAGCAGCACATCATCCATCATTTTACTCCTCCTACTGTATGGATCTCCTCAGTTTTGCTCTCATTTTCTCTGTGGTATATCCACAGGGAACACTCCTAACACCTACTATGGATCACACTCTGTCCATCCAGCCTGCCGCCATGATGCCACTGACCCAGCAGCTCAGTCATCTTTCTCTGGGCAGCACTGGCACGGTGAGTCCCCAACACTCAATACACGTCAACAGCAACAGGGTGCATCAGGAGTTATAATGGTTTATACCACAGTGATGTTGAATTCTCAATTCTGATCAGTCAGAAGGTGTTGATTATTTTTCAATAACAGCATCTCGGACAGTAGATCCGACGGCAAGGCAAATCACGGGTTTACATTAAGGCGATTGCTATGCTGTTATATAATGTGCTGTATAATTGTTGAAGCATTTTTCATGAGACATTTATTTAACCTTCATGGAAGGAGTTATGGAAACAGATTTTATGCGAGTCTTCAGGGCAGAGGACTGGTTTCTTGGTAACATGACAAGTTGGGGTTTTTTTCAAAAGAGAAAAAGAAAGGCTGGTGAAGGAAAAGCTATTTATAGAGCTATAACACAACTGTTAGGAGCTAACAGGAGCTAACTTGCATTAACAACATTAACTGAAACCATAAGTGGATAAAAAGTATGACATTCATTCAATAATTCATTCATTATTAACTTTAGAAAATACTAGCGTAGGCAAATGTCTTTGGTATAGAAGGATTAAAACACTTCATGAAATGCTCTTATTGGAAAATAATCAGATTCTCTGTGGTAAAAGTTGGCCACATCACACCACCTCATTGTTGATTCTTTTCCTATAACAGCATGCAAGATCATGTTTTATTCCTTAATTATTATACCTCTTTTCTCTCTCTCTTCAGTATATACCTGCAAACACAGCTATGCAAGGGACATATATACCCCAGTACACCCAAGTGCCTCCTGCCGGTGTCTCAGTCGAGGTAAAGCAGCAACAAAATCAAGATTACAAAGTGTCACGTGTTCTCAGAATGTATTTGTTGCTCACTTCTTAAATGAAACTGTAGGAAAACGGTGTCCAGCAGCCACAGGTTACTATTGAGGCGACCACAGAGCATCCAGCATATTCCTACCAGCATGGCAAATGAAGACATGGTGAGTTTTCTTGTTTATAGATGAAAGCATTTTTTGGTGTGCTACCAAGATCTACCAGTCCAACATGAATGTACAGATGTAAAATTGATGCGCTTTCACCTGAGGCAACTAGTACAAGTTTATTGCAAGGGGCAAAATTTTCCACGTGTGGTACATTCTAAGATGCTCACCAGAATTGTAGAGCGTGATTATTTGAGTTACTGTAGCATTCCTGTCAGCTTCCAGTACCGGTCTGGCCATTCTCCGAAATCTCTCAGGAACAAGGCTTTTCCACTGGACATGCCACTCTCTGGATGTTTTTTTTATTTTTCTGTGTAAATTCTTGCGCTTTAAGTGAAAATGCAGTTTCCAAAATACCCAAACCAGCCTGTCTGCCCCAGTCAAAATCCTTGAGATCACATTTTTCCCCATTCTGACGACTGACGTGAACATTAACCGAAGCCCTTGACCTGTATGTGCATGATATTCTCCACTGTACTGCTACCACATGATTGGCTGACTGCATGAATCAGCAGGGGTACAGGTGCTCATAACTGAATGGATGTATTTATGTACCAAATCACTGTAGAAAACTTGACACTGTTTATTTGGAAGGTGGAGTTTAAAGAATCATTTAAAGAATAGGTTTTTATATTAGCACGCTCATAGCACACGAATGTTATAATAATCAAATGGACCTGTATGGCATCAGAGATACATAATCAGAATATTAAAAAAGTGTACTTTCACAAACACAAAATGTTTAATTGTTGAAAATGCGATATGAAAACAGATTTTATGATTCCATATCTAAATGTCTGAACACTACAGTAAAATTTTCTTGTGTACTTCAAATGACGGTGTCTCTCTCGTCTCACAGCTCATCCGTGCAGCAATCAGCAGTCAACGTGTCTCCAATTTCTGCTGCTGTGGACATCAAAGGAGAGACACTGACATCTAAAGGAGCCTGTCCCCTAGTCAATTAAAGGAAACAGACAGTAATTCTACTGGAGACTCTTTCAAGAGTGCAAAAAGACCAAACAATGGAAAGTTTAACCTCTTTTGGCAGCATTAAAAACAACATGAAGGAAGCTATGCACTCAAAAAGAGGGCAATGAAAGCTAGCAAACGTTCACACATGTACAAACACACATGGTCTCTCTCTCTCTCACACACACAACTTTTTTTGGCACTTAAAATTCAGCTTTATTTTGGTCAGCCAGAGTGAAATAGCCAAATTTATCACTTTAGAACAGTAGTTTGTAGTTTATTTTTAAACTATTTTTCTTTTTTTCCATTTCCTCCCAATTGTTTTAAATATGTGACTGCTTTAAAAAAGTTTTAGAGATTTAGGTTTTTTGTACATAGAAAAAGCCAATGTTTTTTTAAAGGTTTTGCTGCATTTTTTTTAATTGAATATGAAAGAAATGATTTTAATTAAATGTGGAACAAGCTGCTTAAGAGTGACTCTAAAGCAGTTAAAAATATGGTGGAAAATGTTCTGTTGTAAATGTCCACATCACCCAGCAGTATGACGTGACTCACAGTTGCTATTTTTAACAAAGGTCAGAGTTTATTAATAGTGGAATCAAGATCATAGACAAGCTGTTCTGCCTCTGTCCCTAAAATGCTGCTTTGTCTCAGAACTGAGGTCATGCTCTTTTGAGATTTTTTTTTCTTATTTAAAGTGAAATTGTCTTTTTTTCAGAAAATTGACAAAAAAACTTTCCTAAAATAATTAAATGCCAGCATAGCATGGTCTTCTGCATACTTTTGTGATATTTCAGATCCATTTCATTTAAAACAGTTACACAATTGCACTCAGGCCCAGAACAAACCCTGTTCTTGCACATTAAATGTTGATTAAATGGGGCTATTTCATATCTCAATGGATACCCAAGGTCACCACTAGGACAGGGCCTGGGAGAACTTCTCCCCTGTGATGGCATGGCTGACTGCACTCTATGGGTAGTCAGATGGCTAGGTTATAAACGGACAAAATTCTAACACAACTATACACATTAGAGGTATGTGGGAGTAATTTTTAAAATCCCAGTTCTGCTTACTGCAAGTGGAACTCTTACCAGTTCCACTCATTCCCACTCGCATTCTTCACCAATCCCTCCCAGTCCCTATGCTGCTGTCAGCAACAAGTTTTTTTTTGTACCTGCCTGTGATATTTTCTGATTAACTTAATTGACTGTATTTCATTCATTCATACATCTTCAGCAACGAGATTATCCTGGTCAGGGTTAATCCAGAATCTATTCGATCATCTGCCTTGTAGGTGAGTCCAGAGCCTAGTCCAGCAACATTGTTGCAGGTTGGGGGAAATTATTATGGGTGAGACGCCAGTCTGTTGCATGCCTCTATGCACACAATCTGTGTCACACTTAGGGGCAATTTAGCATAGCCAATCTGTGGGCCTGCATGTTTCTCAAAAGTGAGAGGAAACCCAGAGGAAAACCAGATGGATACAGGGAGAACAGTCAAAACACCTCCCAAAATAGTATCTTGAGCTCAGGATTGAACCAGAGACCTTGGAGCGGAGTTAGCTCTATTTCTCTATTTCACCCCTCCTAACCACCAATGATATCTTCTTATGCACATGCTCATACTGTATATGCCATGAACCTTCCAACAAAATTTATGTAGTATTTTCTATAAATACAGCTGCCATGCTACAATCTTTCCCTGTCTTTTTCTCACCTCATATACATCTGGCCTTATGTGCACCTTATGGAGAGGTCAGATTGCGCATGTCAGATTGTGATTACGGTCTGGACTAAAGGTACCGTCTTCGCTCATTGGACAGCAACTACATCCTGATAATGTCACAAGAGTACAAAATTCCTGCATTTGGCCGCCAACGTTTTCAGGGATCAGGGCCTTGGCAATGGCTAGATTTCTGCTTGGACCCAAAAGATTCTTCCCTTATGGACAGAGTTGCAATTGAAAAAGTAGACCACATGGTTTAAAGCAAAGGGTTTCTATTCATTGAACTTTCTTGTTCAGAAAGATAATGGTTTATGCCCCATTCTAGATACGAGATGGCTGAACTGGTTTCTTCCTTTATTGCTTTTGTGTGCTAAGTTGTTATTCATGCTGTTGCAACCACAGGAGTAATTCACGTCAGTGGATCTGTACAATGCACATTTCTATGTTCCCATCGCTGAGAACACAATTGCCTTTTGAGGTTTTCCTTCTAAAGTTAGGCATTCCAATGTCCTCCTCTTTGGCCTCTCTCTCTCTAGTGCCACAGGTGTTCTCAAGATGTATGCAGGTGCCTGGTCACCTCTGATGGCCAGAGGTAGCAGGATAATGCCATATTTGGACAACTGGCTCCTATGGGGCCCCACTGAAGAAAAGGCCATGTTCTCATCTTAGCTAGAGGTGCATGAGCTCTTGTTCACTGGAGAATTGAGGCCTTTCTCACAAAAGGGGTGGTGTGAGATCAGAAAACATCAACCAGCTGGGACTGAAGGTGAGACATTGATGTGTTGATACGCAGATACATCAATCACCAAGGTGCCATGAGGTCAGATGGCTCGCTCTGCCTGGCATAAATGCTCCTCAGGTAGGTCCATCCATAATAACGGTCACTGAGAGCACCTTACAGATTCCACTCTGTTGTAGCAGAGGAAGTAGTGGTGAATCAGATCTGGAAAGTTTTGGCAAGATGCAGTTGAACCTCTCAGGTGAAGGCAAAAATCACTGCCACCTGTGTTTCGCCCTGGTGGACAGACTTCTGGGATGGGAAGCATTGGTCCATCACTGACTTCACGGTCAACTGTAGACATTTCTCCCTGCAATTGTGTTGTTAGCCAGTTAATTATAGAGTAACCTTTTGGTTAACCCTCTTGGGTCACAAGGTCACTGGCCCATTCAAATTTCATCATTGAAATCTTGAATATTTCTGCGATAGTTCATACTAGAAATGATCTGAGACCACCTACCATTTTTTTTTATTAATTGCAAAACAGTGGTTTACAAGAGCTGAGGTGTTAGTTGTCTTCTTTGATGAGGATGACAGAAATCCTGATCTGATTTGGGTTTTGTGTTGTTTTAATAATTTTCTAACTAAAACTCATATAATGGTAAACAGAGAAGGAGGCAAACCCCATTCCTGCTGGCCCATGATTTCAACCCTGCAGGATGCCTGAAGTCCAGATAGATGCCTTAATACACCAATTCTCCAGTCGCACTTTTTATCTTGAATTTTTCCAAAAGCGCAGTCCATACACTGTTCTCAATTACAAATAAGAAGGCAGCTATGAAACGTTTCATGAGGAAGACGTAGTCCTGGGCTCCGTTGAGTTTTACCAGTTCATCTGCATCTTGATTTTTATGACCATGCTCCCCTTGCATCACCTCCAGGACTACCGGAGACGAGATCATATTGTTTCACAACACATTGAAAATGACCGATAGAAAGTACATGTGGGCTATGATAAATTGTTTTGTGTCAAGCTCCTAACTGATCAGTTGCGGACAACATGCCAGGCCTTACACCATCCACAGATGTAGCTGACTTTGGATGAAAGAATGGTGGCCACTAAGGCAAAAACAGACATGACACAATATATGACAAACCAACCCTCAAATTGAGGTTTGAAGATCTGTTTTAGCAGACTCAAGTAATGGTTTACTCATGACTTTTTTTGTGCACGCTGGAAAAGCAAGAAATTATAGTAGTAATGGACTATGACTGTAATCAATCCACCTGTTCAGGAACTGGGTACCACATATATATGGATAATTTTCACAGCAGCCCCAAGTTATTTAAGGATTTTTTTTGAAGGTTGGTTATGGGGCATGTGGCAATCTTACTGGGACAACACAAAGGAGAAGGACACAGGAGAAGTATCCATCTGTTCCACCATCCACCAGGCCTTCTCTAGGGACACTGCAAGGAGGAACATGAAGCCTACACTGCTGACTGGTGTATTGGTAATGTGCCATGCCAAATGCCAGTCATTGCTTACATGGGTGGGGTAAACCCATCAGACCAGCTGCTGCAGTACCACTCCATACTACACAGGACCTCACACAATGGTACCATACATTTAAAAAAAAAAAAAAAATTTTATGAATATAGCAGCCATGACTGCCTACATTTTACACCATGAGCTTGGCATGGTTAGCATGGTTAGAGGTGAGAAAGCCATGACTCAAACTACTTATGGAGGAGGTAATAACACAGCTCTGAGGCACTACTTCACAAAGAGTTGTCATTCATGCTGCAGAGGAAAGTGACAGGGCACAATGATACAGGATACCCAGCGCCTATTGTGACATGCCACTCTGTGAGGAGATTCTCTTCCTCATGGACACAATTTGGAGCCACTCCAGGGAGTATGCTCTGTTCCTGCTGTCTGGACTGAACTGTGGCCCTTCTTCAGAATACCTTTCCAGTCAGTCCTAAAGGCGCACTGGTTCCTCGCGACATTGTGTCATGTTGTCTAGGTGATTTTCATCATTGCTGGCAGTTTGGAGGAGTGAAATATGATAGACAACCATTAGGGTTCCTTGTTATTTGGAACAAGGGCAGATCTGTAAAGGAGCTTGGTGAAAAGCTCCAAGGAATGATGGAAATGCAGGAATTATTGTAAATATGGCAACATATTTTACATTTACATTTATGTCATTTGGCAGACGCCCTTATCCAGAGCGACTTACATACATCTTATTTTATACAAGTGAGCAGTGAAGGTTAAGGGCCTTGCTCAAGGGCCCACCAGTGGCAGCTTAGTGGTGCTGGGATTTGAACTCACGACCTTCCAATCACTAGTCCAATGTCTTAACCACTGAGCTACCACAATTTTGTTTCATTACTATTCCAGTCTTGGTATGCATGCACAAGAAGGTATACAGGTTTCTCACGGGTCATGACAGTTCAATGGTTCACAGGACCACACTTACCTCTGTAACTTCCATTCTATTTCTCAAAATATAAACGAAGAACTTAAATCACAGTAACCCTGACAAGGATAAAGCACTTACTGAAGATGTTTATCTTCAGTAAGTGCTTTATCCTCGTCAGGGTCACTGCAGTTTAAATTCTTTGTTTATGAATGCACTCCCTCAACTACTGCTGCAACTTTTTTTATTCAGTCTTGCAAGATCCCACTCCTGATGCACATATACACCATAGCCCTAGCACCATTAGCATCTTGTAAACAGCATAATTGCAAATTAAATAAAACCTCCCTTACCTCATCACATACTGTTTTAATCTCAGACACACCTGCCAATGTGGCATCCAGCACTTTATGACTATCTTGTTTATAGATATAGAAAATAATGTAACAAACTGTAGGAGGCCATATTAATACTTATATGATTCATGTTATTTTAATGCGTTTCTACTAATGTATTACATTCTAGAGGTATAAGTTGCATTAATAAATCAAACAATGGCACTACAGCCAAATATTTAATAATTTTAGCATACAGCCATTAATAGTTGTTAATAGTTAAAGCTAAAAAAATCTAATTTTGTGCAGCAAAACTCTTGGATTCTGACATTTTATAAGACATTCTGAGGCAATCTGAGGTAAGTGGAAAAGATAGTTACAGATCTAATGTCTCTAAGGGCCTCTAATGACAGCTACTTTCCCCATAAGCATTTACATGCTTGATGCTGTATCTAATGGAGTCTCTGAGGAATTAGTTATGTTTCTTCTGGCAAAATGCATGTACAATTAAAAATTTATTGTACCCCAAGTCCATCCAGGACACAGCCTCAGGTTTTTATTTCTGGAAAGACCAGATCTACTTACAAAACAATAATAAAAGGTACAAAATTGTATTAAATATGACTTCAATTGATCTGTGTAGACACAGTATGTACAATAATTGCAAATATAGTGGAGACAAAACTAGAAACGGCTGCAAGTATCTAAATGTAGTACACTTACATAAATAGAGGCGAATATCCTCTGGGGTCTGTATAAAACACAAGGATGCTATACTGCTGGTTCTATTTACAGGTTGAGTTGCCCTACACTGACCTCTCTATAGATAAATCATGCTGATATGATCTGCCACTCTGCCGCTCGTCCCATCCTGGAGCAAAAATAACCATCAGAAAGTGTTTCTTGGCTATCCATGTGGAGCCTCAGCTGAATGAAACTTCCTAAAAAAGAAATCAGACTGAAGTCATAACTGCTGTAAAATTAGACCTTTGCATAAACAAGAGCCAAATGCAATTAGGCTATTTTGCAATAAAAATCTTTGTAGCATATTTACACTGAAACGTTTTGTAAAATACAAGTGTCTCAACATCAAAAATAGTGTTACTTTGTATGTTTGTTTTCTTGTTTACAAAAATTGAGATTGTCAGAGTTAGCTCGCTTACTGTTTGAAAGCAAACAGCTGCAGGTCCCAAGCTACCGCCTTCTGCGGCAGACAAGTTACTTTTTTCAAGTTTGTTTTGATGCCCAAAAAACAAACAAACAAAAAAAACCAAAAAAAAAATCAACCGTAAGACATTAACAATTATGACTTCAGATAAGAAGTGGAAACTTATCTCGACTCAACTTTGCTTTAAAAAAAAAAAAACCCAAACAACACACAACAGCAAATAGATGGCAATGGAAGGGGAGAAAAAAAAAAAACTCGGAAAGAAATCATGCTGTAGATAATTTTTAAGCAAAATGCAAAAGCATGCCAGGTAGTTGCTGAATGTTGCAGGGGAAAACGACTTATCAGGAGAAATGCCCATATTTAGGCATCCTTAAAAATTCAAGCAGACTAAGTGTCAGCAAAATGGGACGCCAGCTGAATGCACCACTTCTGTCTGTTTTTCACGCAAGTGTCCAATCTGAGGTATCAAGCTGAATTTAAAAGAAAAACAAAAAACAAACAAAACTCTGGGACAAAGCCTAATGTCATTGCTTTCCCATAGGAGTCCTGGAAAGGATCTTATCGCAGAAGTTTCCGGTTCAAGATCTCCCACACCATCCGTTTCCTGAAATACGGCATGTGTTTCTGCAAGAAAGTAAAACGCGTTGTAACAGCTCTAACAAAAATAAGCAGTCTTTCAAGGCATTTCAAAAGCCTGGCATAATAGACCTACCTGTGTAAATGTGATCGGTTTGTCTTTGGTGATGTATTCAGCGTACTTGCATGTAAACATCCCACAGTCACTGCCATTCATTTGCTGAGGAATCTCCTGAAGGGTTGAAAACAAAACAATCCCACAACCTTTTTAATGTTGGCCTGAATAGAGCATCAGCAAATACACATCGAACAGTGTGTGGTTTATACTGCCAATGAATATGTTTACATATGAAGTAAATTATTAATTTTGGCTTTGAGATCTGAAAGACAGCATTATAAAAGCAAACCACAGGTATTAACTGCCAGTACTCCACTTCGACATGTTGTTAGTTCAAAGGGAAACATGAAAAGAATGACAAGCTATTAGTGGTTTTAACCCTAATAGAAGAATCACAGTTTCAATTTTCTCAAAAATTAATCCATCAACAGATTAACTGTTTTGCTTTAATATGTACATAAAGTACATTTTCATAATGATACGGGCTTCAAAATCCCATGCTCAACTCACGTTGCGTTTTTTACTATGTAGGATCCAGTCTGAGGTATCAAACTCTCGCTTCTTTTTGTCTTCACTTTCTTGCTTCAAATAATTTCTGTGGGATTGAGGTATACCGTTTATTTCCACATAAAAAGTTCCAGACAGTGAATTTATGACCTGCATAGGTTACACATTTTAAAGCAAAGGTTTTGAGGGAAACGAGCCATTGGCTACATCCCCAGTTCCTTTTCTCATTCTGGAAAAGCGCTTACAGCAAAATCCGACACGCCTCGTCATTGCTCCCGCCCATGGAATCGAAATATGTGATGGTCTTTTTGCGGAAATCCACTACCTGACAGGGATGAGAGGGGATAAGCAACATTACTTAAAACTGCCGAAAGAAAGAAGCTTCGCTTTCAAGCCACGCATGTAAACTGTAATGCAACAAGAAAAAGAAAATGAACACATCAAGAGGTGGTACAACACAAGACAGTCTAGCAGCAGTGCAAAATATTTTAATAATTAATTCCAAGTCTAAACATTATTAATTAATTATACTAATACTAAATATTAAGTCAGTCAATATCCCTTAACAAATACAAACATTTAAACATTTCTTCAGCTTCATTTTGTCGGTCATGAATTCATAAGTGCATCGTGGCTGATGCCTGATTTATGATTGACATAATTCGTAAAACTCCATGTGTCGATATGGTGTCGTTTGGAAAAACGGACTGGACTAATCAGGGTTTAGGGTTTAGGTTTATCTCAACTGAAGCAGATAAAGGGAACATTAATCAACAGAGATCACTAGAATATGCATGAACTGAAAAGCACTAATCCTGGGTGAAGGCAGTCATTTTCAGATGCTTTGCTGTGAGACTTACAGAGAGACACCAGTGAACTCCTAGGTGGACAGGCACCAGGATGATGTCCACAGAGAAGATGTCCACCTTCTTGGTCCAGCGCCGTACAGTTGAGTACCCCGAGCTGCGCAGCTTGGGAAAGAAAAAAGTGTTGAAGGTGTAGACAGAAGGCAGGTTGGGTGACTTGCTCCTCTCCACCAGCATGTTCATATAGAAGTTTATCACCTGTAGATAAAGGTGGATCCATCATTTCATTGCTACCCTGTTTCGATTCCTTGTCACTACAATGGCAAGAAAATTGCACCATGATCTTATTGAGCCTCTCTCAGCTATGGGCTACAATATTACACGTCTGGCAAAAACTGCAAAAAATATTTGGTTTTAAAAAAATTACGTTAAGCATTGGTCACACTGTCATTTATACAAAGACCATATCTTTATTATTTGTTAGAGACACTAACCTCGTCGTTGAGCCAGTTGAGATGGCTGAGGGTCTGTAAGTCCTTCCTGGTGATGGTGAGGCGAAATCCCTCAGTGAGCACATCGTCCTGACTTCCTCCTCTTAGTGCCTGGGTCACCTCCTTTTCCATGACCTGCATGCCACACTCACAATTTCAGAATTCCTTGTTATCGTGCACCATAACCCTCATCACACCCGTACTCTAGCACGGGGACCATCTTTGACTGTTTAACCAAGGTGTTCAGTAGAAGAGATTATTTTTTACCTCCGTCAACTCAGGGAATTCCTCTTCCTCTGCTTCAGGCTCTGGTTCGACAACAACAGGTGTCACAGGAACCTCCTTTTCTAGAGGAACCCGCACCCGTAGCTCCACGCTTCTTAAATCAGCTCTTCCCTCTCCAGAAAGACGCTAATTCATCACACACACAAAATTTAGGTAAAGCGTTATAAAAGAGAGATGGCGCGAACACCGTGAGAGAAGTACATGTAGGAGAAGCTGTTAGCTTACCTGATGCCTAAACTGAGATGTCAGAGCCTCTTGCTCCTCTATTAGCCTCCGTCTCTCCCGAGCACGAGCATCATAAAGGCTTGTCCTGCATGCACACAGGTACAACGCAAATGTAAGCTAATGTGATGATGCTATTATCAGTTAGCATAATTTAGGAAAGAAAACAAAAAGCACTCACAGTTCTTTGATCCACAACTCGGCTTGGAAACATGGCACACTGCAAAGAGGAAGGAAACTCATCAACTTCCTAAAATTAATAAGAGAGCATGTTTCCCAGACACTGGTCTTGACAAGCCACAGCCTTGCCAAGTCCAACATTGTATAATTTCAGCATTCTGGGGAAAGCTCCTCTGGCTGCAAGGTGCACCAAAGAGGAAGAGGGTGTGTGTGTTAACTTGTGTGTATTTGATACACTAGAAGAAAACACTTCTCTTTCAAATAATTTTCCATAAATATGGCAGATCACACACCCATGACCTGTATCTCCAAGAAATAGTTACCACATAATTAAGCCCATCTACGCACACATTAAAAATTATCTACAAATATGTATGTTGAATAAATTTTCAATTATAATGTTATAACCATAAGAACCATTGAGTAATAAGCACTACTTACCAAGAAGCTAGCAATTTGACTGGGTAATTGAGGCAGGAAAATGGATCGGTGCAATTTGCCTAAATTTTCATATCTAGGCCAAATGAGCAGGCCAGCATTACACAACAGACAGGACTTTCAATATCCTCTTGGTGTACGGCTGGACCCATTATACTTTCTTGTTGATACCTTCCTATTATATATCTTGGTACTTTGGTACTTGTGTTCACCAAAAATGCATCAGTAAAATACTTGTACTTATGAAAAATGTTATGCTTGTGTCAAATTGTATGCTTTATGTGTCTCACGAAGACTTAAAATACACAGAAATTAGCTTGATGATCCTTACCTGGAACCCTCTGGTCTCTTGCCATGTTGCTCCTTTACAAAAATGACAGAATCCCCATCATGAGCTGTGAAAGGAAAACCACAGAAAATTCTTACATCTCCTTGCTAAATAACATGTATAACAAGCTATACACAGAGTAGGCATGTGCCAATATTAATGGTCATAATGCTTAGCCAATTATCATGGTTTAATACAGCCAGCCATGATAATGTGTTGACGAACACTGTACTGTATACAGAGCTCTGTGGACATGATGACTGCCTCAGTGCGTTGCGCTTATACACCAAGACAAATTCCTCACATGTGTAACATATTTAGCAAAATACACCGATTCTGAATCACTCACCAGCTTTTTATTATTTATTTTTTTAAAGTGAATAGTTCCATAACAGAGCAAGCTGTCCAACATGGCTAATTAACTAATGATAGTCATGTTACCTACACGGTCTGGTAATGTTAATGTGAGTGTTCATGTCAGCAATCTAAACAGCTGTCTCACAAACAGAATGTATCAGGTAATGATGAAATTTTAGTACTTAAATGAGAACAATACTGCAAAATCATTTTATAAGTGTCACTAGCACATGCCTTATCAAGAGCAAAGGTTTTCTTTTTTTTTTTATGTTTATAAAAATTAAAAGTACCAGAGTGCACACCAGAAGACTGTGTGTCCTGAGAAGACGTATCCTGAAGAGCCGCCGGTGAGGGCACTGACTGCTCGGCTAACACAGTTTTCCTTGTGACGTATTTGCTATCTGAATCGGTATCCCAAGACTGTGTTTCAGGCCCATTGAAGAGTGCACATGGGCTGTGCATTGCGCTCGAGGTCTGGGGACTAGGGGACAGACTGGATAAACCGAGAGAAGATTCTTCCGCTCCTGAGCCTGCTGGCGAGGCACAGTGCAGCAGTCTGCGACTCGAGGTCAAGAAACTGGAACTGCAAAACGGAATTCCAGTAAATATACACGGTACTGCATCATTATGCATTAACAACAGAAGGCAAATACTTGGACACTCACAAATCCCGTTGTGATCGGACCCCTGGTTTAGAAGTGCTGTCATGGAAGGATGACGACTGGCCGCCAGACACCATGGCTAGTAACTGCCTGTACACCTCTTTCTCCTCCTTACGTACCGACTGAAAATGAGAGAGAGAGAGAGAGAGAGAGAGAGAGAGAGAGAGAGAGAGAGAGAGAGAGAGAGAGAAAAAACACTCAAAAGATAAGAACCTAAACAGTATACATGTGGTGCATACAGGCATCCACTTAGTCACAGCATGATCAGAAAGAGTCGGACCTCTTGTGCTGTGCAGTGAGTTCTGCCTCTCCAGTGACAGCTGGAGGAGCCGGGTAAAGGGTTCTGCACTACCCGAATGGGAAAGGTTTTCTCATACATGCTGGCGTAAGATGTACTCCCTGTGCTTGGCTCAGGCGTCGAGAATCGACTGAGGAAAAAGAAAGTTGCACGCTGTTACGTTTATCCATATAAAGACAAACCTATTCTTTATACATTTCAGAAAACCATAATCTATTTCACCATCTGTTAAATGATCATTACTCATGAAATCTAAGCATGACTCAATATACATTGTATTAATGGCTTTTAAGAAACCAAACCTAAAACACTGTTTTGAGCCACATGGTATTTCTTATTTTAGAAATGCCATACTATTAGAACGTTCCTTCCAGAGCAAGCATTATTAAAGCAAAACACAGCGTGACATCTGCCAAGCTGCAATAATTTGCAATACTATTGAATAATGCTCATGGTTTCCTTTCTTAAGATATAAAAAGATAACACTCCACCATCTGTTACTGATTTTAAGAAATGATTTACCTTGATGCTTTATTTTGATTAAAAAAAATAAATAAAAATTCCCAATTTCTCCTTTTCTACCACATTAGGACACAGCCTCTTTGTGGTATTTTAACTGCTATATTATAAAACCGAGTACACAGTATATAGTAAGGTCATTAGCAATACAATACGCACCTTGGTGTTCTCTGTGCTCTGACGTAAAGAGGACGGCCGAGTCGTGGAGATGGGCAAGGTTTAGGAGTGCAGGAGGTAACTGGATGGCCGTTGGTTTTGTGCGTCTCATGGGGTGAAAGACTTGCATGTACATGTCGTTTGCTGACCTTCGATATGGTCACGGACTGCTCAGTTCTTAAAGAGTCTATAAGAACATAATCTATTAAAAACTTTAAGACACACACAGACATTAAGGAAAGCTGTAGAATATATCTGTCACCTGATTTAATGATGGTCTTCCATTCAAAAGCTGTTGTAGGAGCAACAAATGTGTCCTTGTGTGTTTCATGTGGTCTTTCAACCATCTGAGTGGAAAAACATGCCCAATTTAGAACTAATATCTAACTGAAACACAGCCCTAAAATGCCATTTAAACAACTTGCCTAGAGAATGTGGAGCTGTAACTTTAGACTTTACTAAACTTTAAACCAAAGAGCTTAAAGAGTACAACACTGCAGAAAGTAACTACAAAACACAAAAATGAAACATAGCATAATCTCCAAATGCTCTGTACTTTCAGTCTCATTGTGGTGTCGACGGACTGTGCAGTACCGTGCTTTCACTCCACACAGATCCGGAAGAATTGGCTGCATCAGGTGATGGTATTTGCGTTTGAGGTGGGCCAGGGGAAGCAGGTAGCATGTTCCTCAAGGCTGGACTAACACTGTTGCACATCCACAAAGCAACACTGGAGCCATGGGTCTTCATCCCATCAGCAGCATTCTTCATAAAATCTCCTAATACACATAACCAAGGGGTCCATGCGTCAAAGTTTGGTGAAGCATCGTGAACTGCATAATCCAGGCTGAATGGCATAATGGCTTACCCATTCTGAACTTTTTGAAAGCTCTGTGTTTTTCGTGATTAATAGCATCCCCATCTTCCAAACTGTCGAAAAAAAAAACAGAAGGTTTGTGTACAACTTGCGTCATACTCGGCAAAAAAATGGCCACAAGGTGTTATCAAACAATTAGGTTAAGATTTCCACCCCTAGTCCGTGAGAACCCCTTGAGTTTTCCCTGCTCCAGCACATCCACTTCAACTCAGAAAGTACTGTTAATTAGCCGAGTAGTGAGTGAATGAGAAGTGCTGGGAGGAGGAAAAAACTCCCGGTCCAGACTACAGCTGGAAAACTGTGCACTAGACACAAACTTGTGTTTGCTGACTGAACTAGACAGAGCAAAAGCTGTCACGGTGAAGTATCGCTGCGAGTAAATCAATATTACATGGATTACTAAATATCTTCATAGATCATTTAACCAGCTGGATCTACCACACCTGCACAATCAGTAACTGATCGTATTACTTTATGCCAGTCCTTGACCCTGTTCATTAGTGTAAAAGGACAACCGTAGGACCACCACTGACCAGATTATTTGGATTGTGGACCATTCTCAGCACGGCCATGACTCTGATATGATAATATGTGGTGCTGGTACAGGTACATCAGACGTCACAGTGTGGTCAGGGTTTCAAACACCCAGAACACCTACTGTTCATTCCTCGACTGTCAGCATTGCCCTGAGTGAAAGATGGAGTCGTCTAGTAGTGATAAAGACATAGCAATTGTAGACAAGCGCTCAAAAAAGAGAAAGTTTGGGTGCACCTGTTGTTGGAACGGAGACGACGACGCCATTCAGAATCTCGCTCAAAAACTGACGCTGCACCATGACAAGCTCAGACAATATTTTACGATATTCTCCTCACCTTAGTGTGCTGCTCACCCACTTTACTGGCCTTTTCTGCTCGTCATTCTATCGTGACACCAGTGCAACCCTCATCCGATGGGTCAGGTAATCTTTTTCCCCATGGGAAAATTTTTGCAACAAACAAGGCACACCCAAATTTACTTCATATCATACTAAATTTCATTCTTGGCGTGTAAAGACTTCATTCTCTGGTGGTCCCTTTCCAGTGATGAGGGAAGAAAGAAGGCTGCTGAGGTAGCTGCACTTAGCCTGCTGCACCTGTGCTGAACCACGTGTTTGGTTGTCTGATTGCTTTTCCAATTTTCCAAGTTTTTCCGCCCACTTTTCAAGCTTCGCGCCTTACTGACCAGCCCCAAAGCGGTTCAACATGCTCCTAACTCCCTTTTTTTTAAAAAAACAAAAACAAAAAAACATCCTACTCTAATAAAATATAAACCTGGAGTACACATCTGACACGCTCACCTCTCCAGTGGTCTTTTTCTCTGTGAAGGAGCGTTGTGTTGAACTCGGACGGGGTCGGACGGATCCTCAGCAGCCGGCACTCCGTTACGAAGAGTTGCTATTCCACTTTCAATCCATTCGTAGAATTTATTGAACATGTTGAAGCTCATTAGAGGAAACTCCTGAAGCCACACAAGTCAAATACACTTATCGTCTACAAACTCCTGCATCCGTGTGACTCCCGCCCGCCGTGCGCATGCTAGTAGCCGGAGTTACCAAACGCTAACTAGCTTTGTTAGCTGACTAGCCTAATCCCCATTTCCCGTAAACGCGCCTAGCTAGCTAGCTAACCTAAGCCAAGCTTAACCTCTCGACAACTACCCAGCTAAATAGCTAGTTAGCTTGCGATGCTAATACTAGCGAGAAGTGACGAACAGGTATATTTCGTCTTTCTGAACTCCCTTAAAACGGTCTGCTGCGTGTTTCAGTATCTGTGGCTATATTTTGTAACTGAGTCGAAAGCCGTAAGAAATACTCTGACTGTAAAAGAGCACATAAACTTATTTTGCACGATAACCTCTCCCGCTTCTTCCTCATTTAAAACCACAACATGGCCGAAAGCCGCGTTTCAACATAAAGCGTTTTCATTGGATCAGCTGTGGTGACGTAAGGCGGGCGCGTGCAGTATCCAGCAAGGTGATTCGCCCGATCAACTGTGAAACGATGTGTTACGTCATAGTCTCTCAGCTTAAACGCTTCATTAAAGGAGGCGAATATGATAACAAGCATCATGGCACACCATATAAATGTAGAATATTAAATAAAATCCTCCACTGATTTGAAAATTTAAAAAGTGTTGGTTATTTTTGTACAATATTTAACGTTAATGAAAAGTAAACACAACCGTAAGCTTCTTTCAACAATTAGAAAATACGATTGGTTGTGAAATATTACCAAGACACCCATTTTCTTCTTCCTCGCTTTCTTAAAATACTGTAATTATGTATTTATTTAATTACAATTAAATGTAATTAATTAATTTTACCCTTACTGTGGAATAAGTTTGCTTAGTTATATATTTGCTTCTGATTTTTTTCTTGATTGTTGATATATTGCTTTTTGTGTTTCTACTTTTTTAAAAAGAAAAACTTCAACTCATTCATGACAGAGTAACACTTAAAGCGAATCATTTCAAATGATAATGGTTTCTAACAAAGCCTTATTGATATAAAACAGACTACTCCAACAGTGATGTAATAAAGTGTTGTTCAAAGCATGAATTAAAGTAACTTTTCTAGTTCTTTAAAGAAACTACATTAAGCCATGGTATCATTTGTAGTCTTAAAAAACCCCAAAAAGCTACATGGTCTCATGCAGGACAGAAAAAAACAGTTAACTCCACCCTAAAATTAATATACATACAATTAGTGATAATTTGAGCTTCTCCAGTAACCAGAGTCTAACCCGGGAATACTGTGTGTGAAGCGAGAATACACCCTGGTTGGAATGCAATTCTCGGCAAGGAACCATGCATACAAATTCACACCTAAGGGTAATTTAGCATACTGAGTTTACCTACCAGAATGTTTTAGATAGGTGGAAATAATCCAGGAAACCTGGACGACGCTCACACAGACAAAGTGATAATATGCAATATTCCACACCACAGACCCTGTAGCTGTGATGATTGAAGTGTTTTTCATTCATCTTCAGTAACCAGTATGCTGTTCAGGCCTGTGGTGAACCCAGAGCCTATTTTGATAACACCAGTGCAAAGTGGGAATACTCCCTGAGTGGGATGCCAGTCTTCATAGCTAAGGTCTACCAGCATGTTTGTGGGAGGTGGGAGGAAACTTGTGAACCCAGAGGAAACCCACACAGGCACAGGCTTTAACCATTTTCTTTATTTTGTCAAAAGCAAAGGCAGAGGGACCAGGTTTTGGGCTAAAATATTTTGTTAGTAGAAGATTTTTCTGAAAAGTATCAATGATCCACTACCATTTTATATTGACTGCTGTAGACGCACTGCATTTTGTGTGCTGCTTCTAGGAAGATTTTAAGCTTAATGATATTCTTAGCTGTTTTATAAAACTGTATTTCTTAATATCCATTACCTTACCTGTGCAGGAACAAAATGTTTTTAACAAAACTATGTTTTTATAGTAGTAAAATGTTTTTAAAATACTATGAGAATGATTTTTGTTAGAGGAGAGTTAATTAATTTCCCCAGGTGTTGGAGTGAAAAATAAATGGACCCAATGTATATAATGTTTATTTTGAATAACGATTTAAGCCTATTTTCCTGAAGGGTGCCAATAATTCTGTTAATTATTAATTAAAATAATAAACATATTTATTTACTGGTAAAAGTAATTCTGTAAAGTTTATACCATTATGCCATTATAGTCCTATAATGTTTATTGATAGTGTGATAAAAAATAGAGACAAGCAATAGAGGTAATATAAATTCCAAGCAATATACGTTTTGTTAATAAGAGACAGATAAAAAAACCATGCCTTTTTGGAGCTATTTATTTGTGTCTAAGAGATCGGCATCAGGATTATATGCATGATGAATATTTGACACTTAAGATTATATTATTTACATCACATTTCACAATTCACTTACTTTCAAAAATATCAAAATCAAAAATATATATATACCATCAAATTTACACTTTTCTATAATGTAAAAGCCACCTTCACTCACTCCCTGACTACAATCTTATTTTAAAAAAATAACAGAGATTTTTGGCTATGATGAGTTAGTTCACATAAAAATTGAACCATGCTGAGAAAAAAATATTATAAATAAATAATTTCAGGCTAATGAGAAGGATGCCAATACTGACAGTGAGGAAAATCTACAGAAACCACTGCAGAACATGTTCACCAGTGAGAGAAACTGAAAGACTGTAAATCATGTGCTGAATAGGTTTTTAGAAGAAGCAGAAAACAGACATAAGCTTTGCATACAACTTCCACAAAATATATTTTATAGAAATTACCTGTACACATGTTGCTGTGGGCGTAGAAGAGAAGTACAGCTTCAGAGCAGCCTGAAGAATTTCACCTAGTCATGATGGTTCTATGCATTTTTTTCTTTCTATAACATAATTGCTAGTTTCTTTCACAAGTATTCAGTTTCACAGATTATTTTAAAGCACAGGTGAAATACTGTCACTGTACAGATATTCATGTAACACATTTTTCTTTTTCTTTTTCTCGCACACACTCGTATTTAAATAGCATCTCTCTTTTCATAGCTGTAGTTCTGTACGTCCTCCTTCAGGACTACAGTATAAAGATGTTGAGAAAATGCTGGAGAAGGAGAGAAGCTTAGCTCAAGGACCGAACATTACAATAAAACACTGAAAGGACAGAATTATTCAAATTAGAAATGCTGCTTAAACAGTGAAAGAAGGCTGAACATGGAGTTACCTCACGCTGCATTGTGGTGGAAAGGTATCTGCATCATGTGAGGCTCACAATGTTTCTTACTGCAGAATTTTCAGCAGCAGTCGAGGCTTTATCATAACTGATATGCATTTTTAAAATATCCAGTTCCTGGATTATTCTTAATTAGAATAGCTTATCAGTTTATGAATAGTAGTATATTTTATGTTTATGAATAGTAGCCAGTTGACCTAATCTACATGTCTTTGGACATGTCTTTCGACCGGAGAAACCGGAGGAAACCCACACATGCACAGGGAGAACATGCAAACTCCACACAGAAAGGCACCCTGGGTGACCCGGGGATCGAACTCAGGACCTTCTTGCTGTGACGCGACAGTGCTAACCACCGCACCACCATGCTGCCTGATACAGTATTTTCTGAGTATATATTTAGTGCTCAGTTCAATCTACTTTATTTTTTCTGTGTTTTCACAGCCAGTCTATAAACACTGGTATAGACAGAAATTCAGCATGTAGACTCACTTTACATAAAAAAATAAATTGAGCCACATAATCGTACCTATTTTATCAAGTTCTTTAAATGCAGGGTTTAAAATGGTATACTGTTTATGTATGCCTACACTGACTACCTTTATTAGTCATTGAGAGGTAGGAACTAGAGGTGCAAATACATTTGTAAATACTGCCCTTAAATATACACTTGGGCACATATAAGAGTACAATTAATGTGAAGAGTGGCCATATTTGACGTATCAATCGCACAGGATTTGAAGTTTAACCCTTCAGATTAGTGTTGTAGTACTCGAGTCTAGTCTTAATCTCAAGACGGGTTTTGCGACGACCTTTTCACAAAGCAATTCTACTCGATCTTGAATCGGTTTCGGACAAGAGCGGAATCGCAGGACTCGTAATTTTAAAAGGAGATCTTGAGACCATTTTTTATTTCCCACCACAGTGACGATGATAAACCTTTCCATTTTTTTCATATTCTCAAAATCATTAGACCCATTAAAAAAATCCATTAATTATTCATTATGACTGGATTACATTGTGTGCAGTGCCTCACAGAGAGGAAGAAAGTACAGAGTGTAACTGCATTCATTTATGTTGAGAGCTGCACAATGCCATTTAATGTAACACATTGTTAATATGAAAGCCTAAATCTTCCCTACAGAAATGTCACTTTTGAATATTAACAGGTTTTGAGGTAATTAAGTCTAATTAAATCCATGGTCTTGAAAAATGCCTTTTTTTTTAAAGGCCTCAGTTTCAACTTGGTCTCGCCTCCTTAGACTCAGTCTCAACCATTTAAGGTCTTGGTCCTGACTTGGACTCGATATAGGTGGTCTTGTCCCCCTTGTCCCTACTACTTCACAGTAGCAGAATTTACACTGGATACGGTTTACTGATTGTATTCACATGGATACTGAAGCTCATATCTGCAACAGATAGCCATTCAAATTGATTTCATGACTCATAGGGACTGAATTCCTTGAAGGAATCTGGCAAACCACCTTCACTGTCTGTCAGCAGTGTTATCACTGCTCCATATTTTCCCTGTAACCACTGAAAGGCACTGCAAGTTACCTTCAAGGCATTTAGTCCCAGAAAGTCCCATAATTGTTGTGAGAATTAATGCAAATGGCTGCATGTTCACTGAATCTATAACTCCAAGCACAATTTCCAGCCCATTTCTGCATTCATTCCATTTCTGCATTTCCACAGAATGCTAAAAACAACGAAGAAACACAACTGGAGAAATCTCATTTCATATAGTATGTCAGAAAATGTATGTGTAGCCATCACATATGATATCCATACAACACAATAGTATGATCTTCTCACTATCACACTATTTGTTTACAAAGTGCTTCAGTGCACATGGTGGTGAATACCATGTGACAATGGAACACTGACAGAATATCTGGTAACACCTTACTTAATGACGCTGGGTGTTAGCTTTTGTCCATGGAGAAAAAATTGTGTTCCAAATGGCATAATGCACTCTAAGCTGTATGCGTACATAGTGATATTACCGACGGGGTACTGACAAACTACAGTATTTGGTACATTAGTGAGCAGTTTGGGACATGGCCCAATTATTTGAATATAATTATTTGCTCCTATTTTCCCTCAATATTACAGACGTGTTTGATGTGTAATGTGCCGTTAGAGGCAGGACACAAGTGCATACACTCACGGTGTGGCCCAGCTAGGAATCAAAATCAAAATTCACATCGGGGGTCATTAATTACAATAATGACATCTAAGAAGGATACATAATAAAAAAAAAAAACAATAGCACACCTGTGTCAGAAAACAGGAAGAGGAAATAAGACAAACAAATGGCAAGACTTCACAAAGAGGAGTTAACACAACAGGGAGTTAAGAGACAATCTAATTAAGGCGCAATAATGAAAAAAATCAGCAGCAGTGCCAAAATAAAAGCATGTGTAAAAGCACATGGAGACTGAGAAAAAAGCAAGCACTAAGATTGCATTTTAAGCACACACACACGCACGCACACACACACACACACATATATACTGTATGTATGTATGTGTGTATATATATATATATATATATATACATACAGAGAGAGAGGGGGAGAGAGAGCAATATTAGATCAATATGTGATTTTATTACAGTTTATAAAAAAATCCTTAGATGGAATCCATCCAGCCATTATCTATACTGCATATCCATTAAAGGTCATGGGGAAGCTGGAGTCAATCCCAACTGACTTTGGGCGAGAGGCGGGGTTCATCCTGGGCAAGCCGCCAATCTATCACAACACTAACACTGAGATGAACAGCCATGCACACTCACATTCACACCTATGGACAATTTAGAGTAGCCAGTCGACCTAATCTGCATGTCTTTGGACTGTGGGAGGAAACCAGAGAACCTGGAGAAAACTCGCACAGGCATGGGGATCTGGCAGGTTCATACGCAGACTCTTCTCTCAGTGAGGCGACAGTGCTAACCTCCGCACTACTCTGCCACCACCTTAAATATAATGATTTATAAATACAGGCTTCATAGAAATAAAATTATAGCGACTTGTTTCCATATTAGTATAGCAGAAGGTGAATTGTCATACTTTTTCAGCTTATCCTATCACTTCTCAATATATAAACACCATCATTACACCTTCAGCAAACAAAACTATTGCTCAAAGAAACTCCGCAAAATGCAGTGCTATACATCTTCTCTAGTACTTCTGTGCAGCTGTGTAGGAAACATCTGCTCTCTCCTCCACCCACTGTCTTCCCTGAGTGACTGCACGCCAACAATTCACCTCTCCATTCTCGGGGAAAATCGGTGTGAGGAACTGCCTCTGCATGTGCAGTAATGTGCTTTAGCTCTCCTCTGAAATGCATTCTTTCCACGGCTTGTTTTGCATAGAGCCGCACGAGAAATGATTGAAAATGGGTCGCTTCATTGTGCCACTCTGAGGTGAAGATTATGGAGATGCTTTGTGTTGTATCCGGGGAATATGTAATAAAGTCTTTCCTCTGCCTCACAATCACTGAGTCGGTAATGATCCTCTGAAGAAGCTGCCATATTTCCTATATTTCCTTTCTTATAGGCTATAAAACCCCCAGAGCTTGTTATATCTTCCTGTCTGTGTACTACTATACCGTGTATATGTGGATATTTGCATAACGATTAGACCCTGTAATGCAATGATACTCTCATTACAAATAAGACTTTAAAATTAGTTTAACCTTAATTGTAAATGCTTTGAGGAATTATTAGCGCTAAGCAGGCTGGGTGGGCTGATAAATGAGTCATACTTTAGTTATAATAAGGTGCTAAAAGATGTCAAACTTGAACTGTTTAACAAAATTAAAGGCACTTTGTGTTTAATTAGCATAGATGTTTAGAGAAGTGCACCTTACAGCGACATAAACGAAACTTTTAATTAGCTTTGTATTGCTGTAGACTGATAATGAAGTCTCATGTGTCTGAAACAGCATACATCACTTATCTAGATTCCCTAAATCCCAAGTTCAGTGGGTAAAAACAAGCATGATATATGTATATTAATGTAAAGTACTGAGGGGAATTGATGAGTTAACTTCATACACACCTGACTATACAAATTAATTAGGCTAGAAAATGGTAGGAAGGCAGCTATTCTGGGAATGCACACACACACACACACACACACACACGCACACATTATTATTATTACTATTATTATTATATTATTATTATTATTGCCATCATTGTTGTTATTAATAATAATAATAATAATAATAATAATAATTACACAGGTTACATAATAACATGTTAGGAAAATCTTTTTAAAAAAGCCTGTATTGTACATTATTATACACAATATCCTGAGCAATATCCTCTCCCTGTCCTGGTTTCTCTCCCTGCAGCTGCTCATTTCGTTAATCGATTTCCTTTCTAGGCACATTTTTTCATGCTAAAGAGCACACAACGCCCGCATCATGCCGTCACTACCTTGACACCAGAGAAAACACAGAGCGGAGGTTAATCACACCTATAGATTTACAAGCATTATTTCCGATGCACTCGTCAACCTCTAAAGTAACGGGCTACAAAATGCAGGTGTAGTGTTTCCCTCTGTAGCACTGCCGCTGTAGGACGATCACATATACTGCATAAGTCACTGATATCCAAAAATAGCTCTGGATTTTTATATCACACAAGTCGCAGATTCAAATACTGTTAAACATCCAGCTAGAAGGTCAGTGTGGCGGTGTGGGAATACTCTTCCCATGGAGCGGAGACAGGACGCAAGTGCAGGTGCTTACCGTGTGTTTTATTAGGGCCAAGCCAGGAACTTGTAGTCAGGGTCCATAGCAATTGGCAACACATGGAAATACAATGAAGGCTTGGAGCTATTAATAAAAAAAAAAAAAAAAAAGCAGGGTAAGATGTTCAAACAAAGGGTATGTTTGCATTCCCAGCTGAAATGATTCAAATCTGATTGTTTGCCTTTACGTGACAAAGAGCTGATCTTTTCAGGGCTGTGTGGACACAGAAATCCAATTTTTTCAAGTCAGATTTTAGAATGTGGTCATAAATCCGATATGTATCCGAAATCCGTGGCTATCTGACATGAATGAGACGCTCGGATCGGAATTTACGCGGCCTGTACACATGCGCTGAGTGCAGTCATCAGCTAGTATAGTGTTCTGTCGATTTCTGCTACCTATCGAGATTTGATACTCAGTGGTCGTGTGTTCGGTTTAAGGTTAATATTTTAGGGTTAACGTTAACTTTAAGTCTGAGGGTTAAGGTTTGGGTTAGATGGCTAAGATCGTTTATTCTCTGCTTACAGTACCATTCTACGGTAGCATTTTTTTTTTGGCAAAGTAGCACAAATCATCAGAACACAGAGCTGAAAAACTGTTTGCCCCCCAGAGCAAAATGCGATGCATGCATTAGCTACTAGTGCGTCCATTTTGTCAGTTTTAATACCGTGAGTCATCTCAGAAATATGTTTTTTGTTGTTGGTGATGAGTGACATTTCGGAGGACAGATGTGTTCACATTACACTTAGATACAGGTCACTTATAATTGTAAATGTGAACAATCAAGATCCAATCAGGGCAAAAAAAATGGGACTTGAACAATGAGACTTGTAATGTGAAGGTAAGCAAGGACAAACTAATCAAGAGCGAACACAGCGAAAACAGGTGGACACAATTGGATAACAAAGCACTGACAAACTGACACCACAATGTGAAAAGGAAATCTATAACAGAAATAGAATAAAACAATTAAGATCAACTCAAATGAAATGTATATCTAATTGAATAAGGCGTCTAATAAACATATTTTGATATTTTGTACTATACGGAAAGATATGAGATATATGTTTATGTTAGAAATCAAATTCTAGTCTATTCTCTATTAAAATTTTCATTCCAGCTCCACTTAAAATACCAAATAATCGCTGAGCCATTCACTCGCTTGTCTTAATGACTTTTTTACTACGTCAGTTAAACATGTTAAAACTTTAAAGCACTGTACAGAGCATGTCAGCGCACTTTTCTGTTTTGATGACCTCATCACTGACATTTTGAAAGCGATTATCTGAAAACTAACTGAACTGATCAGGCTTATGTTTATTTCTTTACGTATGAAATGTAACTATCCAACAACTTGATCAAAGCTTGACATCCACTGCCGAGCTAGCAAGGATTTACCACTGATTTAGTTCAACTAGCTCCTTGGCCAACAGGATGATTTCGGTAAACTGAAATGACTTCCTGAAACGACAGGAAGTCATTTCGGTACAAATCTATCTTTGTAGCTTAAGTTGTAGTTTAAAGTAGATCATTGGCCTTAATTTTTGGTCTAAACAATTTTTCATCTTTTTACCTTTTGTCCCTTCAGCCACAGTGACATCAGACAGGTTCTCCCAGTCCCCTCATAAATATCCAGCACACTGAATTCGAAATAAATCAGTGATTAAGGGCCTAGACTACAGAATGCCATCTTTAATTTTGCAGCATTTATGTCTATATTAGGGAGAACAATGTTGTCCCAAATAGCAAGGACTCCGGAGACAAGGGTAGGTTTGGAAACAATCACTCAGTGATTTGCCGAAGACTCACAGGAATAAACACATAAATGGAAAGAGGACACAATGCCAAGAGCTGGAACAACAGACTAGACATAGGCAGGGAATGTCCATGCACAGACAGGATAATAATAATAAAAAAAGCAGGAGAGAGCAGCTGGAGCAGCAATTGAGACAATTATAGCAGCCATGGCCCATTATACAGATCGCTAAAAAGAAAACTAAACTAAATAACTCTTTCCTAAAAATCAGACACAAAACAGAAAACCTTATACTGAATCTAAAATATATTGAAATTTTGAAAAAAATGTTTTCTCACTGATGAGTCCATTCTGGATCGTTTGTTATTTGGTTTACTTTGCTTCAGCACTCCACATAAGTAAATGAACCAAATTGCAAAAAAAGATTTTAGGCATGTAGACATGAAAATGGGTTTGTAATACTCTTCTGGTCATACAGCAAAGGTAAACAGATGTTTGGCAAACGTGTATAGAAATCACAAAAAAATTAAAATAAACAAAACACCCAACATAGATCTGGTGCTCAAGAAATTGGAAAATGATACAAATTACTATTTTGTATATCACATCCAGTTATTTCTCTTTTTGTCCATTGGTCCAAATCTGCCGAGCACATGACGTTTCTGCAGCACTACAGCTCTGCATTTTGGCTCGGTTTACACCTCGTGGCTCAGTTTAGCATCTCACATCTTGAAAAAGAAGATACTGTAACCCAAATACATGGTATGTTTAATTCACTTTCTGCAGTCGAATCGTTTTCTCATTAGAGTTCACGTGGAAGCAAACCAAGACCACCTCACTCACCTGCAAAAAGAGAACCACAGTGAGGTGGAGAACAGTCCAGTGATCCATTCAAATGGAACCTTGCATATGTGAAAGCAAAATTAAAGATGCAATTCTAATCCTATACACTTTTTGTATTTAGCAAATTTAATTTAGCAAATAGACGGTGCAGTGGTTAGCACTGTCGCCTCACTGCAGGAAGGTCCTGGGTTCGATCCCCGGGTCACCCAGGGTGCCTTTCTCTGTGGAGTTTGCATGTTCGTCCCGTGCATGCGTGGGTTTCCTCCGGGTGCTCCGGTTTCCTCCCACAGTCCAAAGACATGCAGATTAGGTCAACT
>JAQMYM010000015.1:16457805-16470310 GCA_030014255.1 Parauchenoglanis ngamensis
CCTGTGGTGGACTGGCGACCTGCCCAGGGTGTACCCCGCCTCTCGCCCCAAGATGCTGGGATTGTCTCCAGCTTCCCCGCGACCCAGACGGATAAAGTGGTAATGGATGGATGGATGGACTCCAGTGTCAGTGCGATGTAACAATCAGAGGTAAAGCTGCTCTTTTAAGTTTTCTAACACAGTATATAACAGCATATAGTATATTCATTCATTCATTCATTCACTGTCCTTTATGCCTACTATAACTAAAAATAGTGTTAAAAATTGTTAGAGTCTGCAAATTGCTGTGGTATAAGACGAATAAAACACTTCAGGTCATGCCATTATAGGAAAATAATCTAATAAGGGGTGGTAACAGTAAGTTTGCTTTGTGCTGGGCCTCATCGCGCCACTAAGTCAGTGATTATTTTCATGTAAGCGCATGCCCTGTCAGGTTATACTCCTTATATTTTATTAGAGAGGATATTGTGGATCATGTTAAAACTTCAGGAAATACTCATGATGCCCATAATGGAGAAACAGTAGAGATTGTGTAGGAGGGATGGAGAGAGAAGACAAATGTGCGTAGTGCAGGAAGACAATAAACATGTAATCAAAAACAACCCTCTTCCTTAAACATCTTTTAATGTAATTTTGTTATTTAGATAACAATATGAAATATTATATATGTGTGTACTATATAGTATGTATTTTAAATTAACATTATGGTTTGTTACATAATTATTTTATCTACTTAAAATGATCAGTGGTAATAAAGTCAAATAAGGGTAAGTGTAAGGGCTTTTATGATAGGCGGTTATTATTATTATTATTATTATTATTATTATTATTATTATTATTATTATTATTATTTTAAAAGATATAAAACAGTTCATTGCATTGAATGTTCCTATTGTACTGTAAGCAAAATGCCTGTGAATATCTCATTTGTATTCATTCATACAAAGCATGTGACTAAAATGCTCATTTCTAAAAATATTAATCATTTTAGTATTTTCTAAAACAACAATATCATTACATCCCTAAACATTAGCTATAAATTTCAAGCTGTTTAAAGTAGGTTTTAATATTTAGACCTGAGCTGATATGCGGTTGTTGACAGAATTGGGTACAAAACCCAAATCGTGACATTACTCGTTTTTAGTCTCTGTGGACTTTATCAGTGAAGGTGGAGATGAAAACAAACCCAGATGGAGCAACTCATCACAGAGTCACCTAAACCCCCAGTTAAATCATTTAAATGAACATTTGCACATAGTCAGAGCTTACCTTGCCTTGAGTCATGATAAAGGTCTGTTTTGATCAATCGTCCAGTGTGTGCTACAGTTCTTCTGTATTTCTTCACTTTTCTCTTGTGTCTATTCCACAAACTTGTTGTAAATAAAGAGATGCTTGTCTCGGTCAGTTCAGATGAAACCTCATGCACTGCTGTAATACTGTAATCCTGCAGAGCAGCTCTATTAATCAGACTGATCCCCCTCCCTTCCTTCAAAAGGCACATTCTAGCAACATCCAGCACTAAAGCGTAATCTACAGAGGCCTGGACTAAACCAAGCCTCTTTAAAAAACAGGGGTGATTCTTTCCTCCCTTTAACATGCACTCAGCTATGAATCAGCCTGTGATGCAGCTCTGGTCAAGAGAAATCTGGAATTATCATGCAGCGGTGAGAGAGAAAGTGAAGCGGTATGGGTTGAGATCCCAGGATTTTTTGGTTCTTACTGGAATCTTTTTAGCATCTCTTTTGATTATCCAGTTTCTCATGCATTTTTGACATGCCTTGTGACAATGCATTAGACTGTTATGGAGCTGCTGAGGTGATGTCACTTATGTTTAATAAGATGTAGAAGTTCATATTTTATATGAAATATGTAAAAATTATATAACTCAAGCCCACAACTTGATATGTTCAGGGTATGTTATACTTCATATGGGGCATGTCACCACAAAATGAGTCCAGTTGGTCCAAAAATGAAGGGTTTTATTGAATTTACTAAATCTATAGTTAATTAATCTTTAAAATAAAGGGTGATATGTTAAATTTGGTGCAGCCAATGCAGAAAAATAAGTGGACATTTTTAAGATATCACCATCTTAAAAGAAGATTAAGCTTTCAGAAAATTGGCTGTAAACTTTGTAGTGTATAAATAGAAATTAATGCATAGCAACCAGTAGCGTTGTAGTACTTGAGATCGGTCTCGGTCTTTTCTATCTCTGAGACATAAAGGATTAGGGATTTTATTTCAAGACTGGTCATGATGACGACTGTGGGAAATTGCTTGCGCATTGTTTGATTTAAATGTTAATATCATTACTGTGACTGGATGTAAAACTTCCTGCTTCAAATGCAACCAATGATGAGTGTTTAATAAAGATGCTTAAGTTGATTTCGGCTCTTACTGTTTGTCTACATGTAGGTGTTCTTATGGGAATGTAGATCTTTCAGATCAGTTTGAGAAATGTCTTTGGTTTTCATGTTCCATATTTTATGGTAAGTGTGTCATGCAGTGGGGGACCCCACTGGTCTGGTCTTGGTCTGGACTTGGTGTCAGCCCCTCAGTGCCTTGGTTTGTCTCGGTCTTGGTCATGACTTGGTTTTGGTTTAGTGGTCTTGACTACAATACTGTCAATCAGATATTAGTCATATTAAGTCATAATTATTGGCTGTTTTACATTATAATATTTTGGTGAAGGCCACATTATAGATTAAGGAATGTATTTATGGCAAAATTATCATACAATAACGACCAATCAAGGAGGATGGAGGCTAAAACATGTTTCCTCTGAGACATGTGACATCAGCTAAACACATCTTTTCGCATACGCAATCTCACATATGCCCGTGTGTAACAATCCGATTTTTAAAATATTCTACCAGGTCTAATAAGCAAATATTGGAACTACAGGTGCATAGCAGCTGAACTTTCTTTGAAAATGTGAAACTGTGATATTGGGATGGATGGATATCAAACCATGAGCTTTTCATCATACTGTTTAATCACACTTATGCAACCAGGTTATTTTTATTTTTCCCTAAAACGTTTGAGTGTTTTTCACTTTAGAGTGTTTTTTATACGTTGTAATTTCACAGTGAGGGTGGAAAAAATGCGGACATGATTTATGGGGGGGTGTAGACTATTTACATGCACTGTATTTACACAAAATACATTCTATATAGCACTCATTCACATGCTAAAATATTTCCTATTTGTAGAAGAAGTAAAGGACACAAACACAGCTCTAGGTCAAAAAAAATGATGAGATTTTTAATACTTGTGCAGATTTCACATGGCAATGTTGTAAGTCAGTCAGGTCCCCAATACAAGTCATCATTAAACGCTCAATGATTATAATTAATATACATGTAAAAGTGTAACCCCTTTAAATCTCAGGAGCTACCTAATTACTCATGTATCACTCTTATTTATATTATTTTCAATATATATGCTTATTTTCAAACTTTTCTTTATATATATATATATATATAACTGCATAAGTCATAGTAAGTGAATAATATACTTTAGGATGAATAATTGGGACTTTCAGGGGTTATTCAAGATAAGCCACTTTTGTTAGGTCCGAGTTGAGTTGAAACAGAAACAAATATCTAAAAGGCAGACCATTCAACACTTTTAGTCACAGAGGCATTCATAAAGTGTCATAACATATGACATAATGCAAGTATTCAGCTGATGTCTCAAAACTATAATCGCACAACATGCAACAGGAAAACCTACATTACAATCAGAGGTAATTTGAATTTGAACATCGTTAACGGATGACACAAGTCCATATAATACTCAGCCAATAGCGATTAACTGAGCAGTACAAATGCTTGTACTTTCACAAAACGCATGCTATGTTATAAGAAAATGACATAATATTTCCAATTTAGCCCAACCTCTAGCGTTTGATACGAACAATCAGTGACAAAACATAAGTCATAGATAAGTATATAAGTTTAGACATTGAATCAAAAAGCGAGAGCAAAAATATCTATTGTAGCTACCTATTCTGTTAGTAGCTATTAGGATAATTAACAAATAGTATAAGACAGTTAAACTTGACAGAGATACACCAATGGACAGTAAGAACAGAATAAAACACAAATCATGCTGTTATGGGAAAATAATCAATGATGTAGTTAATTATACAAGATTGAAGTTGATTATTTCCTAATAACATCAGATTTTATTCATCTCATATGAACAATTTGAAATGGGTAACAATTGTTCATTGCTTAAAGAGCATGTAGTACTTTTTTATTCTTTTGTAGTTTCATTTAACATTTCTGTTGCTTTAAATTAATAAGACAAAAAACAAACAAACAAACAAAAAAAAAACACAACTTGTCATGTTACCAAGAAACAACAACAACAACAACATATGGTTGCAGCTTCACCTCTGACTGTTACAAAAAGCACCGACACTGGAGACTGTTTTTCCAATACGTTTATGTAGAATGTTAGCTGTTGCTATAGAAACAAGTGAGAGCATTGATGCAAACCTAGCACTAATTTGCCTTGCAGGCTGAAAATTAACATACCTCAACTTCTGACCAATCAGAATCAAGAACTCAACAATGCTGTGCTATAAATAAATATAGTCTAACCTCTAGTTTTGCTATAGATTACATAGTCAACATTAGGCTTTATTTCTTTAGACAGTTCTCTAAAGTTTAAATCTCTTTGCTTCAAGTGCATTATGGGTAACACACATAGTATCTTAGATACAGGCACTACACAACATGAGCATAATTATCATCAACAACTGATGCTGTGTGTTCTAGTGTAATGGATGTTTTTTTAAATGGCTGATGCACTAGTAAGCGTTGTAGTATTTGGGACACATGCTTAAAGCACTGATTGTATGCAAACATATGCAAAGTCGTACACTGAGGAGATGTCATGCATCCCCCATCTGAAGCCACTTATTTTAAAAGGCAACAATGAGCTTTACAGCCTCCGATTACAGTCAGTTTTGGAACACCAGCTGACAACCATCCCCATGAGACAAGAACACAAATCCCTTGGTC
Source organism: Parauchenoglanis ngamensis (assembly GCA_030014255.1). NCBI lineage: Eukaryota > Metazoa > Chordata > Actinopteri > Siluriformes > Auchenoglanididae > Parauchenoglanis > Parauchenoglanis ngamensis. The sequence goes on from JAQMYM010000015.1 coordinate 16,462,839, forward strand.
ACAAACGACCTTTAAAAAGGACAGACATCACATGTAGTGAACCTACAAATAACCCTGGTCAAAGTCTGGAGTCATAACTTTGCATGTCAGTTTGTTCCACTGTAATATTTCAAGTTGCCCTAAACTCTTCAGTCTAGTCTTGTTGTTTACGGTCACTTTGGCAAGGAGGGAGTCCTGGTGAAAAAGGGTTCATGTACCAACCCTTATAGGTCACATACCATCCCAACACACCAAACAAAGTGCCCAGAAACTTCTGGATCATGTTGTGGAAGTACACCGAGGTGCAGGCAAACATCCACACCCATATGACTGCAATAGCATTCAGAGCGAGGTACAGGGCATCAAGTATGGTGGATCTGTTTTGGTAGTGTTGCACAAGGTGTAGCATGGGAACCATTTCTTCAACAATTAGGAGTGTTGAGTAAGACAATATGAAGGAGTGGCCGGATATGTCGAAACCTTCCCAAACGTAGCCGGCATTTTTGCACTCCGCCTTTGTGCTGAAACCCTCCTGGATTGTTTGCATGTTGTCGGACTCGTAGCATATTCCTGTGATATCTTCAATGTAGAAGAACGTCTCAGTGCAGGAGTACCAAATGGCTGTGGCTACCACAAGACATGTGAGGCGTTTGGAAACGAAGACGAGGTTTCTGTTGTAGGAGTTGGACAGAAATATAAACGGTAGCAACAGGACCAGGTTCCAACCCCAGGAGAGTTTCACGAAATATCTGAAAGGAAAAAAACAGAATAAAACAAATGAATAACCCATAGTGCACTTCTTCAATACTAATAATGAAACGACCTAGGATTGGCTAGATAAATAATACCACTAACCAAATACCTGTACAGTTATACTGTATTTGGTTGGCCATTTTCTGTGTTATTGGCTTTAATGCATCAATACAAGTCACACACTAGTGGCCTGGTCAGTCGTAACTTTACCAAGCCTTGTTTATTTATCATTTGCACAGTATATGAGGTGAGTATGTGATGACTGCTTTTTAAGCTATAATCAGATATTTTCTATTCTAATAAAATTGTATTCAGTTGCAGTGTCTTCTTGTAATTCATGTAAAACGTTTTGATATGCAAATTGTCACGACGTTTCAATAAATATGCAAATTAATCTGTGGCGTCATCTGGAGATAAGCGTCATTATGTGCATGTATGAGCTAATTTGCAGGCTAGATGACGTTAGCTAGCCAATTAGCATGATGTAGCCATGAAAATTAGGTAAATAAGGCTAGGATGACATTTTAAGCGCAAGATATAGTCAGTCACTGAACTAGCATCATTAGCCAACAATATAATCGACTAGATAACCAGGGGACGGTTTATGTTAACTACGTTAGATGTTCGTACTTACACGTTCAAAAGGTTTCTGCTGTTGCTGAAGTATGAGCTCGGAACAACATCCAGTTCTTTCAGTAATGATCCTCCAAGTGAAACAGCAAAGAATAACAACGGCAAATATTTGCGAGTAAATGTAACATTAAATACTAGAAAAGGAAGCGATTTATTCACGATGCCTCTTAACGCAGACATTGTTTACCAACACGAGTAAGAGAATTCGAACCTGCTTCAAGATCAATGACAAGAAAGATCATGAATGGGTCACTTCCGCGTTCGTCATAGGGGCGGGGCGACCACTCGGTAACGCCCCCTTTTAAAGTGACCGACACAAAAATTTGGCCTTGGACAAGTATTTAATACTCAGAGTAAAGTCATGCAAAAGTGAGGAGAAAAAAAAACAGACAGCTCAAATTTCAAAGTACAGTTATCATCAGCAAAAGGAAGAAATATTATGAATATTAGAAATATATTTTATTAACACAAAAGTATATCATAGGATTAGAGACTTATCTGAGGAAATCAGCTCTATTCTTCACCAGTGGTTCTTAAAGTTCTTGTAACCAGGGACCCCTTTAACTGTAAAGTAAATGCCACGTGTCCATTCAGTATGGACTTATTTCATGAACATTATTAAAATTGTATGCTTTAGATTCCAAGTATTAGGAACATTCCACTGACAGAACATATTAGGTTGGAGGTGACTTTGTAGTGTAGACACCTAAATATAAGAACTTTGGAAATGTGGGTTTGACCACAGTACCACAGGAAAAAAAAAATCATGGAACCCCTGGCTATGCTTCATGGACCTCTTCATGACCCCTTGATATCAATATGAGACCCACTGCCATAGAAGATGCATAACTACTTAAACATTATATTTAAACTGCCTTGAATTTGGCATTCAATGGACTAGATGTAAAGCACAAAAAAGCAAATTATAGGAAGAAGAAGAATGTTCATATACAACATTTTTTTTACTAAACCTGCAGTAAAGAAAGCAACAGTGGCAGCAAATATACGTGTAAATAAATTGGTTATAGAGCGATATGAGTTTATCTAAAATGTCACTGTTACTTCCCCAAAGTGGAATATTTTCCTATAACAGCACATCCTGTAGTGTTTTATTTATCTTATCTTATACCGCAACGATTTGCCTTTTACATGTTTTGAGTTATATTAAGAGTTGTATAACTTCAGTAAAACATGTTAATTCCTGTTATCACTTATAATCACTTAGATTATAACAGCTATAAACAGTTGTTCCCTCACCAACCGCTATTATTTTCCCTCTCTTGATGGTAATAAGACAAAACAAAACAAAAAAAAACCCCACAAAACATATCATGTTACAGAGGAACCAAAAGGTGCAAATTCCTCTATCCTGAAGACTTTCCTGTAGTGGAAACAGAGCACTGACACTGGAGACTCCTTCCATAAATGTTAAATAAACTTCTGTTAACTGTATGATTGTATTCATTGTAGTTCAATGATTGTATTTTTTTGTTATTAAATGACACCACATTTTTAATACACTTAAGTGTCCACCATACATGTCCCTGTGAATTAGCTATTACTATAGAAATGATGTTGTTACTATAGATATGCATTAGAACAAGAGCATTTATATTAATCTGTTCAACCAGATTTGCACACTCAACAGCCCTGTAAAATCATGTTAACTGAGTGGTTTACAAATAAAAATACAAAATCTGTTATGGCATATCCTTCACAAAGCAATTTTTAAAATGTATGTATTTATTTGCCTTTTTGTGCAGTAAAAATTTTGAAAATGTCTTCCTCTCTTCGTCAGTATATTCAGTGTAGTTTAGGTGCAGCTTAGCTATTTTAAATCATGACTAACTTATAGCTTGACAACTGCATGGTAACTTCCCAAAGACTATAATATCCAGTAGAGGGCAGTAAAATCAATGCAAGGTGGGGCATGCAAGTAGCAACAATGTGTCCAGGGGCCAGTAAAGGGACCTCTGTAAGTAAAAAGAGTTATAAGAATTTTAAATGAGGCACTGAGATGAGGACCTTTTCTATCTTTGAAATGATTTTACACACTAACCCAGTATAAAATCCTGCTGGATGATATCAGATTTCTGTTTCTGCTGCAAGTGCAAGCACGTTTCGCCCTCAGTGCACTCTGGCTTGGCGGGAATGCAGAGTCTGATTCCCTGAACACATCTCACTTTTGGCTTCATTGTCTCTCCATTCTGCTTTCCAGCATCGTGCCAGATGGTGCTGTCTGAAGTACTGGTATTTTAACAAGAGATGGCCATGAATTTTACTTTTGTCTGGTGGTGTGTGTACTTTGGATGTGGAGTAGGTGCACAGGGTGCATTTGGATCTTCTTTTTACTCTTCTTTTTTCAATGCAAGTTTGTGTTGCTTGGACACTTCAATGAAAGCACATTTGCCAAATGACTTGAGTCATTAAAGAAAAAGGATTAGGCATGGTGGTACAGTAAAATGAGGACATCCAGAACTTGTTTGGAAGGCATTTCTGCTACATATGCAGCTTTTTTTTTTTTTTTTTTTTACACCTGAAACATTGTGTGTATGTTTGCATAGATGGATAGAATTCCTGTATAAAGTTACTGGTGCACATTTGCATCAGCTGCCTCTCATAATATACTTTAAAGCACAGAGTTGTGATTTTGAAGATTTTGGATCTGTACAGTTTTTGTAGTCCAACAGGCCTTTTTTTGTCTAAAAACAAGAACACATTTGTATTTCTGGCTCCGAGAGAAAGCACTGCATATGTTTTTAGTTGGACCTTGGGGAAACTGTGTGGTTTTTGTCCTGGTTGTTGTACTTGAGACACAATATTTCCTCTCTCTGTATTTGGAAAGTTGGAGTAACAATAACAATAACTTGTCAGAAGAAAGGACCTTTCTTTAAATGGTTGAAGGTGGTTAGGAATTCAGTAACCCCATTTAGTGATTTTCCCAGCATATTTCAGAAGTCAGATTTATGTACCATGAATTCCAAAATTACTGGCACTCTTTAAGAAAATAAACACTACACACAATGAACACAAACATGAATACGCTATTCAGGTTGAGCTGATCAGTTTTGTTCGATAAATACAAATACTGATACACTATTCATTTTTTTATTTGTTTGTTTATTTTTTAAGAAAGCTTGCCTCAAACTGAGACTAGGTTTGTGCATTAGAACTGGGATCCCAAAGTACAAAACAAAAAGTCGCCTAAACATCATATCAAGCTTGAAAGGTCGAGCTGATGAAGTTAGGGTTGCCAGATTTCAGCAAAATACGCAGTCCAAATGCAAAGATTTGAAACTTGTTCAAATGTTTTGAGCATCCGACAAAGGAGATGCATTTTTCTTCTTTTTCAGTGTTTGTGTCCAAAAAGGTTAACAGTGGTGCGCAGGCATTTCTGCTTCATTTACAGAGCCAACGCTACGTGTAGCCCACACAGACCAATCACTGTCTACACAGCAGCAAGTCTCTGCTGAGGTCTCCAAAAAATAATCATTTCTGAATTATAAAATGTTTATGTTTATTGCACATGTTTCTCATCACTTATTTCATGTTTCATGTTTCTTAAATGAACATCCTCCATCAAATGCTGCTTAAGGACCCTATTTTGACTAGCAGCAGCACTGTGTCCCAGCTATGTAGTAGTTTCTGGTTTCCAGTGAACCTTTCAGATCTTTCAGGAGTGTAAAAATCTCAAAAACTAAAGAAAATATGATAAAATATTATTAGAAACAGTTATTAGATTAGACATCTAGACAATTAGACATGTCATAAACATCAGCTTCCTGATTTGGGAAAGATATTTCCAAGTTTACTCAGTTACTTTAGATGGAAGGTAGCTTCTGGCATCTGGTTTAGAAGTTGAATAAAGTTATGTTTAGCAAATTGCTATTTGTTGTTAATTTGGGAGTGAAAAGTGATGTCCTGTTTTTCCCCACACTGTTCTGCAGTGTTTCCAAGACGTAGACCACACCTACTTACGAGGTAAAACTGAATACAAATACAGATAAGAATATTTAGAGCACTAAAGAGATTTAGATATAGATTGTGGTGTTGCATTACACCTCTATTACCAACATAAATTACCTTTCCTTTAACAATTAAAACATCATTTCATTCATTTATCTTCAGGAGCTGCTTTATCCAGGTCAGGAACCTTGGTCATGTATGTACTGGATAAGTAAAACGCATTTAAAATATTAAGATGAAATACTATTAAGGCCAATCAGGTTAATAAAAAATAGTTTCAAATATCTGTATTGAGCAGTTAAAATTTTCCAAAGATTGAGCATTCTATCTTTGGAGCAGGCTTCATTATCTATGTCTTCAAAATGCTTTGTGGGGTGCCAATAATTTTGATACCAATGTTTAAACAGAACTGGTTTGCACTACTAAAATGATTTTGTGATAAACTATAACTATATGGCATATTAACTGGCATATTAGGGTGCTAGCGCTCTGGCACAAACTTTACTTAGCAAATAAAACATTTTCTCTCAATAGTTAGAAACTTCAATCCGAATTTATAGCTGACATCACTGAAAATATATTTAATGCACATTTCAGAATGTCTCTAAGTGTGTCAGATTCCTCACAGTCTATACCTTTGCCAAATTATTCTCTGACCAGTAAAGTCTTAAAGTTGCTGAAAAGTCATGAGCGCTACAGAGTTCCAGTGTGCTTTTGTATTTGAGTGTCTAGACAGAGTGATGTCATGTAGTGGAGGAAGTGAGATTACTTCTGGCTTGAGGTTGTTCCTCCAGGCTCATCCTGCACTAAAGCTGGCTGAGATTTAAGAGACTTCTTGTGACTGGAAACTCGCCCTGCTTATAAAGCAGATTTTCAAATGTTCATATAGAAAGAGCAAGAGGGAGATTAAAATATTTGGTAGCAGCTATAATAAATAATTATAAACGTGCTTATTACAAGTTGGTAATGATTCCATGTAGGCATTAAACTCTGTATAAACTCTAATAATGCCTCATAAATCTATAATATAGTGCTATGAATAATTCCTTGATAACTTATAAACATGTTGTAATGTTTTTCGCTATTCATTATAATATCTATATCTATATCTATATATATATTGCTTCATTATAATAACTTGTGGTGCTCTGTACCACCTTTATAACTAATAATGACCTATGGATAATTATAAAGCAACATAAATAAATAGATTAAAAACATTCACAGAGAGCTTCAGGTAACGAGAATGACCAATTGTACCTCTGCTCGTTTATGGAGTTATCCAGTCAGCCAATCACGTAGCAGCAGCTCAATGTATAAAATCATGCAGATGCAGGTCAAGAGCTTCAGTTATTGTTCACATCATACATCAGTATGGGGGGATAAAATGTGATCTCCATGACTTTGACCATGACTTGAGTATTTCAGAAACTGCTAACCTCTTGGATGTATATATCAATGATCCTGGAAGCTGTGTGTTCTTGCCTCTCCTGTAAGCAAGCAATCAAATCTTCCACTGACTTCTCTGCAATTTTCTTCCAGGAAAGGTTGGCCAGTATGAGCCTATTGTCTGCTTTCCCTCAAACGATCTATCAGAGCGAGCAGCTTCGCTACTCTGTAAATTTGTTTTTTGGGCCGCCAAAACAAAGTTTGGACTGCTGACATGAAAAACGGATCACCGCACAGCAAAGGCTCAGGGAGCAGCAGGGGCAGGACCTGGAGACTTGTGTCTACGCTTAGTGACACACTTCACACAGAGACCAAGAGACAAACTGTCTCCTTTTCCTTTTGCAGTGAAGGGGATAATCACACAGCTGTGCACCTTTTTCAGCTCATTCTGCTGTCACTAGATTTTCCTAATATGTTCTTGAAGTGTATGCTCTCTTTGTGCTGTTCAAGTGAGAACAGGAGTTCAGATGTAAAGACAGATGTACAGTTCAGATATAAAGTTTACCATAGCCCCCCCCCCTTCTTCTTCTTCTTCTTCTTCTTTTCCCCAAAGCGATAATTGCACAGCTGTGCAGCTTTTGTCAACCCATTCTTTCTTTCTTACTCTATCTTGTCCTCCCTTATGCAGTCAGTTCTCTTTTTGTAAGAAATGTAATCATCTATATTTTTCACTTTATGTTGGCTAAGCCTTT
>JAQMYM010000015.1:16493390-16510974 GCA_030014255.1 Parauchenoglanis ngamensis
GCTCGCATTCACACCTATGGGCAATTTAGAGTAGCCAGTTGACCTAAACTGCATGTCTTTGGACTGTGGGAGGAAACTGGAGCACCTGGAGGAAAACCATGCATGCACGGGGAGGCACAGAAAGGCACCCTGGGTGATCCGGAGATCGAAGGACCCAGGACCTTCTTGCTGTGAGGTGACAGTGCTGGCCACTGCCCCACCGTGCCGCCTTTTTAACCCTTAATAGTTATATTTAATATTGTGGAACATCCATCTATTCATTATAGATACTGCTTATCTGTTAAGGGGAAGCTGGAGCTGACTTCGGGCAAGTAGCGGGGCAGACCCTGGGCAGGTCAGCAATCTATAATCCAGTTGGGCTAACACAGAGACTCACATTCACACCTAAGGGCAATTTAGAGTAGCCTGTTGACCTAATCTGCATGTCTTTGGACTGTGGGAGGAAACCGGAGCAACCTCAAGAAACGCACGCAGGCACAGGGAGAACAAGGAAACTCTGCACAGAAAGGCCCCAGCTGGCTGTCAGGTTCGAACCCAAAAACTTCTTGCTATGAGGCAACAGTGCTAACCACTGTGCCACTGTTTAGCAGCTATAAATCATCCTCATCCTTTTTTCACTCTTAATAAATTAATAAGACAAAAAAACTAGTCATGTTAGAAAGCAACTGTAGACAATAAAGTGCCCTGTTCTGAAGACTTCCTCATGGCAGAAAACTTTCTGGCCATTATAAAAGCGTTGACTCTGTAGACTCCTTCCATGAATGTAAAACAAACGTCTGCTTATAGGAAACTTTCCCATATGAACGATTATGTTTGTTTTTTCTTTGCTGAATAACAAATTTTAAAATCTTTTAAAAATTTAAAAATGTAAAAATTTTTTTAAATGATGCCATTTAAGCAAAAATACAAGGAAAATGAAAACTGACAGTGTATACTGAGACCTGAACTGGAAGTGGAGAGATTACAAACCTCACACAATTGATAGTATTAGCTGTGAACCCAAGACTCCTATGAAATCTCAATGTGACAGGCATTAAGGGATTAGAATCGCTGGTGGTCAGCATGCAAGTGCTGCAGGGAGGCAGCGTCTCTCACACACATTCAGCCGTACACACACACACACGCCACGCATCTAACAGCGAGGCCTGAATGGGCAACCTGCTCCGTAGGGAAGGCTGAGGAGCCTGAAGTCGCTGGGCCCGTAGCTGCCGATTTAGAGCCCAGGATGTACGGAGAACATGGCATTTCGATGAATCCAGGTAGTGACCTGCTGGAAAACACTCACATTTACAGACTGCATAGTGACAGATGCAAAAGATGCCAAAGTAGTTTATAGGCTGTCGTTGTGCTGGATTTGTTTACAAGGCATTTAACTGTCACATAGTTTTAAGGAAAGATGTTTGGTGCTAGATTAGTGTGAGAAAGTGTATAGGTGTGTGAAAAATGATGACTATTTTGTGTATATGGGATTTTTAAAATAGAAATGTGTAGGAGTGCCTTGGATAGCCTCCTACCTTCATGTATAACACAGAAGAAGCACTTTCCCTACTTCTCCATAAAATAATGAATATTTTGTCATCCATATAAATAGTGACAAACTCTACTCTCTGAGAAAGGGTTAATTGAGGACTGCTGAGATAGTTATAGTTCTTAGCTCTACATGGAAACCCGCTGTTTTAGGGTTCTGTATTGGTGCGATGTTATAATAATGCTGGAGGTGTGGTTTATGCACTCAATTCGCATATGGGTCCAAGGAATTTTACACTCATTTTTTGCTGAGTGTTACTGTTGAGGCATTGTTTTCAATACTTATGGCTTTGCGTTAGCTTTAAGGCTTGAGGTTATTGTGTTATTACGTATTTTGGAATACCGAGTTTTTGTACTTAACCTTTTGTGTTTGTGTTGTTGTGAGTATATTAGAAAGTATTGTTGGGTTAATCTTTGTAAAGAATAGAGCAAGTGCAATTCACTGGAATACCACCCTTAAGGACAATCCAAACAACCCTTAAGGGTCCTACATATAACTTTTTTTTAAGTATACACTATTTTAAGCATGCAAACCCCTAGTCCATGAACACCTTACAATTTTCACCACTTTACCGGATACCATTGCTGCTATTATTTAGCTTATTACAAATTTCCTGTTCAGCTTTGCTAATACCAACATAGCACTCACTCTTTTTCCTGTAAAGATACACACAAGAAGACCACATGGTGGAGCTGCTTGACTCACACTGCACACAACACAGCATCTCTGACCATCCATAACAATTCCTCTCCTTTTTTGTATCCATTTTCTCTTTTTGGTTCAATACATTATCTATTTTAAATGACCTGTGAAATATTTTACATCAAGGTACACTAAACATTATTTACTACATTAGTTAACCACTAACAAACCATAAACTTCAGCATTAATGCATAATAAGTCATGTTAACAAAACACTGTAAAAAATGGCATCTTAGCAACTAAAATATCTTGAATATAGTAGTTAAGTTGATGTAGTATGTACTATTTTAAGATTACAAAAAATGAAATATGTGATTATTAAATCTATTACTAACTTCAAGCTTGAAATAGTCTTGTTCTTTTGGCAGTTTTGTTTTTTTTGTAATTTCAAACATTTATTTCTAGAAAGAGGTACATTATGTAAAAGCATGTAAAAACAGGCTGAATAATCTTATATTTGATTTACAATACCTTCATAATAAGAAATATTATAAATATTCCATATTTTCACTTGCTAAGAGATATGTTTGGTTTTTTATGCAATGAGTAGTCATCACAGTTATCATGTGTTTTTGTAAATTAAGCCCATTATCCCATCTGTGAGTAAAAACACAAACAAAAATTTAATTCAAAACAACCAATGGATGCTTTATTTGACCTGATTGTGGCAGAATTCATAAATGTGTCTGAGATGATGTAATTGAACTAATGCAATATCAATTAATACAGATGTTTACTTACTTTATTATTTTGCTAACATTATCTATGGTTCATTAATACTGCTGTTTATGGATTGATAATGTTATGTACTGAAGTAAATAATGTTAATTTAATGTATTAAGCAAACACCTTGTTAAAGCATTTCCTGGCACAAGCAAAAGTTTAGGAAAAAAAAGGTCAAGCTTCTTAATTTTTGTAAATTGCATTACATAACATGATTGGAGATTGAGTATGACACAGGATCTGTTGGTGTAGTTATTTTGAGACATTGTTTGCAGTACATTTTTGTGAAAACCTTAGGAGTTGGATTAGAGACCTAATGTTACAAATGTACCAAATCTCATTATAATTAATGACATTAATGATAATTGCTTCCAGTTGAATGAATAAATATCATCACATTTATGAATAAAATGATACCGTACTTTAATGAACCAATTATTCTAATTGTTAACAACAACAATAAAAAGATACAAACAGCAAACTGATTTTTTCCCCCACATGCTGGTTATACATAGGCTCTGATGAAAAGATTATTGTATCATTGATGACTTTAAAGAAAAAAAAAGAGTGATAAGTGTCCACTCAGTATCCCTGAGCCAGCAAATTGGATTTAACCAACTCAATTCTCAGCAAAACAATGGTTAATAATTGAAAGAACCTTATCAGAGGCCATGATTGATTTACAAAGAGTATTGCGTTAAATGTGTATTGATGCAATTGTTTACTTATTTGATGTTCAGGTAGCTTCTTGGGCTTTTATGGTTTTATGAGAAAAAAAGTAGAGCAGAAAGATTTTTCCAGTAAGAAATGTGACAAGGAGTCACATTTCTTAAAACAAAACAGAGTTAAAACAAATCTTATTTGAAATATGTTTGGCAAATTAGGATCAGCATTTTCAAGGGAATTTGACATTAAATCTTCATCATTGTTTCAATGAAAAACAAATCTCTGCTAAATTCCTGAGACACTAAAGTGGGATGGACAATCCTGACATTTTCACCTCCCTTTTCCTCCACCTGCAAATGTCTTTATGAGGCTTCAACAGAAATACGTTACGGTGCAGTATTCGGCCGTAGAGGTTTATGATTACCCAGACTCCAAATACGTGTAAGATGTGTAAGGTCATTTGGGAACTTGATAACTGTTAATCGTTATGGAAGAGGCTGCTTCTGTCTTGGAAGAATCTTTTGGAGTCAGTGTTGCAAAAAAAAATTCAAAAATTCTCAGGTGTTAGGAAAATCACCAGTGATCAATAAAATCCTGCTTTATATTTCCTCACATGGTCAAATTAAACAGCAGGTGCAAATTCTAATAATAAAATGCACTGAATGTTGAATTGTGATGATTTAAACCAATTCCAGTGCCACTATTATATGAAAAAAATATAAGAATTTTATAAGAAATATAAACATAAAATATAAACAAATATAAACAAATATAACAAATAAATATAAGAATCACTCAGGATACCTGATGTTATGTCTAGGCATGGATTATATTATTTCTGGGAATGATATAATGTTTTCACACTTTATATTTGCATTTCTGAAGAAATGTCTTGGACGAGCTAAGCAAAGGAGCCTTGTTTTGTCAGAGGTGTCTAAAGAAATAATAATGGACATTGAAACTTTAGGCTAATTCAGTTCTATAGAAAAAATAATGTGAATTTGGATTTATTTATTAACAGTAGGACTACACTACACAAAATTGTGTAGGCTACAACTCTGCTTTGATTAATGCTTTCAAACTGTCACATTGCCCAAAATAAAAATTTTATAGTAATGAAATACATTTTCCATAGCAGTCTAGTAAGGGTGTAACACAATAACAATATATTTATCTGTATCTCTTTAGTACTCCAAATATATGTATCCGTATCTATATCCAGATTTAATTCCAAATTGGGCGTGACCTAAACTGGAAAGGTTTTGTTTTGTTTTGTTTTTAAATACAGATGTGCGTGAGGCTGTTTTTTGTACCTGATTTTTTTTCGAATGTAATTGGTGCTGTCTCACAATATATACATAAATGCATTAATTTAAACCACTGTGACTCTGTCCAGTGAGTTACTAAAGATGAATGAATTAACACTGTAAATGAATCACTCACGTTCATGTTAATGAATGTGGTCTTACTTTGTCTTGTCAACTTCATATCTAACCGCTAACTTACTCCCACCATTTGCAATGTATGACGCTAAATGAATGTAAGACCCACATGAAAATAAAAACCTCCCAATCACATGACCAGATGCCATGTAAACCTTTTCCCATTAAGCATATAGTTCACTTCCTATATGTGTACTTATTTGTTTACAACACATTATAAGTTCATTATAAATAATGATTTTTATATCTTTCCAGTCTAGTTATGAACACTGATATGGTCCAAATATTGTAATTGAAAAAAACAACAACCACAAAACACTATTTATAGCTACTGACTAAAAGAGGGAAAAAAAGGATTTATGTATGAACGCATATCAAACACTTCTGCATCAACTTGTCCATAGAAAGGATTTAAAAAAAATTTTTTTTTTTAATTAGACAGAGTAATCCTTTAACAGATGGGATCACATGCAAAAATCTTATCTGCGACACCTATTCTGACCTGAATACTGAATACTGCTCTCTTTTTTCTTCAACCATCATTGATTTCACTACTCAAGCCTTCTCAAATGTAGGACTGCTTTGAAGAGCACTAATCTGCTTTTAATGGGGAGGAGGGGCATTGACCATGCTTATCAGTCCTCATAGCATACACAGTGATATGATTGCTCTCATCATGCTCTCTTTCAGTATCATAATACATAAGAATTGGATTCAAACTGCGACCAAATAAGTTTACATTTCTCCTACTGAAGTAAAGTCTTTCAGTCTGACAGCCAGTAGTTCATCACGGGGGCTTGCACAAGCTGTGTGGTTTACAGATATCAATCTGTTGACAAGGTCTTCCCCATGTCACTAGTCTTACATACCTGTGCCATCTACCCCAGTGAGTCCACGCTGGCTTTTTTCTACTGGCCTCAGATGTACTGGAGCAGGCATATTTCCTTCTCTCGTCCACTCTCTTGTCATTCTTATCAAGTATCATAAACCATTTTCAGGCATCCAAAGAGAGAAAACGATATATTCCAAAAGTGAAACCCAATAATTCCAAGAGCATGTTATTCCATGTAGGCCAAATAGCTGGTGATTCACCTATGTCCCGTTCAGTGGAAATGAAAAAGACTCATTCAAGAGAAGGTACAAATAGGCAGTGGTTACAAATGGAGTTTGGTCAGTGGTCGGAGATCCCTATTGTGAAGATAGACAGGACTTTGTTCACAAACTGGAGTTTGAAGTTTGAAAGGGGAAATAGGCAGCGGAGTTACATCAGTTTGGAGCAGTCCTTTGACTTTTAGCCCCGGGCGGCATGGGTGACTGATTATAGGACATGGACATGACATAGCAGTCACATATCACACTCAGGAAACTATTAGGGAAGGAGAGTTCCTTTGGATGTCCTCCATATTCAGTTTCAAAGTACACCCTCGTCCTGTGACTGCGTGCGCATCCAATTTGATGGGACAGAAAATATAAGATGTTATGCATTGTGAACATTTTAGAAAGTTGTTACATATCTAAGCTCTATTTGTTTGTCAAAATGTGTTTTTTTCGCCAGTCTTGGTGCTTTATACTTTAGATTGAAAAAGCCTTCTAGTGGAGTCAGAGTATCTCTCCGTGGTTTGAGCTGGGATTGATGTAATCAGCGAAGAACGAGGTGAAAGTTAAATCAATTACATTCACTCAAGGGTCTTCGACTGCTTTAAACCATCCTGAGAATGAGGATCATTTAAGTGATTGATTCATGAAAGAGTGGATAATTCACTTGTTAATTGGTTGAAGGAGTGTTAATGAAAGCAACATTCAGCCACAGTAACTTATCCAAAAAAGTTTCTTAAAGTGAGGCATAGGGACCACCAAGGATCCATGAAGCACCGTTACATAATTTACATTTTTTTCTAGTTCAGCAATGCAATTCACAACCTATCATTATCATTAGAGTTAGATTTATAATTGAGTCGTTATAGTTATTGGTCTGTTTTCTGAACTAAATGAGTTTAATCCAAACCTCAGTAGCATACAAATATATAATATATTATATAATGTTATGTATATAGTAAATATATGACAACTTGGACCTAATCTATTCTGTTGCTGGAAAGTTCAGGAATAGTTTTAGTCTGAGCTTTAATTTACATTTGAGAATCTCTGCTGTAGTGTTTCAAATACATAAGAAAGTTACATGTCTAGTTAGGTGTCTAGTTAAAAAGTAGCTTAATTATTCTTTTAAAGCCCCAATCAGGAATCATTCCAGTAGTCATAAAAAAACGTGGGTTTTTTTTTTCCATGAAGCAGAATTCATCACCAATGTCAGAAAAAAAAATAACCATGGTACCAAAAGCATAAACTGTGAATATTTTATTATATCTTATACTATATATAATAGTGTAATATATAGTATATATAGTAGTGTAAATGTATGTATGAATGTACGTATATAATATATATAATATATATAATATATGGGTTACTAATTGTGTACTGAAAATGTAGATTTACTAGGATTACTTTCCCACCTCAAGTAAATAGCTAATGATAGAGATTTTGACTTGTCTGGTCAGAACATCCTGACTTTGCATGTGAGGGAGAAAGCCATAACCTTGTGGATTAGATTTTATAGAGGTGTTCAGGGCCATCAGGAAGAGATCACACAATGCTGGAAGATGTAAGTTATGATAAAAACTGTAATGGTAAGCCAGATAAGATTTGCACAGTGTGAGTCACTGATTTGCTGTGTTATTTATCCGACTCAGGTTACTCGTCAGTGTGGTTAGAGCAAAGCTCTTGTTCAAATAAGAAATTTCCAAAGATACGTTTAGGTTGGCACAATGCATAGAGATTACAGAAGGTGTTGTACATGTATACATATAAATGGAGTGAATAAAGTCTTGAAAACACTTGATATAATCCTCATAGGAGGTTTATATATATTGTTTGGTACGAGATCTTGCTCTGCTACTAATGCCAAGTCCGACAAAATATCCGACTGCAGTTGGCTTTTTTAATACATAACCCATAGTACGATTCTGAACATACAGTACATACCATATTATGTGTTCCTTGTCCATATCTAAATTACCAGTTTGCAAGTAAGTTTAGGTGTTTTCCAGGCTTCTCCAAACAACACAGCTAATTTAATCTGCCTCATTTCTGCATCATTTTCACTCGCATTCTGGCAAGGTAATAAGAAAAATTCATGATTGATACCATCAAACCAGAGTCATTAGTGAATATAGCTAACTAAGAACAATGCAGAGATGCACACACGCATCATGACATTAAATAACCAATGATGTGTACTTCAGTGATTAGGGAGTCCCAAGTTGGTGCCAGTTTCACTGTGTGTTTCGTCAGTTCACTTGGTTAGCACGTGAGTCGACTGTGGGTTTTGTGACATTTGTTTGTGAGTGGAGAAGTAGATGAGATTCATGAGAGTACATTTACTGCCCTCGTTGACTCTCTGATCTGGGGAACATTGACCCATCACTTTGTACTGTCACTTTCCTTCTACAAATATATCCTCCCCTGTGTTTGCCCATGCCCTTACACTTATGCACTTGCTGTACTTGTTTGCCCAACCAATACTCTCCCCTTGGATTAAAACAACCCTGCATACCAGCATAAAAATGTAATGATAAAAGGATGACATCAGTTGCAAGCTGGTTTATGGATAATAACGGTGACGAAGTCTTTATCATAGGATTGTAGAGATTGTATCACTGTTCATTCGAGTGACACTTACCTCACTATTATCTACTTAAGATGGAAGACATATTGGTTTAGGCAAACTGTGTCCTGAATAGTAAGCGAGCTGTTAAGTTTCAAGCCTTTTATGGCCTTGTTGTATTCCTTGATCAGGTCATATCCTTTTTTTTACCACTTTATATTCAGCAAATTGACAAAGACTAAGGCCCACTACAAGACCACTTAGACCAAACGTATTCCTCTAAACTCCATAAAGGTACTGTACAACTACATAGCATAGGCTTTTAATGCTGAGCCATAAACATTTAGTTCATGGTTGTATTCAAGACAATTTGAATTGGTTTTTGTTTCATTTTGTTTCATAGTGCTGCTTGATGTTACCACTTTTGACTCGTGCCATGGTGGGTGAGACACTTCTGTTTTGAACTTGTAGTGGAGAATTAACACATAGAGCACTTCTCTGTTCATTAGTCTTTAAAGTTCATTTTATTTGTAGTTAACAATGACGTCAGGTCACCAATCAGACCAGAGAGGGTAAATGAAACTAAAAGTCTATGAAACTCTTTAAAAGCACTCCACTTTTTGAATGAATGTCTCTAACCGTGTAGCTTGTCTCTGATCCGATGAGCTGCCTTCAGCTAAATAATTTACATAAATGCATGTGATTGGATAAACTGCAACAGAAGATCTGATATGGAAGACATGTTGGTTCATGTTGAAAAAACTAAAGAAATAGAACTACAGACGTCTTTATACATTTAACAGCACTGCTGCAATATTTTTTTTTTCAAAGTACTTGGTTTGGTTCCAAGGGAAATAATTTGCTGGGTTTGCATCCTTTGACAACTTAAAATAGTCATTAAACCAGAAGGCTAGTTAGGACACTATTCATTAATGATGATGAAGTTTAGCATAATGTTGAGCGTACTGTTCTCCATAGTTGGACCCAAAGTGACAGATCACGTGCATGAGTTTTCAGTGAACAATGAGTTCTTTTACATAAACGCCACTGCTGTTGTTGATTGTATTAGAATTAACACAGACTTACCAAACAGTGCAAACAAGGCTGGTTGCCTCTCAGTCTGAATTAAGTGACTACAAAATCTAATACAACTCAAGAAACCTTTCTTGTTCACTTAATCAGAATATAAGGTATCAGTTACATCTGTGATAGTATTCTGTGGATATTGAAGTAAAAATACAAGCTACATATTTAAAAACTGGAATGGATTGGTGTAATAGGTGTAAAATGTAACTAGAACAAAATGACAGGGACAGGATGTACTTGCACGCAGTCATGAAGTTGCTAAACCTTTACAGATATTGAGAGAGAGAGAGAGAGAGCTTGTTTGTCTATATCTAAAAAAATAAATCTGATTTAGCACTTGAAAAGCAAGAAAATGATTAACTTAAGGGCCACCCCACTCCATAACCGGCCGAGGCCTGAAGTGGGAAGGTCTGACCTGTCAATCAAAGTCAGTTTCATCTTTGCTCTAGAGGACATGGCCCATGTCACTCAGGGGGCTGGGCTTGCTCTAAGAGAAGGGTGGGGGGTTCAAACTCGACTGAAGAGCACAAGTCTTTGCCCCCAGTGTCAGGTAGCTGAGAATGCGTTTGTCCAAAGCACTAGCAGACATGGAGATGGCAGACTATAGCGAGGCCCTGGACCCGGCCTACACCACATTGGAGTTCGAGAACATGCAAGTGCTCGCCATGAGCACAGGTGAGTCCTCCTCCCAGCTGAACTTTGAGTTCTCTGAGTTTCTATCGGTTAGTGAATGTTTGGTCAAGTGTGGGATGATGAGATTTAATGAGTTTCACACTCTTTTATAGACTTTAGAGGATGACTCAAGGTGTACTGGGTGCCTGCAGTGGCTTATTTTGAATGCTCCTCTCTGATTGCGATTGTGACAGCAGGGCAGCATGCAGGAGACTGAAATGCAAGGAGCTTTGAGAGAGATTATGGCTGCAAGCTCTGTCTTGTAGGCAAGCTAGGATTGTGTTTCATCCCAAGAGTTGCACAGCCAGAAATCCCAATGTGATTCCATCCAGCTCTTCTTACCTGAAGTTGGTCGGTTGAGGATAAGATGTCTGTTCAGAGTAGAATTTCCAGGGATGTTTGACATGCATGATAAATGGACCTAGACAGTACAAGATGTCACTGAACCATTCAGTGGTTTAGTCTCCCATGGCTTGTTTTTTATGAGAAATCTAACGGATTCCATTAACTTGATCTGGCATCTTGATTTAATGTATGTATTAATTTCTGGGTCATGTTTGAACATCTCTTCTGCACTACACTAATGAATATCTTTAAATTGCTATTTAATGGTGCATTTAACTGCAATTTCTTTTATTGATTAGTTGTGTTCATGAGATCATCATTTAAATGGTGATGAATAAGATTTCCAAATCTGTCACATGTTCTTCCCATTAAGGGAAGTGATAGTGAATCAGTTCAAAAGGAGTCCATTAACAGAGCTATCATGTAGCATGTTTCCCTTTGATCAGTTGAAGAAATTTGTTTGCCATGTTTGGCTTTAATGCAATCACTCAATGCTCCTTTGAGTATTTGACACAAAGTAAAAAACAAAATATTAAAAAAAAAAAAAGTTAATCATGAGTGGTGGTACTTATTAAAACTAATTTTGCCCATTTGGACAGTTAGTTGTGTATTAGAGCAATATTTCTTCAATTCTTTAGTCTGTTTGTGCATCAGTGAGGTTTTTTCTTTTTTTTTTTAGTGATATTTTAGCTATCATCACTGCTGGAACAAACACTCCTCTACACTTTATTTTCACCAAAATGATTGACACCTGATTAATTGTAGCACAAGTTTTTTTCTTTTTCAGACCAGTTTAGTATCTTGCAATGGCCTTTTGCTGACTGCTTTTGTATTATCTATCTGAGGAACAGAAAATCTTCCTTTTTTTAGCTGAAAAACAGACCTGAATGATCAATGCACAAGAATTATGAATGACTTCATCATTTATTTTTAACATGCATATAGAGTACATAGTAAAATTATTGCTCCTCAAGCAATTCTTGTTGTATAAATACAGAAAATATAAAGTCATCATATTTTTGCTACTTAACTATGACTTTATTAAAGTTTAAGCAGAAGCACACGTTAGAGAAATAGCTATCCAATTGAGATTTGGGAATTTCTATAAGAAATCAACCTTCTTTTTCAGACTCCTCGCCAGCTGAGGGTGCCAACCTGAATGCTGCCAACCACCTTGGCACAGGGACTCTGTGTGCTATCTGTGGCGACCGGGCAACAGGAAAACACTATGGAGCCTCCAGCTGTGATGGCTGTAAGGGTTTCTTCAGACGCAGCGTTCGCAAAAACCACATGTACTCATGCAGGTTGGCAATACCTTTGCACAGTCCTGCAATCAACTTTTCTCAGATCTCTTTTAGTTATATCTTCCCAAAAAAGACTATTAAATCTAGTCCTTTTTGTGTTTACAGGTTCAACAGACAATGCATAGTGGATAAAGACAAGAGGAACCAATGCAGATACTGTAGGCTTAAGAAATGCTTTCGGGCTGGAATGAAAAAAGAAGGTATGCATCACTTAAATGGTGTTTCGTGACATATGAATAAAGTTCTAATGGCAAAGCAAGGCTGAAAGCAAGCTCATGTGAGAGAAGCCTGCTATGCAGAGTGTATTGCAACATCAGAGTGAGACAGACAACTTGTTAATGTTCACTCTACAATGCGCTGAAGTCTATGGCCAACTCATGCTGAGCAAACAGTTCAGAGGCATCATAATTGCACAGAGATAAACAGGCCAACCTTGAGCATTTTCCCTCCGAACTAATAGAGGCAATGCTAATGCACTCCGCCTCCCTTTGGTTGGTTGAAATCGACTGATCACAGTGATTGAATTTATATGACGAGCACTTCACTGAAATCTGAACTGAAGTCATTCACTAACTTGTTCTCTTTGGCATAGCTGTACAGAACGAAAGAGACCGAATCAGTACCAGAAGGTCCAGTTATGAGGACAGCAGCTTTCCCTCCATCAATGCACTCATTCAAGCTGATGTCCTCTCCAGACAGGTTGGCTCATTCTATTTAAAAGACGATATATCAAAAACTATATATTGTTCTATGGTCAAATGCAAGTTTTAACAGGAACCTTCGCTATACTGTAGATCTCCTCTCCAGGTCCGATCATGAACGGTGACATCAGAACAAAAAAGATGGCCACCATTACAGATGTGTGTGAATCCATGAAGCAGCAACTGTTGGTACTGGTGGAGTGGGCCAAATATATCCCAGCCTTCTGTGACCTCCCACTGGACGACCAGGTAAGACTAAATACAAGGATCTGCAACATTATGGGAGAAAAAGTGTTAAAATCATTTGGTGTGCCTTCAAAGGCAAGGAGTTCTGTGACTAACTGGCAAAAGATATGGCAAAGATAGGTCTAACAAATGATAATAATGGAAGGTTTGCAGCACAGCTTAAGGAACAATCTAGCACTGTAATGAATATCCATTCAGAGCGCTCTTTGTCATTTTTTAACCAAAAATATGTCCGAAATGTTTAAAAGGTTTAGGGCTGATAGGAGGTAGGAGGAGTGAGATAGGAGGAGTGTGAAGTTAGGGCTGGGGGAATCTGAAGTGCTAGTGGTTAATGTGTTTTGATGTCTCTGGTTAGAAAGTGATGAGCTGGTTTGAAAACTTACATTCTCCTTAAGACCTACAGAATCATTAACAATGTAAGCACCAGGATGTGGTAACTGATTTGTGGACATTGCTCATGAATGACACTGCATCTTCTTGCAAACAAACTTTCTCAGCTCCTTGCATAAAATCTGTAAGAACCTCTGATTTGATGTTATGAATTCCAACTTCTTTTTTTTTTAACCATTTAAAGACTTCCTCCTCCAGACACACAACTTCTAACTATTCTCATTTAAAGTTTATCTACAGTGTTTAAAGAAGGTGTGAAAATGCACAGGTTGTGGATTATATATAAACTTGACATATTTGGGTTGTGTTTGTTTTTCAGGTGGCTTTGCTACGAGCTCATGCTGGAGAACATCTCCTGCTAGGAGCTGCCAAGCGTTCCATGCTCTACAAGGACCTTCTGCTATTAGGTAAGGTGTTTAGCAATGAGCCATGAATTGGGCTGTTTATGTTGGTACTGGATTGTATGCACATTTTAATGGTAGTGTGTGATTCTCCTTTCTCTTAGGTAATGACCATATAATTCCTCGGAATTGCCCCGAGTTAGAAGTGAGTCGCGTAGCAGTAAGGATACTTGATGAGTTGGTCCTTGCCTTCCAGGAGCTCCAGATAGATGACAATGAATATGCCTGCTTGAAGGCCATTGTATTCTTTGATCCAGGTAGCTATAAGATCCCAGAAATGTGCATCATTCAGAAATCATATTTACCTAGATGTATAAATCCCAGATCTTGCATATCAAAAGTTAAGTCATAAGTACATTCAAGTTCTCTCATCATTGGTAGATGCCAAAGGTCTCAGTGATCCGAGCAAAATCAAGAGGATGCGTTACCAGGTGCAGGTCAGTTTAGAAGACTACATCAACGATCGGCAGTATGACTCACGGGGACGATTCGGCGAGCTGCTGCTTCTGTTACCAACACTACAGAGCATCACCTGGCAAATGATTGAGCAAATCCAGTTTGTTAAGCTGTTCGGGATGGCCAAGATCGACAACCTCCTGCAGGAGATGCTCCTCGGAGGTAATAATAAGAATGCTGGAAATAAAAAACATGACCATCAGACCAATTTGTGACATTTCTTAAGGTGACCCTAAAGGCAAGATGGATTGACGTTTTCATGTTTTTCTGATAGGTTCTGCTAACGAGGCCCCCCATGCTCCTCCATCTCTGCATCCACACCTGGTCCACGAACACCTCAGCAACAATGTCATTGTGACCACCAGCATGGCCACTCCAATTCACAATGGACAAATGTGTAAGTTCTTGATGCCATACCCTAGCTATTAGGTTCCCTAGCACGTTTTTACTGTTCACTCTCCCATATACAGTAGAGCCAAACAGGCTTCCTGTAGTAATCCATTTTGTGAACTAATCAGGCTTACTTGGTCCAAAAAGACCTTGTTATTCTCTCTTACACTTTCTAATGCCTTCAGAAATTTCAGAGCTCTTACTGCATATGTTTGTAATGCTGTTCTGTGGAAATTTGGCATGTCTTTAATGGATCTTCTTAATTTCTGTGCCCACAGCCACACCAGAAACTCCAATTCCATCTCCTCCACCAGCATCCAGCTCTGAGCATTACAAACTGGCCCAGGGCGTCATAGCCACGGTGCCAAAACAGCCGACAGCCATTCCTCAACCCACAATAACTAAGCAAGAGAGCATCTGACCATCTCATAAAAAAAAAAAAAAAGAAAAGAAAAAAAAAAGGAAAAAAATACCAACATCCTAAACCAAATTAGCTATGGGCATCTGGCTTGCTATGGACAACTGGCTTGCCAGATATTCTTGGAATATATAGTACAGCATGGTTTTACTAGTTTTATCATTTTGAGGCAGCCATTAAAATTCCATTGGCCTATTGGTAAACCATTTGCTCTGGGAAGGAGCGTTTGCAAGTGGTATAATATAAAGTACATTTTTTTTGTTTAAACAGTACAGTGAGCAACAAATGAAAACCCCTCAGTCATAGATAATTTAGCCGAAAAGAGCAGAAACCTCAGGATTGTACAGTAGATCTACTGTGGAAGAGGCTTTTTTATGTATTCAATCAACCTGACTTATTGGCTGAATTTTTTTTTCTTTTTTTAGTGGTACATATTTATACTCCCCTAGGAGAAATTCATATTTCAGCAAAGAGAATTAGCAAAGCTTATATTAATATTATTATATTAAGATTAAATAAATGTTACAACAGGCCTTTCATCTGGCAAAATCAGATGTGAATGTTGTACAGTATTTTAAGGACTGAGTTAAAATGAATGATTTTTAAAGTACTTAGAACTAGGCTATACTGTGCCTTGCAAGCTTACAATTTGCATATGAGCTGTTCATGACATAAATATTTTTTTGGTTGATGTATCATAGAAAAATTTATATCTCATGCTTTCGGTTTTAGCTTTCAATTATATATTTGTTGTGACGAGTTCCACATGTCCAGTATTTAAGTCTGTTTAGAGACAACAACAAAATATTGCTCAAATGTCCTGTTCTACCCCATTACTCCATTACAAAGAAGCAATTTATTTTTTATCAATGAGACTATCACAGTTTACTGGTGAAAGGTTTTTTAATGTTAGTCACTGAAGCTGACAGCCATACGAGTGTGTACTGAAACTGTGTGTTAGGATATACTATGTGATTTGGGGAAAAAAGAAAAGTGCCATGCTGCACATTCCTAGCTTGAAATGAAAGCTGACTTGGGCCTTGCAAACTGCTATTAAATTTCAAGGTTATATTTTTACATATACACATTCAGCTTGTTCCTTTATTTCCATTATGTGTTAGTTAATTTATACACTAGATGCTTAATTAATATAGACTATAGAATTATGAGAACCTTAATTAAGCAAGCATTTCACTCCATATCAGCAAGATTTGTCCTGTAAATAGCTAATCAACTGCAAAAAAATTTGAAATTGTGATAAAAAAAAATAAGGGATCAAATACATTAGCCTATTACATTTTTTTAATGTTGTATTTTTTTTTTTAAGAAAAGTATCATTTTAAACATATTGACACATGAGGAGCCATCTAATCTCCTAATCTTCTCAGGCAGTAAAACTGCTTTAAAACAGGAAGATAAAAGTGGCAGTCTACGTGGCAGATCATGGTCAAGGATTCTAGTGCTAGGGTGTGTGTGCAGAAACTGATAAATGTCATAAACCAAATTCCAGATCAAGAAAGAACCAGATGCCTTCTTTCTGAAATCTGCAGAGTTAGTGCAAGAAGATAATATTGGTCTTATCTAGCATACATTAATGAGCTTACACTTTAATGACTAATAACTCAGTGGTATTCTGTCATCATGAGAACATAGCATGCCCACTCCTAGAACAGTAAATGAAGTCTGATACTGCACAGGTTGTGGGCATTCAGCTTACGGTTTGTACAAAATTTCATGTGACATTTTAAGGCGTAATTTCTACCAGGAGATTCATTTCTGGATTGGCGTCTATCTTAAAAAAGCTGCCATCTTAAATAAAACTTTTATTTAGAAAGGGCTATATGGCAAAAATGTCAAAAAATGTACGAATCAGACACCAGTCAATCTAAACACTAACAGTACATGTTGTTTAATAAAATGAGTAAAGTCAGGATTATATAGCATATATCGAAAGCTTCAGAAAAGAGGGAAATAATTAAACAGATTACCCAGGTTCCCTTACACAGAGGACCCCACGTAGGACCTGGATTGAAAGTTTGTTTTGATGTATTGCTAATGAATACAGGGGGAAAAAAAACAAAAGGTTGGTAAAATTTTAGAAAGAAAGAAAGAAAGAAGGTGAAGCTCAGCAAGATCAGATTTAATTTGTCATATTTTTCTGTTTATGCTTTTATGCTGTGAGATTTTAATATTATGGCAAAGATACAATTACAAGTTTACAGGACATTATCTATTAGTTTATGTTTGCCTATATAACAAATCTTACAGCGATTTATTTTTCTAACTGTGTTTATACGGTAGCACTGAATACTTAGATCTCATTTTTGAAAAACATATAAATGTTAATATAGTGATATGAAATTTTTAATACAGGCATGGGCGTCGCCGCCATTAAAGCTGAGGGGGACGTGTCCCCCTCACATTTCATAATTATTCGTTTGGACCCCCCC
>JAQMYM010000015.1:16528639-16542804 GCA_030014255.1 Parauchenoglanis ngamensis
CGCCCCAAGATGCTGGGATTGGCTCCAGCTTCCCCGCGACCCAGACGGATAAAGCGGTATAGATAATGGATGGATGGGTGAAAGACAGCAGGGCTGTCACTTGTAGTTCTGGAAGGCCATACAATTTCCTGCTCAAAGATACCTGATTCTTAAGTCCCAGGCTGAGTTGATGCAATCTACCAAAGTGTCAGTCTCCGAAGCTCTGATGTACAATATACACTTGCCATACATCCAGTATATTTCCATGAACCCACAGGAAAAGTCTCTTGAACACAAGGGATATTTCTGAGCTAACTCACATTAATAGATTCGTATTTCAGTAAAGATAGACTCCGCTCAGTGTCTTTTTGTGTCGCTAAGGGCCATTGCTGTAAACTGTCGTTGAAAATGAATTATTTCTGCCGGCTCTGTTGCATTACGGCTCTGTGGTGTAAAGGCTTAGTCAGGTGGCCGCCTCTTGTGAATGCAGGCAGTTCCTGGTCTCACTGAGTGAAAACGGACCACCAGACAGTCTAGAAGCGTGTGAGACTAGCCTGTGCTGGACCCCAGCCCACCAAGACCTCTGATCTGGTCTTGCTTTCTCAGATCTGCTTCAGAAACATGCCAAAATAATTTTGAGCTTTGGAAAGACTGATCAAGTCTTCCTTCATAAAATGAGGCCGGAGCTGTAGTGTACTTTTCTTAAAGTGTAGGTTGTGTGCTAAGAGGTCCACTTGTGGTCATTGGATTATAATTCACTTAGGTTTACTCGCTTAGCTGATGCTTTGAGCCGGGCGATTTAACCATTTCACGTCAACGAGTTATAGCTGCGTGAAGACTCGCCCTGGAGAAATCAGCTGCGATTAAATTCCTGATGTCTTCATATATGCCAAACGTTCAGTATTTATATTAGTATTTGGATAAAGAGCAAACCAGGATTTAACTTTATTATTGAATCCTTTCTATATAGAATAGAAATTTCCTTTAAGTGTTATCCAAGACTAAACTAAATGGCAGTCACCTTTGGTGCAATAATCAGAGCTCGGCAGTTTCTGTTTCTGCGCATTGCTCAGAGATGCCTGTTTGCCTGTGATGCGTACAATAATTCCTGTGTATGACCAGAACAACTGCATTTATGTATGTGGTTTATACACTCGCTTTACGCCCACTTCCTCCCTGATCAGTGGGAGAGGAGAAGAAGAGAGCTGTAGCTGCAGCTGTGTGGGATACGCTCAGTGCTCAGACACTGAAAGAAAGAGAGCGAGAACGAGAGAAGGCGAGAGCTCGTCCATAAGGAGCTTTAAACGCAGTCCGCGTTTACTTCCTTTTGCGGCTTTTCTAGCATCCCGGATCGGATCTCAGATGTCACCCAGCCTATTGTGTGACCAGGATTTAAAAATGCGTCTGGTAAGTAGTGAAATCTGAACCCATGTTGTTGATTGGCTTTGGACACCGATACTGTAAGCAAGAAAGTGGAGGAAAGGAGTGGACCGATCCATGGCAGGTGCTCTGAACAAATGTCCAGCTGTCCATTGTTCACACAGTGTTTTTTTTTTGTTTTTTTTTTGTTTAAAATTCATCAACATTGTGTTTGGTTATAATAGGAATATTTATGACGTTGATGGATGACAGATGATGTTTACGGGTCATTAGGCAGGATATGGATCATACATGTTTTAATATGTTGTGCCTGTGGAAATGTCATTTCACCAGGTATCTGATAAATGTCTGCTTTATCTCTACCGTACAATAGCCGTATAGCTTGACTCGCCACATTTACGCATCCCCGATCACCGTCCTTCATCTGAAGTGTTCACTCAGGAATGGAAAATCAGTTGGTGGAAGGCAGATCATAGTCTAGTTGTAGTAGTTCAGTCATGCACAGCCATGACTACAGCTGCCTTTGTGTGTTACATAATAATGATGGTTTGGGCTTTTCTATTGGTTTTCAGTCATTACTGAGACTCGGACCCAAGCTTTTGAATCCAATGTGAAATTTTACGTACAGGGATGGACAAATCAGCAGCCCAGGCAAAGGGGTAAGCAGATCACGTATCCAGGCTATCAGTTTTTCCTTCCCGGTGTCTTTGCAGACAAACAGGTTCAGTATGCTGTTGATAAAACAGTCACCAGCGTTTTCTTACTTCACTCGTCAACCAACTGCTTTATCCTGGTCAGAGTTCTGACCGAACCGAATCCAGAAGCTCTGGATGTGAGCTGGGAATACACCCCAGATGAGACGCCAGGTCCATCACAGGGCATCACGTAAACACAAATCTACAAATTCGTTCACACCTAGAGCAATCCATTGGTTCACACCAATTTCACCTGCATGATTTAGAAAGGAAGAGGAGATCGGAGAACCCCGAGGAAACCCACACAGACATTGGAAGAACATGCAACCAGGGAGCCTGGAGCTGTGAGGTGGCAATGCTATCTTCTGCACCATGCTGCTCTTTCAAAACTTCCTCCATCTATTGTCTTGCACACAAGAGCATTTTCATTTGATATGTTTGTTTAAATGCAGCACCCTCCAGTTGGTGCATGTATTTCCCTGTGTTACTGTGAGACCCGAATGACGTTTTGGGACCACCAGCTAAATTTGGCGAGGACGCAAAGACAGTGCTCCATTACCAGAGATGTTATTATGGAAGAATAAAGATGATGGCTACATAAACTCTCACCTCCCAGGGATTCAAGATGCTGGCTTATTTTCCATAGTGCATAATGAACACAATCAGGTCATATTTATTTTTAGCTAGTTGTTGCTTTTCAGCATAGATAATTGGACTTGCATGCCTTGTGGGCTAAATAATGAATTTGCGATTTGTCCCCGCTGATGTACTGCGTGAACCTCTTTAAATGTCGGTCACGGGAGAAATAGTGAGCAAATGATTAAGTGTCTTAACCCTTGACTAGAAGTGACTTCTGTGAGTTTCTGGCCTTATTGATGTATTGATCACCCATACTTGCACCGGGACTCTTTCTCCAAACTGCCTGCTCTTTGGATGTGCGCCTGTTTTTCCTCCATATCCCTGTCTCGCATGCAGCAGTTTCACGACAGCCACACAAACAGTGTGGACAGATGGGCCACCTGCTTCCTGTTAAAGCAGCGAGCATGAGCCGAAACGAGCGTGTGTAAAGTCGTGCCAGACCCCGTGTTTCTCTTTGTGGCAGTGATGAAGCCCAGGGAATTTTAAATATTTGTGGATGTCTCAACAGAACTGCATTAAAGAAACACAAAGACGTCGCCTCCGACTTTGTATATTACAGCGGTAAAGTGTTTTAAGCCTGTTTTTTCCATGTCAGATTATGCCATGAAGATCCTCTAAAGATAGATCTGTCATTTAGGAAAATACCTATGTTCTGTTTGTCATTAATCAGTATGATCTGGGTTCTCAAACACAGAAAAAGTGAGCTTGATATTTATTTTTTTTTGTGTCCATTAGCATGTTTTGTTAACATTTCCTCATCCTCCTATTGGTGGCTTTTAGAAAAGCGATGTGGCCATGCTCGTACTGAGATTGTAATGAAAATTTCCTTTCATTTTTTTCCCCCTTGGTTTCTTCATAATTTGGTCCTGACCAGTTCCCACCCACCAGCTAGCTCTTCCACGTCATGGACTACCAACCAGGGAGGGTGAAGGCTAACGCGTGGTTCCTCGGCGACATGTAAACACACCCAACCGCATCTTTTAGAACTACTGCTGCTCATGCAGCGTCATCGGGTTGCGTAACGCACTGCGAGGAAGGTGCTATCTACCCTCTTTCACATACGCGAGCTCATGGATGCTCATGATTGGCTAGTGTTGCTGTAGTTGACAGCTGACCGCCAGATAGGGCCAAAAACCATACAGCTTTAGAGTGACTGATTTCTGGTGCACCGCATGCGTTTTATTTGGAATAGTTACTGAACATAACTAAATAACACTCAGCAAGCGAACTGGTCGTAGGAAAATGTTTCCAAGTACATAAATTTGTCTCCGTTGACAAAATGCATTCCATGCATCACGATGTTTCATGAGCTGTTTCTGGGAAACTCATTACTCAGAGCGAGCGGGAGGCTGCAAAAGAAACTTCTTCTTTTTTTTCTTTTTTTTTTTTCTTCTTCTTCCTGTGGAATTGTTTTGAGAGACTTTGAAAATAATAGGGAGCATATTAAATCAGCCAAGTTCCACTTGTTATAAGGAATTTATTACATCAGCAAAGGGGTACTTTTTATGGCAACCAAAAAAAAAAGAAAAAAAGGAGTCTCCATTCATTGAGCCAAATGTGTGCTGTCGGCGAGTAGTCCGCTGTCTCGCTCGCGCGCTCGCTTCAGAAATCTAATCCTCACCGTAACAGAAGAGGTTGGATTTTGTTGAGTGAAACCGGAATGTTGCAGGTAAGCCACGGGGAGAGCCCCAACTTTCAGCGCAGACCTCCAATTTCATTTATCTTTCCTCATCAGTTAGTAGCTGATTGTGCCGAGGCGTGTCCCTCTCAAACTGAGGGCAACTGATTAGCTTTTAGCTCTGGATCACTGCCTCAATCAAAGTAAATATCAGATTGACCTCAAATTGACCCGCAGTCTAAAACACCCTTTTGTGGTTTTTTTTCTTCCATTTTATCAAGTCATCGTTGATGGAAATGTTTTATTTTATGAAGCAACTTCAGCTTTTTTTAATCTAATGCAACAGTTCTGAGAGAAAAGTGACTGCCTAATGTATTCCTAATGGCCTCTTGAACGAGTTTGCTATAAATTTGTTGTTCGCGGATGAACTTCGGACAACGCCTTTTCTGTTAATGTCTCGAGACAGGCGTGCTGTACAGCACTCCATAATCACATCTATGCTGGAATGGAATAATCATTAATAAAGTTGTGATCCCGGCATCAAGTGTAGCATGCTAAGCGTTTCCACGAGGCTCATTATTATTTAATATTTGATCTGATAGTTAAAGGTCTACCGGGCTCCGCTTTCCTGTGTGAACTATGAGCTTTTGCATTAGTAAAAGGGCGGCCATCACAGGCCTCGATCTCCTGCTTTTTAAATTGTTGACACTTTGTTGTATGACGTAGCACGTCTGTCCTGCTGCGCCAATGGCATTACGCGCTAAAAGGCTAATTTGTGCGTCATTTAGGGAAAAGTGACGCCGCCAATTAAGTTTGAATGTAATTTTTTTTTTTTTTTTTTTTATACTGATACCAACTCCTTCGCATTAAGCATAAGGCACATGTTGGAAAATTCCTCTAGCATTGTTTGTTTCCCTGGTTTAAATAGCAGTGCATATTCATGCACAGAGGCTAGACTCTTACTTTCTAACATTAGCTAGATTTCAAATGAAGCTACGTTCAGTGCCTTGGATGGAGTAGGTTTGTGGCGAAGAGTGGGACTTGTTTGTTTGTTTCTCACACTTTTGTAAGTAAAGTACTTTTCATTGTGTCTGAATCCTCGTTGTCCAGGACTAATAGGCTAGCAAGTGATTATCAAGAACAATATACTGGGTAAGAGCTGATATTTCACTCACCTGGGATTGTTGGCTAGCATTTGCAACAGCGTTAGTTGCTGCCGTGTTGAACTCCTGAGGATTTCTCTTGATATTTACGCAAAGCAAAGTCTGTGTTCGGCTTTGCTTCGATTGCCGTCGTTAATCACGAGAAGCGTCAATATCTCTGTTTTTATGATGGCAGTTGCTGTCATTGTGTTCCCTGTTGCTTCATCACCCATTATCATTGTACTCGCTAGCTCTTCACAGAGAAATGTAAAGGAATCCTTGAGTTTGCATATAGAAACACACACGCACACCAATTTTTTTATGTAACGGTTGTTAACACTTTTGGTTAGCTGTTATGGTTGTAATATTTCTGCAAGCACCAGTAAAAGCTTTTTGGAAAAGCCTATTAAAATGCTTAAGAGACACTAAAGGACTTTTGAACCTGCTACTACTTGAGGCTTTTTTTAACAGCATGCTTGAGAATTGCGTACATCTGGAGTGGTCTATCAAAAAAGAGGAAGGATATGGATGGCTTCATTTGCCTCTCGAAAGGAACGCCAGCGCCGAACAACAATGCTAGTTTGTCCAAAGAAGCCCAAGCAGACTGGCGTTCTTAAAGCCCCAGCTGCTGGAAGCTGAACGTGATTTCTAGTTTACTAAAGAGTGAAGAGGCCCCTGCTGGAGCTTGTGCACTTATATTCTGTCCATCAAACCTCTGTCCTTTTAACTTGATTAGACAATATCCAATATCCTAGATCACGTCTTTGCTGATGAACCACCATGTGGGAACCATATCAAGCTCTCCCACACTCTTCTTTTTGGTCTAAACATTTTTCCTAGCGTACATACTGTATTTGTTGGCATTTTTACAGTCTGAGAAGTTTCAAAATGAGCTGGTGCCTTGTGAACGCCCACCTTTTAAATCTTGTTTATTTAAATGCCTGGGATAAACCGAGACTTTTGTTCTGGTCTGATGCGAATTGCCATGTCTATTTTAGCTCCGATCACCCTGTTAACCCAGCATTTTTCTGCTTGTGCATATTTGGAATAGTCGACAGAGCATGGAGTGACTGCAGCGGCAGATCAAAATGGCTTCTTGGTTCCTACAGAGACAGAGGATGTGTCTTCAGGCAGCTTTTGATAAATTGAGCCTTCTCACCCAGTAATGTGGCTCTGGAACCACTCTTGCTAAAAATAGACCTGTAGTCTGGAGTCTATAGAGAGCCTAGATTTTCTGTTCGATGGGGATTTAATGGTTAGAGTTTGCATTATATGTTACTTACGTAACAGCTAGATCAGCGGTGTAAATGTGCTTCATCATGAATTAACGGTCGGAAAGAAAAGCATGGAATCCCAGTATTCAATAGGGACTTTGTATGACAGACGGGAGAACATGGGGCTTACCTAAATTAACCCCGTCATCTGTACTGCTGAACTCTAGATGATGTGCTTTTATTATACACAAAAGAGCCCCAAAAGGCCCAGTAGGAGTGGAGCACAAATTTGCCCCCCATCTATTTAGTTTTAAATGGCTCAATGAAAGCATGGCTGCTGACGCCATTCCTCCACTGAGCTCTTATGCGTATGTTCATGCCATTGCCAAGAGCTTGCTGCTCAGAAGAGATTCACCTGCATTCACAAAAGAACAGTAGGCAACAGGACGGCGGGTTTTGATGGATCCTGTTTACTCTTGAACCGCACCAATCGTATAGTTTGGGTTATTTCAAACATGCAGCATTTTGCAGTTTGTTTGAATGGATCACTGATGCATCTTTCCCTTTTGCTTGGTGAGGTTTGTTTAGGAGGGCGAGAACACAGCAACTGCCCTTGGGTGTGCATGTCAGACAACATTTCTGCAAGGCGTTCTGGTTCGAAGTCAACTTCAGTGGTTTAATTGCAATGAGAAAGCTGTTCAACCCGGTACTGACCCAAACGCAGGAAGGGAACAAAACCTGCAGCGTATTTCTGGGTGCAGGAGACATGTTTTGTAGGTGTGAGCTGGTAAACTGGTGCAAACTTACCCAAAGGATGGAGCTGCAGCACTGCAAATACAATACGCTCTGGATATTTAGACAAAATGATGCATTGCTATGTTCTTGGGTTTTTTTCGTGATTTCTTTTGCGCACTTGGAAACGGTTTGCTTCCCCTTTTCCGTTGCCATATTTATGGCCACTAAATGTGTCACTATGTAAGTGCTATCTAATTGTGTGACACTGTAGTGACATAATATTTTTATTTTTCCCAGTATGAGACAGTTGGTCTTGAGGACTTTCTAGTATGAATGTGTGCACATTGTGGTACAAGCTGCTGAGCTCCAAGGCCTCCATCTTCTGAGTCAGCTTTTCTTGCCTTTGGGATTCAATACATCTTGAAACTCTACTGGGACCAAGGGAGCCATCCTTCTAATCCAGTTTTTCATTAAGAAAAAGAAGCTAATTTCTACTCTGTCAGTAATGTTGATATATGGGAGCTAGCAGTCACTGATAAGTACTTGAAATAATAAATGGGAACTACCTACAATTGACTAACCCCAAGATAGTGCAGATGCTATGTAGACGTGTATGCATGTCTTTTTGACTTTAAATCTTGCATGCAATGACGAGAGTCTCCCAGACTTGCTTGGACTACAGCTATAAACTGTAAGTCACACACCGTCGCCTCTGGCTTCATAATGTGCTGCTTTTGACCACACTGATTAACGGAAGAATGAGCACTTAGTTAAAAATCAAAGCATCTTTGGCATAAGCGCTTTCAGTCCATTATATCCATTAGATGGAGGAAGTGCATGTTTCATGAACACGGAGTGAGTCCCTTTTCCGAGCAAGCCGCATGCATATCTTCAGTCTCATCAGGAATTCACAGTGAAAAGAGAACATTGGATTATGGCCTTCAGGCCCTGGTCATGACTCTTTATTTATTCCCTGTCAACGAAAAAGAGAATTCGCTTGTTGATTCTGGACCGAGCCAAGCCTCAGGGGACTGCCTGATGACGGAGCATCTCATTTGGCCTTTTATGGAGATAACTGATGGCTCTGAGTGGGCCATACATCCCACACTCGCTGGACGTGTCCAGACTGTTTAGACATGCTCTGCTCGGATCCAAATGTTTAAAACGGCTGATTAATTTCATTCTCTCTAACATCTTGGACCTTGTGGAAGTTGCAGAGCACTTGGCATTAATACGAACCATTATTTGTTCGTCTCATCCTCAGTCTCAAGATAGAATGCCTAACTCCCTGGTCACCAGTATCAGCTGTGCAACTCTCCCTCTGGTATATGAGGTGTTATTGTCAGTCCTGCAACCAACACCTGTGCCATTTCTTGCAGCTGTGGCCAACTCTGTTTTACTTGCTCCATTTCATTAATCGGGATGCATTGGATTACTTTAGTGAGAGATACGACTAAAATCAGGCTGAAATCTGGTGGGCCTGCACAAAGGAGTCGAATGTCAGGTTGTGGAGCCAAACTAAACATCTCTATTCCTGCTCACTGATCCTTGGATAAAGGCACGGCTATATTTAGGGAGCTTGTTTGCTCATGCCTAGGATTTCAGGAAACGTACTATAAGACGTCTAACATGCAAACGGCAATGTTGTTTGGACCATGACCAACATGCAGAATGACGGTAAAATTCAAACCAACAGAACTCTCGCAATATATGGCTGTCCCCGAAAGAAGGTCACGGTGTTGCACACTTCCTTTAATTTCCTCAAAAGGAAAAACAGGCCAACTGAGAATAATCTTCTTTTACGCAGAGTCACTTAAAGGGACCCTGTACTGGAGTTCTACTTGTAGCTTTCCTGATGTCTATCTAGATGATGCCGACTTTCCAATATAAATGCATTTGCATGCCATCGACGCCATTTGCATCACATTTTAAAGTCAAATAGCATGTTTTGTCCTGGTGAGAATGTCTGTGAAGAGGCCACATGTTGTACACATGGTCCTAAAACTGGATGGATTTTGATTTCTTTTTTCTTTCTTTCTTTTTTTTTCTTTTTTGGCAAGCTTGGCATTTTAAATAGGTCAGGGAAGTTTGGACTGTACATGACATTTCAGCTCTCCACTGGCATTCCCCATTGGCTACTGCTGCACTTTCTCACTGACCCACTCTGAACCACAGTGTTCTACTAAACTGGGGTAGCTAAATCCTACAACTTGCCACGGTCAGAGTCTTTGCCTTGTCTTTAGCACAGTCCTTCATAAACAGGCATTCTGTTCATATATTATTCTTAAGTTACTGTCTTTCTGAGTCGTATTTAGATAAAAGGTATTCGATGGAGACTGGAAATGCTTAGGCTTCATCTATTGATCTTGTACATCAATTGTAATAAAATACATTTCCAGCAATGCCAATGTAGTATTCCTATTCATTTGTCAGCACAAGTAGGAAAGACAAGGAGGTCTTAACTACAACCAGCTGAATCCCACCACCTGCTGCACTACAAACATCGTTTTTTATTAGTCAGCGTAATTAGAATGCATCGATGAGCTTTTCAGAATGGGGAACATGTAGGTTTGTAGGAACACTGGCAAAATAAAGCCACCATATAACTCCACCCCAACACGCACGTCACAGTTAAACATGTCAAGGAACAATAACAAGGCTTAACCA
This sequence comes from Parauchenoglanis ngamensis, assembly GCA_030014255.1. Classification (NCBI taxonomy): domain Eukaryota; kingdom Metazoa; phylum Chordata; class Actinopteri; order Siluriformes; family Auchenoglanididae; genus Parauchenoglanis; species Parauchenoglanis ngamensis. The sequence goes on from JAQMYM010000015.1 coordinate 16,538,709, forward strand.
GGTTCAAATAATACCTTTTTATGTGCAATGTGAAGGCTAAATCCACATCTCGCGACCAAATGGTGGCCAACGACTTGTCACAAGTCACAAACACAATATTTTGCCTTGCATTCTTTCTTAGAAAAGGACATTTCTTAGAAAAGCAATTTGCCCAGAGGGCAAGCTAATGGATTTATGATTTGTCCAGCCCTGCTCTCTCCAGAACTGACTAAATTGAATTTAACCGATCCTCCTTTAGGCCCCTGATTGTCGTGAGATCCCTGAAGACGAGTTCATTTAACTTGTTCCCCATTTTAGTCACTTGTGAGCAGAGCTATGTACAATATATTTGCAGAATCCCAGCATGCTTGATGAAGTCCTTTGTATTCACTGCTGTATGACTGACCTCCACGTGCTCAACACCGGCTGTACAAAGAGTCTTTTTTTTTTTGTTGTTGCTTAACATGGCCGTCTTTGCTGACGCACATCACATCAAATCACATAAATGGTGGAAATATCTTAAATGCGCTTCCTGTTCTCTCTGCAATTCGGTGTGGATTTTTTTTGTTTGTTTGTTTTTTAAAAACAATTGTACGGACATCAACATGGATAGAAAACTTGTTATGAAAAAGTCTTTTGAAATGTTGCGTGGTCTTTTTCCAAATGTCAACTGGCCAGTTTTGGTGAATCTATCTGTGCCCACTGTAGCAGATTCCCGTTCTTGGCTGACGGAAGTGACGTCTTCTGTTATCGTAGCCCATTTGCTTCAAGGTTAAACGTATCGTGCGGTTTTGAGATGCCTTTCTGCTCACCGCGGATGTAAAAAGTGGCTATTTGAGATACTGTAGCCTTCCTGTAAGATCAAACCAGTCTGGCCATTTTCCTTTGACCTCTCATCAACAGCAGAACTGGTGCTCACTGGAATTTTGTTTGTTTGTTTGTTTTTCTCACCATTCTAGGAACCGTCATGTGAGAACATCCGACATCTGCAGTTTTTGTGAAATATTCAAACAACCATACCATGGTCAGTCACTGAGATCACATCTTTTTCCCCATTCTGATGTTTTTATGTGAACATGAACAATAGCTCTTGACTCGTATCTGCATGATTGTATATATTACACCGCTGCCACATGTGGCTGGATAATTGCATGCATGTGCAGGTGTTCCTTTCAAAGTGGATGGTGATCTGCGTCAGGGTAGACCAGGCTTTAGTGTCTGTGAAGTGTTTTGTGTCCTTGGTGTTAATTAACAACACAAAACAGCTGTCTGCCTGGTTATCTGCGTCAGATCACCTCACCCTAAAAAGCATCTCACACTTCATCCACTACGTCCGTGTTGTTTCAGATTCACTTCCGAAAACAGCTGCCGCTTCTAGCCTGGCGAGAAAAATGAAAATGTCCAAAGTGTGTAATGCTGCGCCGAGACGCTGAGAAGAAGAGAATCAAATGATCAGTTTTCTGGCACTGGTGTTAAGATTTCGAATAGCAGTATGTAGATATGCTTCTCGTACTGATGCGAGACACTAAAAGCTGTTATGTGACGGTAAACAGATGGCAATAAGACTGCCATAAGTGACACCATCTTTAATGTGATGACTTGCAGCAACAATGTACACGTTAGGACTGCATGGGCAGTCATTGCCCCCAACTCCTAGATATTCTGTTGCCTCGGAAATCAGCGTAAAGATGTTTGAGCCCAAACAATGAGTTAAAGTATGTTCTTCATGACAAAAAGCCCTGGTAGCGCTGAATGCAACAAAATATTGTCAAGTATCCAGCCTACATAACACCCACCATGTCACATGGAAATCTGTTTTCAGAAGCTACGCAGTTAGAAACCCCCATATTTCAGAGACAGCTGGGTTTTTATCTCTGCAGGAGGTGTTGCTCCTCTCTCTCTCTCTCTCTCTCTCTCTCTCTCTCTCTCATATGCATACACACACAAAACCCATCATTCCCAGGAAATTACTGAATCACGGAGCAGTTTACTTAATCGAATTGGACTCAATCAAATCCAAACAAAATTGCTTATGAATCATGGCACCAGCCATTGAATTATAATTGGAATCGAATTGCAGTTGAACACATGACTCACATTCACACACCAAAACATTGTGGGCGTTTTTGACCAACCGGTCATGCCCATTTTGCCGGGGCCCCATCTAAAGCCTGACCTTAGTCACGGCCCAAACAGAGAACACTTGGGTGAACTTGGTAGGTAAGCTGATTCACTTCTTCAGCAGAAATTTGAGTGATTCATGAGAACTCCTTTGCTGAAGAGCACTGTGGAGTGGATGTCCTACTTCATGTAAAAAAAAAAAAAAAAAGAAAACTGTTTCCAGCTATAGGCACTGGCCAGATTTCTGACACTGGCCACCCCAGCGTTACAGCTGTGTGTGTGTGTTGTCTCCATTGTCCTCATTGATTTCTCTGGAACACCCCTTTCTTCTCTTTTATCCGTATCCTGTTCCCGCGGCCTCCTCTCCTCGGCTTGGCACAGCGCTGTAGTGGCCGTCAGTATCCCTGACCCACTTAAGTACGGCCTGGGAAAGGAGAAACAGGAGATGAATAGCTACTGTGTGCGTATTGGTGGGGGAGTATTTCAGCACTACACCCCCCCCCCCACCCAGCTTCTTGAAAGCCACTTGACCATTTCTGCCAACATGAATAGCACCAATACCATTTTTGTCCGTTGACCAAGGTTTCATCTTCATTTGCCTGGCTTACAGGCTTGCGAAGCACACTGTGAAACTGAGACGATGGTAATTGTTTCGTGACTCTAGATGGTCTCAGATGTACGCTTTTGTCTTCCTGTTGTAATTAGGTCATGAAATGAGTTCAGGAGCCACTCGATTAAGTATAGAAATAGAACCTCCGGAGTAATAATTATACTAATTCATAAGTTAATGCTCTCTGTTATGAATATTAACAGACTGAAGTGTCCAAGACCAGTTAGTCATGTCAGTTCCTCATGTATCCATTTAATAATGATGGATTGATGGGTATATAGACTTTCCATAATTGGCTCATTTTCATAATTAGCTTCGTACTGTTATCTATAGATCCAGAGATTTGAACTTACCACCACCTCCACGAGAAAGCATTTCTTTCCTTACGTCTTTCATTATACATTTATTTATTTTAAGTTAAACGACTACTCTCAGTCTCTTTTTTTTTTTTTTTTTTTTTTTTTTCTTTTTTTTTTCTTCCCCCCCCCGGCCATTTTCTTCTGACTATATTTGATAAAGAGGACATCAGTGCTATTGAAGTACCAATCAGCAAGCATTAGCCATCTGCTCAGCTCAGCTTCAGCTCCAGTGAAACTGAAGTGAATTCTACCTGCTCTTTGTGGGCCTGAGCGTGAGCAAACATGCATCTATTTAAAATGTGTCAAATTTTGTATACCCAGTTTTAGTGCAGTACTGCGTGTGTGGGAACAGTGAGTAGGTCTAGTGAAAGGAGTAAGGATTAGCAGAATGTCTGCACTATCATGATCTATACCTAGTGAGCTGGGAAAGCTGTATTTGTATCTAATTAGCCTAACACATTTAGGGCAAGACTACACCTTCTGACAGTCCATTTTGTGTGAGCGAAATTGAACAAAGTTAATCTGATCTTGCCAAGCTTCCCCAACAAAACTCACAACCCTAAATGTTAATAATCCACTCAAGAGAGTAGGCAGTTAAATGAGAGGATAATAAAGATGATTTTATTAAACCAAATGCAATCTTCTATTTTGACATGTTCTGCCAGCAGTTTGTTGCTAGAAATATGTCCACACATCAACATTCACGATGCACGTGTAAAAACAAAAGCGCTGTAGAAGTATTACTCTTGTTCCTCTGTGCTTTTTGTACTAGCACTTCCTAAAAATGGTTTTTGTAGATCTTGTACTGTCCATCCATCCATTATCTATACCTCTTTATCCGTCTGGGTCGCGGGGAAGCTGGAGCCAATCCCAGCATCTTCGGGTGAGTGGCGGGGTACACCCTGGGCAGGTCGTCAGTCCACCACAGGGCCAACACAGACAAACACTTGCACGCATTCACACCTATGGGCAATTTAGAATAGCCAGTTGACCTAATCTGCATGTCTTTGGACTGTGGGAGGAAACC
>JAQMYM010000015.1:16542904-16554919 GCA_030014255.1 Parauchenoglanis ngamensis
GAACATGCAAACTCCGCACAGAAAGGCACCCTGGGTGACCCGGGGATCGAACACAGGACCTTCTTGCTGTGAGGCGACAGTGCTAACCACCGTGCCGCGATCTTATACTCTAGTTAGGAATATATATTTCTTGACTCTACCATTGGTAAATGCTTATTTAAGAAGATCTTTTTTTTTTTAACATGTGAAATCCTGTTGCCAGGGGCTTTAAAGCATGAACTGAAATTTTGTTAAGATGGAATGCAAGCCCCCTTGAAACACAATAAGCTCCATTATAATGCATTCCACTGTGCAGCTTTTTAAAGATGGCAGAATTAAACACTTGGCACATCACCGCTATTCTCTTTTCTCAGCGCCATTGCAGCTCAGTCAAAACAGTGCAGTGTTTTTGCTACAATGAAATGTAATCAAGTGCTGGTGGTGGAAAAAAACCATCTCGAAGGTTATAGACAGACACTTTTAACAAGATGGGAAAGCAGTAAGCACGCCGCTTCATTAAGTTGAGCACGGCGTTGCATAACGGCATGTCTTGCTCGTGTATGGATGAGGACCGCGCTCATGCTGCCTTTCTGACTGGCGTTTGCTGATGCGCTCTGATTCTACAAGGCCATTAAGGCGCTCACAGCAAGTCTCATGTGCAAAAGGACATTAGCCTCAAAATGGGAAGATCTGTTGAATCAAATGTTAACAAGATGAACAAACCTGAACCGTTGAAACTCTGTCAGAGGTTGAGCCCCATAACAGCAATGCCACTCAGAAGATGACTTGGGATTGGGCGGTTATTACGTTGTGGTGTGAAAACTGAAAAGACGGAAACGTAATAAAGGCGAGCACATTGAGGAAAGAAAGCAGCTGAGTGACTTACATTTTAAGATGGATTGCATGACACATTCATCATCTCATTAAATTCATTTCAGATTCATGCCTCCCGAGTGGCAGAAGGGTTATGGCCTTATTGTTTAGGGATCCTGAGGAGATCTGTAGCGGGCAGTCCGAGAGATCATAATTGGCCATGCTTATTGGGAGGGTAGGAAGACATTATTCTCAGCCCTGTCAGTCAGTGCAACAGAGCTGTAATAAGGGTTGTCTTGTTTGAATATATTCATCACATCTCCAAAATGCCCAGTGAATTTAAATTAACGTACCCGGCGGCTTTTTAGAAACGCCACAATACTGAGCAGGTCATCGCTTAGCTTTTAGAACAGCCTCAATCTTTCCACAAGGTGTTGGTAACATTGCTTTACGATTCTGGTCTGTGTTGACGTGCTTGCATCACATGAAATTGCTGTAGATTCCTTCCATTCTACCACATCCCAGAGGTGATGGATGGGATTGGAATTAAGGAGCCCAATGTGTGCCAAGAAAACGTTCCTTAAACGTCTTCGGGTTTGCCATGTTGTGCTTTCTGAGATGCTTTTCTGCTCACCACGGTTGTAAAGCGAGTGGTTATTTGAGCCTTCCTGTGAGCTTGAAGCAGTCTGGCCATTCTCCTCTGATCACTCTCAGCATCAAGGTGTTTCCATCCAAACACCTGCTCCTCGTGGCTGTTTTTTATTTTTTGCCCCATTCTGTGAAAACTCTAGACTGTTTTGCATGAATATTTGTGGGGATGAGTAGTTTATGAAATTCTCAAATCAGCCCATCTATAGCACCAACAATCATGCCAAGGTTAGACTCATTGCCATCACATTTTTTTCCCCCATATTCTGATATTTATTGTGAACATTAACTAAAGCACTTGATCTGTATCCGCATGATTTTATGCATTACACCAGTGCCACAGGATTGGCTGATTAGGTAATTGCATGAATGAGCAGTATGTGTGTATGTTTAAATAGTTCTCATTGCTCTTTTTTTATCTCTGTTTTGCAGGTGGAATGAGAAGACAGGTCATGGGCAGATGATGGACGTTGAGTCATCATACTCGGAATTCATTACTTGTGATCGCACAGGCCGCAGGAACGCAGTGCCGGACATTAAAGGTGACGGAACAGCGGTGGGCACCAGCGAACTGACCAAAGACATGGCTCAAATGGACCTGAAGGCAGGAGGTGTGTGTGTGAGAGAGTAAAGTATGCTTTGTACTGTAGCCTAGGTGGACAGGGCCAAGCTTACAGCATGTGACAGCAGTACTTCCTGTCTTTTATATATTGCAGGCCATCAGGTGTGTGTTCTGTGCCTGTTGAGTCAATAATCCGATTACAAATTACTTGATCCTTCTTGAAGGGCAACGTTTTAACAGGTTACTCAGAAGAAAGCCTTCGGTCACTCCTGAGTTTGAGCCCCTCTCCTAAGAGCCCACTTCCCTCTTACATATGTTACCATTCTCTTAAGGTCAGATGTGCTTGTCAGCGTGTCTTAAACACAAAAAGAGCTGAAGGAGAGGTTGAATAGATGCTGTCACCACAATCACACATAGCTCTGTCATCAGCGCTTGGAACAATCCCCACTTCCCTTAACCACTTCCTCCCTGTGTGGGAACGTTTCCACTCTGGTGAATAATGAAGTGCATATTTGCCGGACTCTCTCTTTAGTTCAGGTTTTTTTTTTTCATTAAGAACCACATTCGTCACAAATGATAGAACTAGGAAATGCACATGGCCAAGCAAACTGAAGAAAGGGAAGTACCGAGGAAATATTAATTCCTTTCTCACAGTCTTTTATCTTGCTAATATTTACCTGCAGATACGGAATGTGAAAAGGTGATGAGAACTGAAGCGCCGTTATTGTTGTTCTGGTGTGGACGGATATTATATACCCGCCGTGCCAGGCATCTTACTTTTGCATTTGTCAATGAATTGATGAGTAGCTGGAGTTGCTTATGAAACAACTGTTCATCATTTGTTTATGATGAGTAGCTACTTTATTCTGGTCAGCAGGATTCAGCGCTTGTCAACTGGGCACAGGGCAGGAATAAACCCTGGGATTGGGAAGCCAGTCCATCATAGGTCACCTTATACACACATTCATACTTGGGAGCAATTCAGCATAGACCGTACGCTTTCCGGCATCTTTCGGGAGGTGATGGGAAACCAGAGGGGACCGGGAGAACATGACCGATGACCCGGACAGAAACGAAATTGAAAATAAAATAAAAGATCCAAGATAGACCACAATAAATTTGTTGCTGAGCTAGTGTTTGTAATGTTCTATGGAGCAGAATATAGGAGATTGGGGGGGATTCATTTCTACCACCCAAGCTGTGAGTGATGCTTAAGATGCTAGTGGGATGTACATCAGTTTATCTGTACATCCTGCCTCAAGCTAATGAAATGCCCTGGATGAGCTACACTTCTGCAGTACTTTATGCAACAGCCAATGGCTCAGATCAAAGGAGGTCGTTATTACCTATACAACAATAGAATTACTTTAATATAAGCTGTTTCATATCTTATTATTAGTGCATCTTGTCACACCCCTGCTGGTAATTTCCGCATGTGTTTCAGAAGCCGATGCTGGCGGGGCTCCTGCCACCGAAGCGGCAGCCTCGAGTAGTCAGGAGCAAGGTAAAGAAGGAGCATCTTAAAGATGAAGGTGCTAAAAGAGGAGAACCAGCACCTCCTCTGTTGTTCCCCACACTGTGTGCGGTGAGGAGCTGCTCTGAGACAGGCGTGCTTCTTGTGCCTGAACGCTCTTTCGTCCCTGAGAGACTCCAGGAGAAACCACTACACAGAACGGACTTGTCATGTTGTCAACACACTCCATGTTGCGTTATTGCTGCCATTCCTCAGAGAAATCGCTGACTTTTTTGATGCCTTTTCCATTCTGAACATGAATCCTTTGGAAAATATGAGACCCTGGTTTCAGAACTTCATGATCTCAAACCAAGAAATACCAAATAACACACGTGCTGAGGATTCTGAGTCAGTTTGATTTTTTTTTTTTTTTTTTTTTTTAAAACAATAAAAGGCATAGTTGTAACAAACTGGGAAAATATTTATTTCCTGATATTCCCTGAGGTCAATAGTTTTGTGTTTCTGTACTACATTATATACTTTACAGTGTATGTAACATTATTAACAATATTTATATAGTACGAGTCAAAGATTTCTGCTCACTCAAAAAACTGCGTTTGTTTTCTCTTTATATTGTATGTACCTCAATAAATGGGAAGGACATCACAATTTTTGTGTGTTTTATGAAATCACACTACTACATGTCTATGTTAAATCACCCATGAATAACTTACACATTGCTTATAAGATGTGCCTTGACCTTTCTATAGTGTTACATTTCTAGATAAATATGTTAATTTCTCCTTGAAACTTTTTTATCTTGCAGTCGTGATGAATAATGTAACTGTCAGTATGCAAACGTAGAGTGGGATATATGTCACGGTTTTCTCCGTTATTTCTGAGCCGGCTTGAATAACATTTTATCTCTCTCCTGTGATCCTGTGACATTTTATGTGGAGAGAAAAAAAAATCCTCCCATTATTCCTCTTTGATTACCATAGCATCAGATAAGCCAGTGAGGATTAATTTTTCATGAAATTCAAGACATGAAATGTGACCCGTTGTTTGCAAGTAATTCATTTTGACATTTAGTTTATTATAAAATGAAATAAACACTTAAAATGTAGTGAATGTTTTAAGACAAATAAATAAATTATTCAATTATGAAAAAAATCTGATTCACAACAGTAGCTCTGAGCACCGCTAAGCCCAAGAGCTCTCATTATTTGCTTTTAATAAAAGTCTTAAAGTGGGTTATTTTGGAGTTTTGTGAACTAAGTGCAAAAGTGTCACCAGTGATCATATGCAGAATGGTACAGTATATGAGCTGATTTCTTTCTAGCACAGACTGTAGAGTCATACAGCAGAACAGTAACAGTTTTGTGAGCTGTTTACATATAACCTAGATTTGACCTCCATTTGGGCTGATGTTTTTCATGTTTTCAGCAATGCTTGAGAAGGCAACGACATGAACAAGGTGGATTGTTTATATAAATATATTAGAAATCATGAACGGAGACGCCCATCCACATTAACTGAATGTGTAATAGTTTGCCCCATCCATCCATTCGTCCATTATCTATACTGCTTAACCTTTAAGGGTCGCAGGGAAGCTGGACCCAATCCCAGCTGTCATTGGGTGAAGCAGGGTACACCTTGGACAGGCTGGTGATCTGTTGCAGGGGTAACACAGAGATGACCAACCATTCACAACCACATTCACACCTATGGGCAATATAGAGTAGCCAGTTGACCAAATCTGCATGTCTTTGGACTGTAGGAGAACACGGGAAGAACGTGCAAACTCTGAGCAGGTATTAGATGGTAGCCTAATATCATGAGATGAACTATCATAGACTTGGTGGCTTTAACATGCTGAAGAAGATTCATACCTAGCTATTCACTTACCTACTTGTTTTTGGGAGGAACCAGGAGAACCAAAAGGAAACCAACATCAACAGAACATGAAACTCCACACAGACAGTTACTACGTCTCAGGATCGAACCATCTGTGAGCTGTGAGGCAGCAACTCTATTCACTCTGCCATCATTAGAGCATTATTATTTCTGTTTAGTTTTTATAATGAAACAATGATTTAAAAAAGAGTTGAGAAAACATACTTTTAACTTCAGAAGCTTCCTCAATTAAAGGTGCTGGCTCAACCTTCCCAGAATGCAATTCATTGTTTATGTTTTACAAGCATCTGACTGCTACCTGCTGTTTCACTGTGCAGCAAAATCTACAGAAATTCACTGTTTGTGATTCTTTCAAAACCCACCTTAAACCTTTTTTTCATTCATGTATCATATGTTGAAGCTTAGAACAAAAAATTCTTTATCTTACCTTCAGATCTGCCCATGAAAAGGGTTCGAGTCCACACAGAATGACCATATGAAAACGGACTGGATCTGTTGAAATAATTTAAAATATAGATACTTTGACAAAACATCTTTGATTTTATGCTACACTTGAAGATTAATGGATTAAAGATTAATTGAGGATTGTTTTGAAAATTGATAGCATCAAAAATGCTACGTGCTGCAGAGCATTCTGGGAATCGAGCCGGCTCCTTTACGTGTAGAAGTATGGAGGTGAAAATCTACTTAAATGAAAGTCAATCTACATTCAAACATACTCAATAACAAAAGTCAATATTTTTAACTTACGATAAGCACAGAAAATATTCTCTAATCTCAGCTACAGTGAGAACTTTCCGAATCTAATATGGAGCCCCCTAAGGGTCATGGTTGGGATTTTTTTAGCTACTTTTGTGTTCCCTTAAAATACTTTAACACCAAACCTGACCCCTGTTTCAAGGCAAAAGTAGCTCCACCAGAAAAGCCAACCAAATAATAGTTAATGCTAAGTAACCTGTTAATGTTAAGTAACCATTTATTGCTAAGGCACTTTAGCAATGAAAACTTAACTAACTAGCTAATTTACAAAATTTAACTAGCTAGCTTTAACAAACACGCAGCACTTTAACAAACTAATGTTAGCTAGCTAATTTACCAGCCTTATAGTTACATTTACATTTGTCATTTGGCAGACACCCTTATCCAGAGCGACTTACACACATCTTATTTTATACATGTGAGCAGTGAAGGTTAAGTGCCTTGCTCAAGGGCCCAGCAGTGGCAGCTTGGTTTTGCTGGGATTTGAACTCACAACCTTCCGATCACTAGTCCAATGTCTTAACCACTGAGCATATTTCTATGTTATTTCTATATTTAACATATTTCTTTCCTTCTTTCTTCCTTTGGAGGCGAATGAGACACCCCAAAAGGAAAAACGATGGTGTTTGAGATTTGTAAGTACTTTGAAGGCGTAATAAAAAAATATATAAATAAAATAAAAGTTTTTTTTCCCTCTTGGAAATTTATGTAAAGAAAAAAAATATATATACAAATCTTCCAAAATAGTACTTAAGTACAGTAGCAAAATGGTTTTCCACCTCTCTTTACAGGTAATGAAGTGGCATCTTTACACTAGGGTGTTTTGTAACGCAGCACTGGTCTCAGGCTATGGGAGGCCTATTTCCGGTTGGGTTGCTATGGAGACGGTTGGGAGGGAACTTTAGAAAGCATTTGCATTCGCTTTCAGCGCTATCAAATTTAAGCAGAGGCTTTGAGCAGCCATACAATTAAGCTGAAAACCACCATGTCAGACCGCGGGGTTGTTCTGGAGAGAGCTGACTATTTATCTTTCCAGCCTGCTGCTAAAAACAGACTTACAAAATGCCATGTTTTTCCCACCAGCTCAGTAAAGCAGACAACAAAACAGACGGAAAAGGCTTATAGGGCTACTCATAATATAAAGTTTGTGTTCATAAGCATGAACAAGCTTGTAAAAAAAAACTAAATCAATAGGGGAAAAAGTAACAGGACACTACAAATGACTGACACTAACAGCCTCAAGATGTCTACGATAAGAATTAATTAGCTTTTTTGTCGCATGTGGTTCAATGTTGGCCGATTCTTCTTAGCAAATCATTTCCCAAGGTTATAAGGGGTCAATCTGATGGGCTCGCAATTTCAAAATCCTCTATTAATTTTCAGTGGGATTTAAGTAAAGAGTGCAAGGCCTTCTTGATTTATTCTGACTGCGTATGTTGGGTCATTTTTAAACGTCCATCTCCCAAGTCTCATTTTTTGGCCAATAAGATAAAATTCTCCTTTAGTATGTCTCCATTCATGTTTCCTTTCATGACGTGTAATGCCCCAGTAGCGCTTGCAGAGAAGCAGCCCCGCATCACGATGCTCTCACCTCTGTACTTCACTGTGAGCATGGTATTCTTGGGGTCATATGCACAACCCTTCTTTCTCCAAACATGACGAGCTGAATTGTTGCCAAAGAGCTCTATTTTTGTTCATCTGACCAGAGTATATTCCAAAAGAGTTCAATTTTCTCTGAATGCTTTTGGATTCTTTTGGAGCAGACTTGTTGCCTGATGAGTAGGAACATAGACTGTAGTGCAGTTCATTGCTTATTGTTGTCAGTGTGTCTGTTGATCCCGTTAACTCTTTTCAAGTCACTGCAGATCCTTCCTTATCATACGTCTGAGAGCACCTTGTGAAATCTTGCATGGTTTCCAGACTAGTGCGTGCTATGTTTTGTTTGCGTGAACTTTCCACCAGGCTATTTGTGACCCAGCTGTACTCACAGGGATGTTTAAGGTCTTTGCTGGCTCTGTAGCTTTTTCCATTCAAGTGTTGTTTGTTGTCCCTGAGAATTTTATGAAGCTCCATCACCTCCACCCTGTTTGCTATTTGTTGCATAAAATCTTCCCTAAAGGTCTTTTATTTTATTTCTTTGGCAGTATTTGTATCTAGAATATTTTTATATGCATTTCATTTAATTTGATGTAATCTTTACATATATATTTTATTATAGTATCCCAATATTTTCCCCCCTATCAATTTAGCTTCTTAATCTTTGTTTATACATAGTCTGGAATGACATATATCAGGAATAACACACATGACGTTATAGAAATTAATACGATATCACGTGTGATGACATATGATAAGGCCCAAAGCAAAGCGGAATATTTTGATATAACAGCATGGTCAAAAAGTTTGTTATTCTGCTCGTGCTAGAGTGATTTGCCAGCGATTACATTATTTAATTGTCATGAAAACATTCCTGCGCTGGGAAACTTTATAAAACTCTACGACTGTTACAAAGTGCTGACAACTGAGACGAAAAAAACAGAATCAAGAATTCAACCATGACGTGGTACGAGAAAGAAGATGAAATGAATACAAAATAAGTGCCTGAGACTTCATTCTTTCATTTTCTGTAATATTTATTTAATTGTGATCATCATATCTAAGAAACATAAAAATATTTTTTCTCTCACACTTTCTTGGAGATTTTTTTAAAATTTATTTATTTGTAATTTTGCTGCCATATTCCTTATAAATAACCATAATCCCCTGTATATTCACACATACAGTCGGGTCTAAAAGTCTGGGACCACAATGAAAATTTTTTTCATTTTATCATTTTGAAATATTTCAAACAAATAAAGTAGATGTTCACCATCATTAATATTTTATATTCAAGATTCTGCACTATTTCTAGTTCCCTATTTAAATGTAAGCAAAAGGGCCATATTTAACTGCTTTGTACACAAATTCAGATTTTCCTCATGTCAAATCTCTTGTATTGAAGCACATGATCGGACGACGCACCGATGGATTTGATCTAAAATGGATCATAAAATTTGTAGAGTCCATGCCAGCACGATTGCACACTGTTATTGAAGCAAACAGGGAATGTTCCAGAAACTTTGAAATTCATGTAAAAATTTCAAAGATTTTACTTTTCACTCAAGTTAACAGTAATATAATTTGTAATGAAAACTGTTGTATTTTATTAGAAAAGAATGCGAATAGAAGCATTTTACTGCATCTCAGACTATCTGACCATACTGTTTATTGAGGTTGTCTTTTGTTGCACATGATTACATAATACTCTATTGTTAGTACTTAATTAACTGTAGGTAATATACAGTCTGCCCTCTTCTGTTAAGATAAAGAAGTACAACACTACAATTAGAAAGATATTCAGTACCAAGCCGTGTGGTCCATGATTTTTAAATTTAGTCACAGCACTGACAAACAACCAGCATGAAATTTATTATATTTATTACTGTGTTCTTACAGTTATTAGTCTGCTTGACAAGTCACTTGATTTAAATAGTTCTAATCCAAACCTCAGCAACCTCAATGTTAAAAACAGTATCAGTTTGAAGCTACGGAGTTCTGTTTGTGGAAAATCCAGAAACGGAAAGCTCTATTAGTTAGAAATTATTAGACAACAAACTATCTTACACCTTTATATAATGCTCTTCAAATAAACCTTTACCGAGGAGCACTGTGGAAGAGGGTCCTGGGTACAAAAAGTTTGAGAACCCATGATATGTACGACTCCACAGGAAGCAGCCAAAAGATGTTACAGTTAAAAAAAAGACACACATCTGCTTGAGGATTATATTATCGTATAGTACAGTATAATATAGTATAGTATAGACATAAAAAAATACATGAAGCTGTTTTATTGATAATGATTAAGGCTTGGTATAAAGATTGATTAAGCTTGGTGTAAGGAATCTTGGGTAATTAAAAGTATATCAATAAAAAAAAAAACTGAGACTTTTTTTTGTTATTCATAAGTTCAAGAAGTGCAGTCATCTGTCCTGTATTTTGTTTCCATAGCTCAAAAGACACCATATACACACAGTAAAGCATTAGGAATCACCTCACACCATGCTAATTTATATTTCATTCTGGCCTGATGTCAAATGTCTCCTGAAAAAATGGCTCAACGTCACATTAAACTTCAGTCTGAACACCTTTTTATTGAACGTATGTAATTTCCCAGACACAGAACGTGCCTGCTGATAAAGACACTCCCGGTAAAACAGGCCTTACAGAAAAAATGAACATGGTGAAAAAAATTCAGGTTCTGTAGTAATTACATCTAGCAATCATTCACAAACACTAGTCACATTAGTTTGTTAAAATCAAAACTATAATCAATTATACATATGAATCCAGAGGAAGCAACCGAGTCCCTTTAAAAAAAGAAAAAAGGCATACTTAAGGGTAGAGTCATTCATAGTGCAGGTTTGTTATGCACAACTCATCAATTGAGCACTGCTGTAAACGAGGGCCGGCCCACCATGTGTTTCCTTGCATTCAAATTAAGGAAAAATTATACACACAGGTTGCTGCAGTGTGATTTGTGTTAAAAAAAAAAAAAACAGATTTACATACATTAACAATATTAAAAAGGCATACAAATAGAGAATTCATTCATTCTAAAAAAGTACCTGCCGAAGCTCTGAACCTGGATTTGTATTTATGAATTGTATTCATCTGGATGAAAAAGTTATCATTTAAATCTCCACCCTCTATTAGACACATGTCAAACTGATGTACTGTAGTACAATCCCCTCCAGAAACATTGGCACCCTCCATAAAAACACATGCAGTAAGTGATCTTTATAGCTATTGTGTAGACATTGTGTAGTTTTACTTAAATGTTTCACAATAAGCAGTATCCCTGCAATAAATATTTTGTGATCTTGCCATAGAGAATACTTGAACACTGGATCTGTAATGTCTAAAAAGGTTGGAGGCACTGGTAACGGGATCGTAGTCCAAATTTCCAGTACTGCATAATCCAGAGACTGAGATAGTCATTGCAAAACACAGACTTCATGCTTCTTTAACCATCTGGAAGCATGTTTAGCCCACCATCAAGTTGAGCGCTCTATCTATGGCCAAGTCTGAACCTCCTGGCTGAGGTAACGAGGCTGTGGGCTGAAATATCCTGCTACAACAATCATCACAAGAGCTGCTAAATCCCCAGCCAGCCACATCAAACAGCCCCAAAGCATCACTGATGCATATCAGGTGCTGTGAGTTGTATGTAATCTCCTTTTTGTTGCTGATGGTGTCCAAGACCAAAGAGTTTTAATTTTGCTTTCACCTGAACACAACACATGATGTCAGATGCTTTACGAAGGGTGCCAATAATTCTGAACTTAACATAACTACGATATGCATATCCTAATTCCACCTTTCCATTTTATATTTATTTTGCCGTAGGATGGTTTTAATAAAATGACCTGTTCGTTTAACAGTGTCTGCACTGTAGCCACGAAGGCAGATGGATTTAAATTTCAGTATTTTATCAATTTAATACACCATTATATACAGTGCATCCGGAAAGTATTCACAGCGCATCACTTTTTCCACATTTTGTTATGTTACAGCCTTAATCCGAAATGGATCAAATTTTTTTTTTCCTCAGAATTCTACACACAACACCCCATAATGACAACGTGAAAAAAGTTTACTTGAGATTTTCGCAAATTTATTAAAAATAAAAAAAAAACTGAGAAAGCACATGTACATAAGTATTCACAGCCTTTGCCACGAAGCTCAAAATTGAGCTCAGGTGCATCCTCTTTCCACTGATCATCCTTGAGATGTTTCTGCAGCTTAATTGGAGTCCACCTGTGGTAAATTCAGTTGATTGGACATG
>JAQMYM010000015.1:16555019-16565315 GCA_030014255.1 Parauchenoglanis ngamensis
CAGAATTCTACACACAACACCCCATAATGACAATGTGAAAAAAGTTTACCTGAGGT
This sequence comes from Parauchenoglanis ngamensis, assembly GCA_030014255.1. NCBI lineage: Eukaryota > Metazoa > Chordata > Actinopteri > Siluriformes > Auchenoglanididae > Parauchenoglanis > Parauchenoglanis ngamensis. The sequence continues at coordinate 16,555,076 of JAQMYM010000015.1, forward strand.
TTTTGCAAATTTATTAAAAATTAAAAAAACTGAGAAAGCACATGTACATAAGAATGAATTTAATCAATTTTGGAATAAGGCTGTAACATAACAAAATGTGGAAAACGTGATGCGCTGTGAATACTATATACACACAGTATATATATACACACACACACACACACACAAACACACATATACATACACCCTACCTCCTCTCCACACCTCCTCATTTTAAATATCACACTGTAGATAGCAGTGAGATGATAAATCAATATGATGTATGACCAAATATGCATAGCACATAGATGTCGATCTCCGACAGGCAGACACAGTTAAGAGTGAGCTGAGAGATTCCTCATAGGGACTAGCAGTGAATTAAGCTTTCTCCACTCTCACCCAGATCAGGACATAATGTATACACAGGGGGCAGGAGAGAGGAAGTGAATGAGAGTGAGAGTAAAAGAGAGTTACGTTACTTGGCATGTGCCGCATGCAGCACAAAATGGACCTAGCTTTGATCTTGAAGGCATTCTCTCCCTCCTTCAGGCCCTCATTCACAAGATGCACCACATCGTCTGGTGTCACGTCACCTCTGGCAAGAGAAACAAGAGACAAGGACAAGGTCAGAATGTATTTTTGATTAAATTAAAATGTAATTCTTCCAGACATTTATTTATTTTAAATAGTTTAAAGACACCTTACTTTTTCTGGTCCCACGGTAGGGGATCCACATTGCAGTTTGCCATGAAGTGTGGGCTGTACCTCACCTCCACATAAATCACTCCTTCTTTTGCCTTGGTTTCCACAAACTCATAGGCAATCCTCTTAATGGCTTCTCTGTCCCCTCTACAGCCATAACATGAAGCAGGTAATTAGCAAAACAAAACACAAAGCAAAAAAAGCAAAAAAGGAAGACGCAACAAAAAAATATATATTGCTAGTAAATTATAAAAATTTATTTTTAGGTATTTTTTACACGAGTGTAGAAAAGTGAAACAGCAGTGCCAAAAATCTAACCTTGTTCTTGCTTTATTTAGGAAATATACAGCAAAGCTGCTTTTCAGTTCTTGTCACATTCCCACCTGTGTACACGCACCTACCTTTCCACCATGAGGGGAATTCCCAAGCGTGTGAAGAGTTTGTAGGACTATTTTCATAAATTGTATTTATTTGTACTTAAATGCACGCTGGTGAAGGTGAGGTGTGGGCACGGGGATATTCAAGATTATCTGCTAGTGCCCATTATTATTAAATTCAAGGGAAAAAACATAGCATGGAGGCGGCGGTTAATCTTCACCTCACCCATTGTCCTCACCAACCCCTCCACCTTTTGCAGGGGTTCCCCTTGGGGCTTTCCCTCTTGTGAAGATTGAGATGAGACCCTGAGACATGCTGTCCATGGCCTGTTTCTACTGGCTAGGCATTCGCAGTGATGTCCACATGTGGTGTAAAGCATGTCGTGAATGTTGGTGAATCTGCCAGCCACCCCAAAAGAGCCATTGCACTCTCTTCCATTAGTTGAGGTCCCCTTCAGAAGAATTGGTATGGACCTCATTGGGCCATTAGACCTGACTGCACAAGAGCATTGCTTAGTTTTAGTCTTCGTGAACTACGCAGTGCGATAACTGGAAGCCGTACCTACGCGCAACATATCAGCGTGCAGTGTTGCGGAGACGCTATTCTGAATTACTTCCCAAGTCGGGATTCCGAAAGAGATCATGACTGACCAGGGCACTACGTGTATGTCATGCACACTTTCCGTACAAATTATTAGGGATTAAATCGATTTGTATCAGTGTTTACCACTCGCAGACGGGTGGGCTGGTTGAACGGTTTAATCAAACACTTAAAAACAACTTTTGTAAATTCATTCACCATGATGAATGGAATTGGGATAAGTGGCTTGAACCCCTATTATTTGCAGTACGAGAGGTCCCGCAAGCCTCCACAGGGCTTTCTCCATGTTTCCCCAAGTACTGTATGGGCTCATGCCTCATGTTGTCTTGGATGTCATTAAAGAAAACTGGAAGGAGGGACCTTCTAACAGCAAGAGTGAAATTAAATATGTTCCTGACCTGAGAGCAAAACTCAGAAACACACACCTTGAGTCACACATTAAGAACCTAGGAGAATTTGCTACAGGTGCAAAAACAGCAATCCCGGCTGTATAATAGGGACGCTTGACTACAGGAGCACTCACAGGCAAATAAACTGTTTGTTTTACTACCCACATCAAAAATTAAATTACTTGCAAAGTAGCAAAGGATCCTTTGAGGATCACAAGGCGAATCAGAGAAGTTGACTATGAGGTTAGGCGAAGGGTAGAGGTGATGAACTTCAAATATACCACCTCAATCTTCTGAAAACATGGAGAGAGGAGGGCCCTGTGGTTCTGGTGATGGTGGTTCCCAAAAAAAGTGTGTCCCAATTTACCCCAGTTCCTTTTGAAATCAGCCTTTTGAAGACCACCAACACAGGTTGCCAGGTTACAGGAAGAATATTCTGATCTGTTTTTGTTTCAATCTGGGTACACGACCCTCACAGAGCACCACATAGAGACTCCACCAGGTGTGGTTGTATGTAGCTGCCCATATGGTTACCTGAACACAAGAACAACGTGGTTCCGAATGAACTCAAGGCTATGCTAGACAGCCCGGAGATCAGACTGGCGGGTTGGTCTACTTTTGTGTGGACTTTAAAAAAGTCAGTGTGACTTACTTTTATTCAACCTTGGATTTAACCAAGGGGTATTGGCAGATTCCCTTGACTCCAATATTCAAGGGAATTTGGAAAAAACAGCCTTTTCCACTTTGGGTTTTTGACACCCTTCTGTTTGGGTTGTTTGGAGTCCCAGAAAACAATCTCACAGACAGAATCCACTGCCTAATTAGATGATATAATCATTAATAGTAATGATTGGCAGCAGCATTTACAAATTCTGAGAGCTATCCTGAGATCCTTGAGCTGGGCGGGAATTGTGCAGCTTGGCAAGTGAACGCACAGTATCTGGGCTTCCTCTTGTGCCATGGGGGGGTTACTTGTGTGTCAGTTGTGTGTTCATACTTCCCTCGAACCCCACAAGTTTCACATACTGCTAATTCAACTTCAGGACAATATTGTTATGCAAAGTACTGTGGGATATAAAAAAATGTAAGATGAGGTTTTAATTATTCAGAGCAATGTCTGACACTTCAGTATCTCCTCATAGTCATCATTATACAACAGTTAGTTCAGGTCTACTAATTTGATTGTTTGATCATAGTTCGAAACCATTACTACAGTGGTGTTAGTGACATCATCGGCAGACATGGCAAATGATAATTTTCAGAAATACAACTTGTTACATCTTGCAGGATGCGAGATTTTCAGAAAATAAGTACATGCCGGAATCATGAAGCCACAGCTCTCAAAACAACAAGCACTTGAGACAAACAATGTCAAGCACAGGTGAAAGCATAAACCGAAAAGTCTAAACAAGGCCAACATCTAATTAACTCTTCTGGGCCGATGTGGGTTCAGGTTTTCATTTTCATCAAGCAGAAGCCACACCTGATAGTCTAATGAAAGTCAAGATCAACTGATTAAACAGGTGAAATGAAGTGTGGCTCCTACTTGATTGCCCCCACTCTGGTGTTTGTGGATAAGGTTGGATACCCCTGATCTAGCACTCAGTACTAAAGCAAAATAAACAAAGAAGAAATTCCAGCATGTGCCAAATCAACTGAAACGCGTTGGGACCTTTCGTGGCTCCAGTGAATACATTCTTTCAGAATTACTGCATTGTGGAAAAGAAAATAGAACTATTGAATTTCCCCATGAAAAAACAAGACCAACTGCTATGTGCTTCATGTTTCATGGCTTTGGCTGGAAAATGCTTTGTTAAATTCAAGCGGATGGACAGAGTATGAAGTGTGCAGAAGGCAAAATATGGGACTTTAGAACAAACCTAGGCTGTAGCAGAGATTCAGAGTTTCATTGCTGCAATCTGCACTGACTTTATGGCTTTTTGCTATGAAAACCATTTATGCTAATGCATTATGTGAAATAAGCACATATTGTAATTACAGTACTGGTCGATATGTACATTCTGTACACAATGCAAGGATCAGCTGATATGTGTAGGGGTGGAGAAAACTTGGAAATCCCAGGGTTTTCCATACCCCAGACACCTCAACCATAATCATATTTCACATTGCACCATCATGTCCTTTATAAACGTGCCTTGGCATAAATTATGTTGGATATCAACCACAGTGGTAAAAACAGTTAGTCTGCCTACCTTGTGGCAGACAGTAATGTAAAGGACACTGCTCAGCTGTATATTTATCGCAGACACTATCTTTAAAAATAAATTACTTTCAATACACTTACTGTGTTTACTTTATTAATAATCTAAATGACACATTTTGCTATGTTCCAGCTAAGGCAATACTCACGCAATGACATGCATGTAATGACTAAATTTGTCCAAGAATTCGGTGAGTGTTCCCGGCTCTTCCATCGTGCACAGGCTGGTCAACTCGCTCTCCGTGGTTGCAGGGAGGGTAATACCTCGCCTCCTAAAGCATAGTCAGAGGACAAATTTACGTGATCATGCAACAGTAAGTACTAGTATGCTGATTACTTTCATGGACGTCTCAGAACGTTTTTCCCCCAACAGAACAGGGGTGTAAAACCAAGCTCGTGCACTTTCACTATGGTTCCTGTGCTATTTTATTTCGCCAGAAAGCTTGCACGCATTTGAATACATAAATGAGGATTAAAATAATTCTGTGTTGTTTTGTTCTTTTGTTAGTTGGGAGTGGTTGTCTTACTGGTTATTGTGAAAATACACAAATGCCAGACCATTCAGGTTTTGCCAATAACAAAGTCTGTGACTGGTTAATCCACATGTGTGAAACATTTTAGAGGTCTCAGATAGGCACTGTGTGTACATTTCATGCCAACATCTAGTTCATGTGTCATTCAAGGCTCCCACTCCTTTTAGTAACAATTTCCGGACATTTTCCAGGACTGATACACATGATGGTTGTTCCGCAATGAAGGTTATCTTAGGAGGGCTCACTTCTGCTATTTAACATAGTCAAATAGGACCAAAGTTCAGATTTCAAAAACTGTATAAAAACCATGAGACCTATTTAACATTAAAAAAAAAATCCAGAATCTGGTAAGATTTTTAATAGTTTTAACCCCTTTATAAGGTTACAAAAGTGATTCTCTCAGTGGGATTCTGTGAAGAGGAAATAAAGAACTGTCTTACTGGATAGTGGTATACAGATAGTAGTTACCAACTCCAACTCCTTCATTGTTATCTTGAGGTTCAAGAACCTTTCAGACCAAAGTAAGGTAAGTTTATACCTGGGAGTTAATTCTTGCCTCTTTCTTACATGATGCAGGATCTTAACATTTGCCTACAAATGTTTGTACAGATGTTTATGGTTCCTTCAGCTGTTTGGAAACTGATTTTTTAAAGAGAAAACTTAACCTGTGGAGCACTGCGATTCCATTTCTGAGTTGCTGGGTTATTCCCATGATATCAAGTGCAAAAAGGCACTGGCTCTTACAGCCATAGATTAACTCCTAATTATCTCCTAATTAACTCCTAGTTACGACAGTTGGCCGTTGGCCATCAGAAGCACCTAAAAGTCATTAAATCAATTTCTGGAATCTTCCAGATTGTAATGTAAACCTTTCACCCACTGAAATTTTGATATATTGAATTAAAGCTGAAATAAATCTGTCTCTAATTTATTGTTTTAAAATGACCTCTGATGTGAATAAAGAAGATGCCCTCATTGACTTGCGAAACGAAATGTATAGTAACATGTAAGGATTTGTGGAAAAACTGAAACTTTAACCTTTAAATGTTTGACCTCAACTGTACAATATTGCGGAACAGGTTATTTCATTCTCACGCTCACGCATCATTGGTGCACAGACACGGCATTGAATTTAAGCTTTCAGAAGATCACATTCCTGTTGTGTAACCAGTTATGAATGACCGATCTGGTTTTGAAACTGCCATGCTACAGAGATGGCCAGTCGAAGACATTTGCAGTCATAGCTGGAAGAGTGCAGTGGACTTGTTTAGTGGTTTCATTATCCTTGAAATTTGAGTGTTTGGGCTGTTTATTTCAGTTATCATAACTTAACTAACATGATATGTATCTTTCATCTTTGACCATATAAAATTATGTTATCTGATATTTATGATTGATATTAATTAATGAATTATTTTTCCCCTAGCATTACATGTGTATGCCCTTTTATACAGCAATATTTAATTCAATCAGATCAGGAGAAATATTATGATAAATAATTTTATTATTTAAACTGAGGCCAACCTTGGTTCCTGTCAATCAAATGATCTAGTTAAATGTGTTCTTGTTTTTTTTTCTAGAACAAAAAACCCCATAGTATTAACAGCAATAAAATTTGCTCTTACTTGGCCACATCAAGTACGGTCTTGATCCGGATCGCGCCATCGAGATGCACGTGCAGTTCAACCTGTGGGTCAATACGCATGACACAATTCCATTATACACCGTTTAAATACTCATTTCAATCAACCAAACAAAGATAAATTGAAGAATGTGGAGAAATAGTATGGTGTGTATAGGGATGCGGAGAGTTTGAGATCTAATAGTAAGTGCAATATATGTCTTTTTTTCACATGCCATCCGAGGGAGTCTACAGATGTGCATCAGGACTGGGATTCCATGGGATGACACAAAAAAGGTCATGCGAATGGGTGGTTTTTTACTTGCATGAAGGCTTGAGCAAGCAGTCAGATATGAAGCTTGCTGGAAAGAAGAGCCTGGCTGTCGTTCGTACAGGTACAGATACTGATATTACTGATTTGTTTTAACAGATGTCACTGAAGGTGAATGGATGAATAAACTAGTTACGATAAGTGGGAGATAAGTGTGACTTCTGATGCTAATTGTTGCCTCTATGCTTCTATTACTTCAGAGTTATATTTGCTTTGCTAGCACCCATGCCAAAGAAAGAAATTAGACACATGGAACTTCCACCCAAGCTCTAAACATGTTGTCATGTAGTGCCTTCTTGCATCCAAGAATTTTTACAGCCATTCTTTTTTACAGATAGATGTACTATAGTATGCATAAAAAGTATACAATATGAATATTTAAAAACAAAACAAAACAAACAAAAAAAAACCCAGCACAGATCTGGTCAAGTCAGGGATCATAGAGACCAATATTAGTGCATTTTTCCACTGGAGTCTGTAAACATGCGGTGTAAATGTGTAAAATGGTGTAAATGTGATTGAGAAAATGAATGCATGTTGTGCCTGGACCTGTAGGACCTGCAAAAACCTCTGGACCAATTTCAAGATTTCTAAAATCAAACATCGTGTCCAGATCATTTTTGAAAGCGCTAGTGTAAGGTCTTAGGGGAAAAAAAGCCCCTGTGTGCGACATCTGTGTAAATTGAGGAGAACTTGTGTATTGTTAAGGAATGCACTGCCAGATGGTCCATCTCAGACTTAATGTCTCCACTGGGTCCTCTGCAATGCATTAAGAATCATTGCATATCTTCCAAGGACAGATTTAATGTTTTCTGCAGCAAATCACATGCAGTCCGTGCTTTACTATATTTTTCTGTTGAATGTGTCACAATGTGTTTGTAAAAACACGATAGAGTAGCTGGGATAAAGCATAAGGCGTGATCGTGAGCATGTAAAGCATATTGTGTAATTAATAAATTCAAAACTAAGTATATATAGAGTATATGCAATGCCAGTGATGTCACGCTGGTTGTCATATTAGATAGTAGAGCTCAAATTATATCTATCAGAAGCTCAACAATATGACTGTTAGGGTTGAGCAAAGAGCTAAAGATCTAATCAATACTATAATAATAACGATGTGGGACAAACTATTAGTCAGGCAGCTTCATTTGTGACTTTTATATTTTGTAAGTGTTCAAGTCTGTTAGCCCTACTGTGTTTAAGCTTTCATGCGTCTTTCCTCTGAATACCAAATGTAGTAAACAGGAAAGCTGTAACCGTTTTACATAAACCAAAATAGAGTACATAATCCACCGTGTTTGCTTACATTACACCCACAGCTGTATTTCATATGCGCCTTCTCGATCACTGCTGATGAAGGGATATGGATGTGTAGCAAGGCGGACTGAAAAATAACATCCGACCAAATGGTGGTGGTGCTGTTGCGCTTAGCTCCATAAAATCCAAAATAATCCACCTCAAGACTTGTTAACAGAAAATAACCTGATGTGGATGGCAAAACCAAAACCATATACGGACCTTTTTTTTATCTTTAAATTTACACCAGCTGCCTCTGTACAATGCTACCTACAAATATGATCAAAACCCTCTGCACATGGTGTGTGTAATAGGATTACAGTGACAGAAGAAATCAATAGCATGACACACAGTGACCTCTCCTGACTATTACACTGTCATGATAACATGAAGCATGGAGCGCCAAGGCTCACGTTCCCTATAGAGAACGTCATAAAGCTCCTATCAGCTGAACCGTTCTATCAGTTCACAATATCTTTGATCGCTGCATGCTGAGTAAGTTAAATGGCTCCAAAGGGCATGGATTTTAGTCAGCACTCTGTGAGGGAAGGGTCGGTGAAATGCGAGCTTCTCAGAACTGCCTTTGCTTCTCTTTGGTTTTCAGAATCCTGCTGAATGGCATCACCGCTGGATCAATAAACATGCAATGACTTGCTTGACTCCTGTACTCGCAAATAACGTTGCTTGATTTTTCTTTACTGAAAAGTTTAACTTAACATCCTAAGCACCTAAGAACACATTTACCCTAAGACTTGCAACCTAAATTCATAATGTAGGAATAAAATATTTATAAAATGATTAAATGCCTTATCAAACAAAGCTGGGGTCATTTCCAAGAAACTTCAAAGATGTCAGAGTATTTAACAGACTTTAAAAATGACACAGCCATAGCGTTGATCTTTAGATCTTTAGATTCAAGATCAAGGTACATGATGACTTTTTCTGTAGCCTCAGGGTTGGAAGACTACTTGTCATGTATAGACTTGTTAGCATGCAAATGAAGAATTTATTTCATTCATGAACATTCTGGAAATCTCACCTAGGCTGATCAGATAACACAAATTTAGTTCAAAAAACAATTTGCCTATTAATTAATAAGGCGCAGCTGCAAGTATCACACTACACAGGGGATCAAAAAGTAAAATAAGTTTTATTTTTCTGGAAATTCCCAATACTGTAATGGAGATTTTATCTGGTACTAGCACAGTGACTTAACTGCTGTGTTCAAAATGGCCAAATATGTGTACTATTTTTCTATTAAAGCTGAACGAAAGCCTTATGTAATAACTGCTACGTGAATAACACTTTAAACCAGGGGTACACAAACTTTATGTGCAAACGAACCTGAATAGACGTAAACATTTTACGATAAGCAATGTTAAACATATTTTTGAGCTGTGTCTCTGTTAAAACATCCCGCCATCATCATGATTGTTGTCATGGGCTGCGTCTTGAAGCGAAAACTCCCGACCTTTTCGACCAAAAATAAACTGGTTCGGAATCCTGAAAAGTTGTTTCCCAGCTGGAATCAAAAGATGACATCGGTGGCTGTGTCATTAGTTTGGAGAGGAAACAGGGCACAGCAATGGAGAACGCACTGGAAAAGCATACATCGGACAAATATCTGAAATAACAAAACAAAAGCTTGCAGATAATCAATGCGATCTTGCTACTACCGTTTACTTCTGCTGTGCATTGCGCAATACCCTCCATTGATGACGCATCCTTGATTACGATGGTTCCACACAAAACTGGTGGAAATGCAGGCCAGTTCAAAATCTCGTTCCCTGATGGTACAGTCATGCATGATAGTCAGGACCTCTAACTTGATCTCACCTCATTTCATTATTTATGACCTGACTACTGATTTATTTCATGGTGTGACGTGTAAATCTGTTTAACATTACAAGATCTGAGGTGGACAAACTTCAGAGCTGCTGACTTGAGAACTTGAGAACAAATTACAAATTGTTGCTTATGTCACTATACAGCTTACACCTATGAGGAAATAGTACATAGGCTCACAGTACAAGAGGGTAGCTTTCCTTGTCACTGGGGTAGTCACCTTATATACACTACCAGTCAAACGTGTGGACACCTTCTAATTCAATGTTTTTTTCTTTATTTTTATTACTTAAAAGACACTTCATGTGTTAAAGTAATGATGGACTGTTGTTTCTCTTTACT
>JAQMYM010000015.1:16565415-16587699 GCA_030014255.1 Parauchenoglanis ngamensis
TAAATACGTTATTGTCAGTAAACATATAAATGTCTATTTCTCAGAGTTCCTACATGATGCAGTAAAACCAAAACTATTTGTTCATACCCAGTAGGTACCTGTCACATTCAGCAAAAACTTTTCAAGAAACAAGATTTTTCTAAAGAATTGTTGTGTGGTGTAATTAATAGATCAAAGTGAAGCATAAGGTGGTGAAAAGTATTATGTGAAAGGGGCTGGAGCTACTCAGTTACAATCAGAGAGTCATAGCTGTCATATTTCCTTATACCCAATCTGCTCTCAGTGTTCCACAGATTCAGTTTCCCAGCAGTCTCAGTGGCCTCCAAACACGTGCGCTGAGAACTGCAACTCCTGGCACTCCTTTGCATTTTTGGCCTTGCCTTTTCGCCTTACGTTTTGGACTGCCTGCTGTAAATAAACTACCCCCCTGTTGCCTCCTTTCTTACCTGCCACCCATGGAGGAATCTAGGGATTGTGAGTAAATTGAGGCCAGATGACCTTAAGACACAGGTGCGAGTATAAGGAAGTAAGAGTTTGGTCAGGTAACTTGGGGTATAACTATGTAAGGCATTACACATCATTGAAGGAACCATGAATGGAGGTGGTTATATTAGAGGAGACTTTAACTCATAGGCCAAGAAACGCAATCTGGGAGAAGATGGATGTTTCAACAGGAAAACAGCCGCAAATATACAGCCAAAATAACTCAAGAAGGCCTTGCATGGTCTAGCCAATCTGCCGATCTCCTAAATTTAATCCCAATTAAAATTTATGGCAGGCGTTGAAATGTTGATGCCATCAGTGGGACTCTCCTGAAAAATTGAAGATGTTTTGCCAACAGGAGTGGGCCAAAATTGATCCACATTCTGTAAAAACGGATTAATATGTTTTTGTAGAGGTCTCGAAACTGTACTTGGCAAAAACAGATTTGCAACAAAGCACTAATGTTGATAATTTGTGGTGTCCAAATACTTTTTTTTCACCAATTAATTTTTTAAACGTTTGTTTATGCTTATGAATACATACTTCTTTGTTGATATATATAAGTACAAAGTCAAAAGATATTATGTGTGTACCCCCAGAATCTCTGACTTCATAATCTCTATTGAAATAATCACGCACTCCCAAAATCACTGACTTCATAACTCCCAGAAATTCTGAGATAATCTCTATTGAAGCTCTGACTTGAAGATCTGAAGATCAGTCACTTTTTGGATCATAATGTGTGGTCAAAGGTTTCTCAATCTCAGTTAGAAATCACATTTTCCTGCATCATAAATTTTTACATCAGTCGTAGCTAAAAGCGTACCAAGTTCCCCCAACATGTTGAGTTATTGAGGATTTTCTTTATGTTATATAGTAAATGGTCCAATTGTATTAATAGCAAAGAGCTAAGGATTAGCAAATGATTCAAATGATTTTGAATTTTTTTTTGTATGGTAGCATCAAAGGACACAATATTAGGCATGAATGAAGTGAGTAATGCAGTCACAAAAAGACAAAATAAGAAGAAGAAAGAAGAATAAGAAGAAATCACCCTTGATGTGTTCACCTTAGATGGCTGCCATGAGGACTTTACAGCTTGTACAGAAATATTCACACCCTTAACAGCAATGCAATGTCCATAAAGCTGTCAATGCAGGTGGGTGTGTGGGTGTGTGCCATTCTGCAGGGAACAGGTACATTTCCATGTCTGCGTCAGTAGCTGACCCTTACCCGAGACTCTGGCCCTAACCAAACATCCAGGGCTTTCCTGTGACGCTTCTGCGGCCTTTTCACATGTCTTACTAGAATGTGAGGAATCCCAGTACTGTTTCCTCTCTGCAGGCTGGCTCCCGACTAAAGCTTGGCAAGTTTCTCACCATATTGGAAGATGATGTGTCCACATAGCTAAGCACATCTGGGGTACAGCTGGAATTAAATGCTAAAAAAAAGAATTATGGCTTATGAGAAAAAAAGCTTGAAATCACCTGGAAGTATTTTATGTTTAATTGTACTTAATGCATTTGCTCAATCATTTGTAACACAACACTGATTGCTATTGAACAAAACAAATGTATAACAATGATGAAGAGATACTTCCTTTACTTATTTTACTTTTTGATACAAGCTCAATAATATAAGTGTTGCCATGCAGCCCTACCAGACACTTGCCAGCCGTTAGACGTCATTAAAAGGGAAATTTTTCCAAAAGCATAATTTGGATTTCGTAAACATCGCTAGATGACATATAGTGCCCATTTTGGCGGATTGACTTTGACATTGCATGTAAGTGGGTTTCCTCTATTAATCAGATCATGTTAGCTGGCTAGCTTCATGCAGCTTTTTGGGATTATAAAAAACGTTGGAAATTTGGCTTTAAACAGGAAAATGAAGATAGAAATTTCAAGCCTAGGGAGAACACCAGGGGAAGATGATGAAAACTGAGTGACATTACACAGAGAATCAGGAAAGTTGGCAAGTGTACCCATACCACCACCATTAACTACCACCATTAAACGTTTGCCAAAGGACACACAAAGAAGCACAGTGTGCACTTTAAGAATGCAAACACTCTGAAAGTGATCCTCTCACAACACTTTCAGGGATGCATCCAAAACCCAATAATCACTTGGTTTGCATAGCAGGCATGTTCAGAAGTTAACTAACATTAACTTACTTTACTCTTAAGCCCACTACTCTTTTGGAAAAGTACATTTTCACTATGCTGTCACATTAGATTTCGCTCTACGTACATAAGCGATAAGGGTGTGGAATAGACAAAAATGACTGGACAAGCATCTGTTTTTAATTCACTCTCCTTATTGACTTTGGTACAGAAGTGTTGCAAATATGAGGATAATCACATTCTTCTGTTCTTACACGCAATTCGAGAGTCTTGTTTATAATACTTTAGGAGTGAATGAGCTAGTGTCTAGAAAAGACTGACTTGTATTTTGTCTGGTCTTCCATACTGATTAATCAAAGTGCTCCTCTTAATCAGAAGGTGTGGGAACTGGTAGGATATAAAGTTGATGAAAGAGACTGAGAAAATGTGGAAAAAAAACTAACAAACAGGCCAGTATTTTGTATGAGACACTGAACATGTATGCATACAGTATATCCTAACGTCAGGTGTTGTACTTTGTTTATAATCAGTGTTTTATGTTTAACAAATTTCATGTACAAGATCATGAGTCTTCCTCGTAGCATGCAATGTTGACACGGCTTAGCCATGTGAAGTTTGTTATGACCGTTTCATAAGTACAGAACAATCTGTCATTCATTACTTGCAACAGCCCAGAGCCATTCCTTCATCGCTTCAGGTAATCCTCACAAGATGTGCAATGTGATGCCAAAGGACAGGTCAAGTGTATAGGCTAGGAGTGTTCCTATTCACAGCCACTTTACTAGACTCTATCATTCCATTAGCTCTTACACTACCCTATTGGTAATGCTGTCTAAAACTGAGACGTCTAATCCTATAAGTCCTAAGCTTAAAAGTGTAAAAATGACTTAAAAGTGTAAAAATTACTTTCTGGGCATAGTTTATATTTTCTTTGTAAACTGTTTAGTTTAGTTCTATCAGTTTAGTAGGGGCTGTAGGTCTCATGTCTGATCTTGGACTTGAGTCTGGTGAGTCTGGACTTTTCTCAGTCTTGGGGATTGGTCTTGCTGAATTTGGTCTCAAATAATGTTTGTGTTGTCTTTTCAAATACACAGTTTGACAAGAAGTAATTCCTTCTTTTTGAAAGCATAACCTAATTGTTATGTTATGTTGAAGATAACTAGCTAAAGTAAAGGCTTGGCCTCAAACAGGATTTGATGGATTTCAGTCTTGACTTTCATTTGGACTTGATCTTGACTTGGCCTCAACCCCATTAATAAGCAGCTGTGACTCGATCGCAGCATGTCCTGGCCTTGGACGTGACAATGGACTCCTAGAATTAAATTAAACTGTACTTTTCCTTGTCCCCAAGATGGCACCATCAAGGAGGCATGTTTTGTACCTTGTATCTTTCATCTAGGGAAAGTAAGTGGTGCACTTTTAATTAGCTTTTAGAATAGAGGTCCTTAAGGCCCATTCTTTTTATAGGATTCCTTGTAATATACATATTAAGTTACAAAACCGGATGCGTGACATTACCAACTCAGTAACAAGAAAAAAAAAAAAATCTCTCTGAGACTGTGTAGTTGCAGTGTGTCCGTGTGGCTTTCCGCTGGGTTTTATGGGTTCATATGACAAAACATACAGCATTGAACAGTGTTTTAAGAAGGTTTTTTTCCCCCTGAAATTGCTAGCAATTTCTTCAAGGACATTCACGTTGGTCCAAAGCATATTTCAGTCCATTCTGGTCAATATTTTTCTAAAAATGTGTCCAGGGGGTTGAAACGTATAGGACGAATAATATTTGAACTTCTTTGTCCAACTTTTTATGGTTTTTTGACTAAATAGTGAGTCAAAAGTTCCCTAACATAAGAGGACAAAATGCTTCCCAAACGGATGGTCTGCTTTTTGAATTAAGATGTCCTAATGCCAAGACTGCCCCTCACAGTAACACTTCACTATTTTGGGACATTCCAAACTTGTGAGTTTTGGAAAGTACAGCAAAATAAACCCGAGAGCTGAGGAGACCAAAGTTTTGAGACCAGACCACGTTCTTGACTTTTGCTGTATCTGGCAGACCACATGGGTCCCATCTGGCTTAGCATAAGGTGAATTTCCGCTGTCTGTGTCTATATTTAAACCAGCGTTTCTAGCCAGTCACCATGAATTTTATATGGTTATTTGCCTGGGAACTTACTTTGAACGAAATGTGTAAAGATTTCTGGAAAGGGATGATATCAAAGGGTTTTTTTAGCATTTAATTTTAATACTGTAAAATCTGACTCCTTTCTAACATAGTGTCTATTGAAGAATATAACAGTGTGCCTAACTGAGGCATTTCTACTTGTTTTATTAGCTGGAAAATGACTGTTTTTTCTATTTTCTGTAAATCTCAAGTATCTTATGATGGGAAGTCATATGTACTAGATTATATTTCTTACATGTCTTTTCGGCATATCTGTTGTTCTTTGTTTTCACTTTCAGTCCTTTTGATTAAATACGTATTGTAACACTGACTCAAACTCACATTCCAGAACACTTAAAAAAACCCTCCTCACCTAACCATAAGCATTTGCTAAGTTCTGATCCTCAGGCAACTCCTTTGAAGCCTCATCATCTTATCAGACTCATTTAGCAGGAACGTGATGTGGCAGCCAAGAACAAATCCCATTGCTGCGCCTGCTTTTGCTTCACAGCTTGTTTTTTGGTGTTTAAGTGTAGCTTTGAGGAGAAGAGAAGTGGAGAGCGGACCTCGCCAGCAGGGATGTGGAATTTGAAACATTTTCTGATTACTGGCCAGCCACTGTTTACACCACAGACAGGCCGTGACATCAGAGGGGGGGACTTTATAAAAGTGAGTGTGCTCAGAGCCAGCCAGTGAGCAACCAGCAGCACTAGTAGCTCCGCATACTGCGTTGGGACAGTGGGATGGACAAAAAAGTGCAAAACACATACACTCTGCTGGCACAGGCTCTACTGTTGTACCTGTGCTCCCAGGTGAGAAGCTCTCTGTCCACCTGATACTCTATCTGGGAGATCTGAGGTGTTGAGGTAATTCATTCATGCTGCTTGTTGATTTTTTGCCAGTTCAGTTGGAATTGATGATGGAAAGATGTTTTTTTATGTTTAAGGTTGGGTTATAGATTTAGTTGTGTTATCTGTAGTTATCTATAGTTTATTGTTTTGTTGAAATTTCTGCTTAGTAGTTGTAAATGTCAGTTGGATTACAGAAATTACGAGTTAGGTTGTTGTGTGCTTCATGTATAGTGCATCAAAGCCGAACTGATCTTTTACACCAGATGTAGTCTGTTCTGGTTCCAAGTTGTGGTCATTTCTAATTGAGAGCATATTTTATATTGCCTCTAGAGACTTAAAACTGGTTTTCAGGAGATCTTTTATTTTTGTAGCCTCCTTAAGCTTCAGTATGTCAAAGTTTTGGTAATGAGAAGTATATACTTTTATGGGGGGGGCTGGAACTGAGCCCAGATGTTTGGATACTTCATAAATAAACATCTGAATTAGACTTGCCTTGAAGTTCCTGCCAACTGTCTTACACAAATAAATATCCTCAGAGAAGTATTGGCTAATGAACTAGTTTAAGCTGCGATTGCACGTAACATTGAGACACTGATTGTATTTTATAGTAAACCACTTTCTCTCTACCACTTTAGGTGTGCTGTCAACAGTGTGTCAGGCCATGCCGGTGTCCCAGCTCTGTGCCAGCCTGCCCTGATGGCGTCGCTCTCATCGTGGACGGATGTGGATGCTGCCAAGTGTGTGCCCGCCAGAAAGGTGACGCCTGCACCGACATACTCCTGTGTGACAAGCAGCATGGCCTGGAATGTGACTACAGCGCCAGCTTCCCTGGAAAACCGGGAGAGTGTGTCAGTGAGTAGTGAGATTTTCTGCCTTGTGCTGAACAGCATGTCTCAGTGTGCATCCAAAACAGGATTTGTAAACAGAATTAGCAAGCATAGTTCCAAGGAGGAGGACAAGTAGGGCTACTGTGTTAGGATTTACCTGCACTGGCCCCTCCTCAAAATGTCTTAACAACTTTCTTGCTCTTACTTCCTTGACTGAGGGTGAAACTTAATGAGCTGTATAACCATACAATCTAATATTACAGTAAAATATCAGTCTATCAGCAATACACTATTACATTTTTGTGTTAAAATAACTGAGGTATTATTACTTAAAATAAACTTTTACCTACAGTAGCTGATCAAAATAGTAATAGAAAATATTCTAATTTATTCTTTGAGAAGCAGGCTAAATACTGTTGATCCTAAAAAATATACTATATTAAGTGATATGTGATGTTATGGGAAAATAATCATCAACCTTGAAGTTGATTTTCCACATCACCCTGTCTTGAGGCGTTTTATTCCTCTTACACCACATCAGTTTGGCAATGCTAGCAATTTATTTATTACAGAGTGACACAACACACTTTTTGTCCAAGTTACAACATGTTAGTTCCTGTTATCGCTAACATTATAACTGTTACATTATGAAAAGCCTTTTCTTTCATTTCCCAGCCCAGACTTTTTTCTTTTTAGTTAAATTTATTAAGCCAAAAAACATCACTATATCAGCAATGATGAAAACAACATCACCATATCAATAATTATTAAAACAGCATCACCATATCAACAATTATAAGCTGAATAACAGTCAGTACTATTGTCAGAGCTGCTGTTACAGAAAATGAATCACACCTACTGACTAATCTGATTTGAGAATTGAATGCCCTGTGGTATAACAGTACATATAGCATAAGATACTTGGAATTTTAGAAATCCATATTATATTGTACCATCATACTGCCATATAATTACACTTAACAGGTATAATAACATTACATGTACAACATCCAGTTCTCATTTTTGTAGCATGGTTGTCATTGTGCTCATTATTAGCATTGTGTGTGCAATGTGCAAGTTCCGTAGAAGGTGTTTTTTTCAGTGCACATTCATATTTGTGCACCTGCAGTTCTCCTTTTCATTCTTCAGTGTGTTTTTCTGTGTACCTTTGCTTTATATTTTGTATCCTAATGCGCCTTGTTTCTGACGCCCAGGTCAGGAAGAGTTGGGTTGTGAGCTGAATGGCTTTTCTTATCAGGAGGGCGAGGTGTTCCAGCCATCCTGCACCACCCAGTGCAAATGTGCAGGTGGAGGCGTGACCTGCGTGCCTCTGTGCAGAGAAGATGTCCGCCTGCCCAGTTCAGACTGCCCATATCCTCAAAGGGTCAAGCTGCCAGGAAAGTGCTGTAAGGAGTGGGTGTGTGAGAACTTGGACAACAGTGTGCTACAGGATGCTCTACCAGGTGAGGTCAAATAGAGGCAAATAGAGATTGTCCTTTCATAAGACATAATAGTGTGGCATGGACTATTATGTAAGATAAAAAGGTTCAGTATACAGGACACATTCAGATCAAATAGTGTAAAGTTAACACGTGTAATTCTAGTATCAACCTGCAGTTTCAAAAATGCACATGTATGAGTAACTAGACATAACACACTAAATACCTGGTACAACAGGAATAGAATCACCAGGATATAAAAATTAATACAAATATCTCATTCATAATAAAGCCAGTTCCATTTAAGTAAGGCTACATACTTTATTATTTTTCACTTAGGGATAATGAGGCCCTTAAGAGAATGTCACAAGCTTACAAGACATTATTTTTCACGAGTATCTGGAGACAACGTTAGCTTTCCCACTTAATGTCGGATTTTTCCTTAATCATAAAATGTTGGACTTTTATCCCAGTTTGTTGCACAAACTATGATTGCAGGGTTTATCTAAGAGCGGTTAGTCACATTCCAGTCTGAGCTTTTTTATTGTGGGATCTTAAGCGTTTAGTTGAGAATGTCTTGCCAAGATGGAGCTGATCCACCCAAACAGCAGCCGCTTCCAGAAACTTTCCATGATTCATAACCAGACTTGCGTTTGTGCAAGCCAGCAATTAATGGGCAAAACTGGCTAGCCTTGGAGTGGACATGAGGGGGCTGGCAAAACTCTGGTCACCATGGGGACATCTGGAAATTTCTGCAACGTCACACAAAAAAGACCAACAGCAACAGCACATTTTACAGTTTTCTTCCTTGCAATGCAGAGAAGATTACACAGTGATGCACAGCAAGATTAAGAAATGGTTTACAAGGGTTACAAAGTTTCCATTCTTATCTTTTTTATCAGATGATGTTTTTACCATCTTTAGTTTCAAAGTGCTAACAGAAGCGCTGATAGAGGCCTCACGTGAGTGAAGATTAAATCACGAGCTTATTATTCAGTTACTGTATTTGCCCTGAATTGTTCAGTAAAACAGAGAAACTACATATAAAGCTATGTATTTCTCAGGAGTGAAATATACGTGAGTAATTGTACTCAAATAGTACTAAAGTATTATTTTGCCACTTTTATTCCTTTATTTAGGGCTTGTAAAGTACTCATACTTAATTACATTTCCCCAAAAAACCTTACATTTTACTTCTTACATTATTCTTTAGACATGCTACAATGAAGCTCTCTTCTTCTTTCATCCAAGCAATGACTATATCAATAGAATGGGTTTATGTTTTAGCAATTTTGATCTAATGCTAAAGATGATTAAAGATTAGATCTAATCTATAATTTGAAAAACATGTTGAGGTAAGTTTGAAAATTTGCTAACATTAACTGGCTGTTTACTTGTTTACTAATGGCAGGTTAGACTACCATCAAATATAGCTAAAGAAGTATTGCTAATAATAATAAATATATTCGTTATTTACATGATGTATGGTCTCTATATTTCTGATGTTTACAACAGTTTAACAACAATTTAATTTCAGCAGTTACATGTACTTTTTGCTTTTAAATACTTGAGTCTTTTTAAATTAAAAAAGTACATTTTTGGAGTAAGATGACACATTACCTATATTTGCATATAATTTTCCCACATTTGGTAGTTACAGTCCCCTCCAAAGGTATAGGAACAGCAAGGCCAATTCTTTTTTTTCTGCTTTACACTGAAGACATTTGGGTTTGACATGAAACAATGAATATGAAATAATAGATCAGAATTTAAGCTTTCAGTTCCTTGTATTTACATCCAGATGTGTTAAACAACTTAGGACATGGCACCTTTAGTGGCAGAACTGGTAGTCTTTAAGTTAATTAAAGTAAATAGCACAATATTTGGTTGCTTATCCCTTGCTTGCAATAACTGCATCAATGGCTGACATCTCCAAACTGTTGTGATGATTTTGCAGGTCAGCTTCTTAAAGTTGTTGTTTGTTTTGGGGGTTTCTCTAAAAATTGGCAGACATAATGTTTCTGTAGACTTTTGAATTCATCATGAGTTACATCATCGACAATAATTAGTGAGCCTGTTCCAGAAGCAGCCATGCAAGCTCAGGTCATGACTACCTCCACCATGCATGACCTATGTTTTGGATGATGAACAGATCCTTTCTTTCTCCATGTTTTGGCCTTTCTATCACTTTGGTAGAGGTTAATCACGCTCATCTCTGTATTTCTTTCACGAATTCCAGTTTGGCCTTCTGATTCTTACTGCTGATGAGTGGTTTGCGATTTGTGGTATGGTCTCTATATTTCTGCTCTCCATGTCTTCTTCGAACAGTGGACAATGACACCTCTATTCCTGCCCCATGGAAGTTGTGATTGATGTCACTGCCTGTTGGTTTTGGGTTTTTCTTCACAGCTCTCGCAATATTTCTTTCATCAACTGCTTTTGTTTTCCTTGGCCAACCTGTTTGATGTCTGGCTGTTAGTACACCAGTGGTTTCTTTCTTTTTCAGGACATTCCAAATTGTTTTTGGCTATGTCCAATACTTGTGCAATGGCTTTGATTAATTTTCCCCCTTTTCTCAGCTTCAAAATGACTTGTTTCTTCCATAGACGACTCTCTGTTCTTCACATTGTTGGGATTTTTTTTTAAACAAGTGCAGTCTTCACAGGCAAATCCCAGGGCTCAAACCAAGAGCAGACATTCAGGGCTATTAATTGTTTAAATAATCAATCTAACAGGGTACACCAGGGAAACAAGAAACATCTGTCAGTCACATGTTCCAGTTTTTTTATCACTTGAAAAATGGGTGGGTTCATACCAAAGTTGTCATTTTCTAAGTTATTTAACACATCTAGATGAAAACATCAGGAAATTAAAGCAAAAATTTTTGATCTATCATCCTATATTTATCCTTCAATCTAAAACTAAAATGTCTTCAGGGTACAGCAAAAATAAAAGAGCTGGTCTTGCTGTTCCAATACTTTCAGAGGGGACTATACAAGAGTGAGGAATATAGGTCTGGGCAAGGGAGTCTACAGGGTTAAATTGAGCCCAAATTGCCAAAGTGTATGCAATTCACTTTTTTTTCATACAAAGTTATCAAGATATTAAGTTCAGGATATTACAAAATTCTCTAGTAAATTGCAATTAAGCTCCAATCACTTAAATTTAAGATGAAGACATCTCTTATTTATTCTTTGGGTCTCAGTTCAGATTGTGTTAGTATCTTTTACTGTATTAGTAGTTGAATAAGTCTGATAAATGTCCTATGGTTACAGCTTACAATGATGCCCAAGTGTTGCCTGCACTTCCTAGTTACCAGGCCAGCCCCAGCTTAAAGTGTATGTATCAGAGCACAGAGTGGAGTGCCTGCTCACGTACCTGCGGCCAGGGGATCTCCACACGCGTGAGCAACCAGAATGCAGCCTGCCGACTTGAGAAGCAGACCAGGCTGTGTAAAATCCGACCATGTTTTCCTTCAGCACATCTAACACCAGTGGTGAGCCACGATTTATTTAACATCAGTGCTTGCACTTGAAATACTTAAAAATACTACAAAGATTCTATAAGCCTTGCTATTAGCCTGTATGTTTACCATAATGTGTTTTGCAAAAAATTTCCATTCCATTTATTTTTTATTGTTGTAATTTTATTGTTGTAATTACTTCCTTGTTGGAGAAGGAAGTATACACCGATTAAGCATTAATCCGTGCATTAATCTGAGCATAAATCCTTGCTTTTTGTTTTTTTTATCTGCATTAGTGGCCAAAGAGATGCCAGCCGAGCTACAGGTCCAATGTTTCCACACACCTGTTCCATCAAGGCTGCTACAGCACACTTTCCCGTCCACGTTACTGTGGCTTCTGCACTGACGGCCGATGTTGCACGCCTTATCAGACCCACACCGTTGCAGTCACCTTCCGCTGCCCAGGGGGCCTCCTGCTCCGCCAAGCTGTCATGATGATCAGGTCCTGTGTTTGTCATTACAACTGCCCCTACTCGTCTGGTGGAACCTACATGAGGCATGCTCTGTAAGAAGCATGTATCATGTATCATGCACTGATTCACACAAAAGCCAAGTTTGAAGCCTAGAAAGAGTAGCACTTTGCTCACACCACAGTATTTTTGTTACTCACCAGGGATGGATTAGTAAATCCGCTGCCCCCCTGAGCAGAGGCTGGGCAGGTGCTATGCAGAAGACAGTCTTAGCTTAGGCAATTGGCTTCTTTCTTGTTTTTCTTCTTCCAAACTCTTGCAACAATCCACCAGCTCTTTAACAAGCTCCAACTCAATGGTTAGCAGTGACAGCATGTCTTAAGTCTTTTTTGTTCTCTGTTTTTATTCCAACACATTATGTAAAATGAACATTCTTTGGTTTCTCGTTTCTTTGTTGCTTGTTTCCATTCTTTGGTTTGGTCTTCTTTTCAGCAACATACTTTGTGTGGGTCTACTATGTTTTTTTCCATCCACTTATTACCTAACTGACCACTGATTGGGTACAAATTCATTCCCACAAACCAATAATATTTCAGAATTTATTTCATATTCTAGCTTGGGTTCTGTTAATTCACTTCTCTGTGACTGTCTAATAACTAATCAATCTAATCATTCTGTTCAAATCTATGCTTGTTGGAGAACCTCTAGTTGGCAGGCCCTTGGGCATCTACCTAATATGCCCAGTCACTGATCCGTCCCTGTAAATTATGTCATTTTGTATAAAGAGCTTGCGATCACACATACATGTATATTAGCCTTGCTTGAGAAGGTTGTGGACTGGCCTGATTCTTCACTTACAGCCTGTGTATATAAAATTAGTCTGTTAATGTGGTCTAGGAATTTGAGAAGCCTGTTCTGATGTTTAACCCATCTCTCTTAGTTAGGTTTATATGATGGCAGCTATTAGTCTTCAGCGCTTACAGCTACCTATGTAAATTAGTTATCAATTACTATGTAAATTAGTTTGTACAATTACTGTCACTTAGTGTACCTTTGATTGTTTAAATCTGAAGTAGCAGTGTCAGTGTAGGCTGACATTTCAAATATTTCTTCCATGCTTTGATCTGGAACCCTATTTTAGATAAACCCAGCCACAAACACAAATTTTAACATCTTTATGTGTTTAGAGTAAGATACTATTCCTCTTTTTTTATTGTATATCACTAATACCTACGCAGAACAATGTTATCTCAAGAGGGTTTTTTGTATCTTTCCGTTGTGTCGGTCAGTTGATCTTAACCTTACTAGGCCAATGAAGATATAAATCCTGTTTCAGAGAAGTTTATGCCCAGCCTCTTGAATAAGGGCTTGGGAGAAATATTGTATAACCTATTTTAAACAGACACCAACTGTTGTGTTGCTAGATCCATTGTTTTCCTCATGTAATTTGCTGTACATATTTGTAAATGCACTTATAACATTATGTATATATATTGGTTTATAATTTATGTGTCCTCACAACATTATAGGTTACATGTCTATATCAAACAAGCTTCTTATATTTTCTCTCTTCCTGAGGTTGTGCTCTGAGGTCAATGCACGTCATAAGGTGCGTCATACAAATGTTGGTGTTTAACCAAAGTGGCACTTTGGCACTATAGTGTGAGCTGCTCTGTAAATGATGCCTGAAAGACTACCTAAAACAGACTGTGAAATGTTTAACACTTTAAAATTCCACCTAAACAGGATGTGAAGATATGTGCACCATCAAGTTTCAGTGCATAATGTTACAGAGTTCATGCTTCATGTTTTCAAAAAGAAAACATACAGTATAATCATGGTCCTATTCAGAATTACTGGTGAATCATTGATGATTTGGGGAAGGATCAGTGTTTTTCAGCAAAATCAGTGTTTTGTAATGCTCGTCTCAACCATCTCACATGTTAAAACCATGTAGCCTGAATCGAGGAGGAAAATTTACCCGCACAAACAAATGAGATCAAGGCGTTTAAGATGCTGTGCGTGGAGGAGGATAACAACTGTGCCTGATGTTACAGGAAGTGACTCAATGCTGTTTTTTGCAGAAGCAATGTATTGAGTAATGTGTTACTGAAGATTTTTTTTGTGTCTGAAAAAGAAATATTCTGTGATTAAAAAACCTCCAGCATTCTCATGCGCTTAAGCTCAAAATAAACCTATGTTGTCTGTAACCCAGCCTGTTGTCTGTAGCCCAGAGCTCTGGGATGAAAGAGGGGCCCAATTAATCATGGCCTATGAATAAATATTTAGTTTTCTGTCTAGTGGTTAGAAGATTTTCAGAGAAAAATTGCCACTGGCTTGTCCAAGTTCAACACTTTGTTGAAATAAACAATATGGTCAAATGTTTGTGGACACCTGGCCACACCATGCATATGTGCGTTTTGAACATCCCATTTAGTCCTCTTGTTGTTATAAGAACCTCCACTCTTCTGGGAAGGCTTTGGGCCCCTTAGTAGAAAGGGAAATTATAATACTACAGCATACAAAGACATCCTAAACTGTTGTGGGCTTCCAACTTTGTGGCATCAGTTTTGGGGAAGGGACCACATATGGTTGTGATAGTCAGGTGTCCACTTACTTTTCACTATATATTGTAGGTCCTTTGATATGTTTAGCTGTACATTGACTTTATTATTGTTTTATTTTAGACAATAGGTGGGAATGCAGGTGCAGTCATGTGGGGTATTTATATTTATGCAGTTATAAAATCATAAATCAGAAAATTTTAGTGGACTGCAAAACGACGACAACAACAACAACAAACCTTTGGACAGTGGATTTTCCTGGGGTGGATTTTTCAAGGACCTACCTTCATATTATATTTGATGCATTTCATTTTGAATAGCTTTATTGTATCTTTTGTTCCATGGGCCACATTACTGTCTGATATCAATCCATATTACGGTGTTGCTGCATAGAGGTATGATCATGTTTTTTTTATAAACTCCAGTAAAAATTAGTTTCATTTTCACACATTTGGGATTTTTTGGTCACTAGCACATAAACATTGTGCCAGTCTACTGTAAGACTACATGATTTGAATGTGGCTTTAAAAGAAGGACTAACTAATTCTGAGTTACTATCTGTGGAACTGTGACATTAGACACCATTGCTAAAAAGTGTGAAAACATTTTTAGTCATCACCAACTGCCTGATTTTAGTACTGTCTTCCTCCATAGGAGCTGTGAAATGCAAACCACTTCAACAAACTACTGCACACACAAACTGATTAGTTGAGTTTATCAGATGAAAAGAATAAAAACATATGGTAAGAGTAATAACTCCAAGACTAGTGGTACAACAGCTAGCAGCTTCTACAGCAATCATTTGTTTTAGGTTGTAATTTTGCTGAAAATGTAATGGATTTGTAACGTAATTATAATTATTAATCATTGATACTGATAGATTCTGATATAAAATGGTAATCAGGTACAATTATCATAACATTGTAGTATCTCTTTTTTATGTGCTATTCAAAGCACCTGCTTCTGTAAACCCAATTTCCTGTTCAGTGGGTTGTCTTAACGTACTATTTCTGGAAACAAAACAAAAAAAGCCACATCCCCAACACACATGCTGCCTAAATGCATGTGCAGAAAAATCAGAAAGCCTTCAAGAAACAGTTGTTATTCTTAGAGCTGTAAAATGGTGGGCAATAAAACTGACAACTGTAAAATTAACGTCGACTTTCCAAAAACCTTCTTACCAATTGTATTTCTTACCGTTTTTATTTTTGGAATTCTTGGTAACTGTTGGGGCCTAAAGTCTATTTGGAGAAACTGGAGGAAGCTGGGAAACATTAAAGTGTTTGCTTTAAACTTATGCATTGCTGATATTTTGTACCTGATTACTTTGCCATTTCTGGTGAAGTATCAATTGGAGAATCAAACCTGGAGCTATGGACAACCTTTCTGCAAGATAACAAGACTCATATTCAACGTCAATCTCTATGGAAGTATTGGATTTCTCACATGCATCAGTGCGTACAGATATCTGGGTATTGTGCACACTCTGAAGGTGAAAGGCAGGATTAAATTGCGCCACTCCACAGGAATAGCTGCACTGGTCTGGATTATGGTGTTGCTTCAATGTCTGCCTGATTTGTTTTTTGAGAAATCATACAAGAACAGACACAAATGCTACGACTCGACTGTAGCAAACAGCAGTGAGCTTTATTTGAAGTACAGCATTACACAGACAGCAATTGGATTTGTAATTCCTTTGGTGATAATTGTGTGCTGCTATGGCCACATAGCTGTCACTCTTGCCTCTAGGAAAGACATCGGAGACAAAGAGCTGAAATTGAAGTGCCTCAGGCTTGTTGTGATCTTGGCCGTGCTCTTTTCCATATGTTTCATCCCCATCCATATCTTCAGAAATCTCAACCTGATGACTCGCGTCTCAAAAAATAAGACGGGCACATGTAAGACATGGTATCCCAGCATGTACATCGCAAAACAGACAAGCGATGGACTAGCAAGTCTGAACAGTGCCATTAACCCACTGGTATATCTGTTGAACCATGATAAACTGCTGAAGAAGTATTTTAATTTCAGGCAAAAACGACAAAAAGGTTCACATGTGTTTGAACTCTCACCTGTAAGATCAACAGAAGAACGAAGTAACCATGCTATCTAAATGTGAGTAAATCACAAGTGAGTGCTTAATATAATCAGGTTCATTATATATTATATTATATAAGGATTGTAAATGTATTTGCTTTGTTGCTGTGCTTGTGATTTTTTTTTTCTTCATTACAGTGTGATTTCCTAATGAATATATATTGCACAAAATCTTCATTCAAATACTGTTGTGGTTTACTTCTCAGTATTAAAATTGTAGAAGCATAGTTCACAATTATTATTATTATTATTATTATTATTATTATGGGGCAGCATGGTAGTACAGTGTTTAGCACTGTTACCTCACAGCAAGAAGCTTCTTTGTTTGAACATGCCGGCCAACTGGAGTCTTTCTGTGCAGACTTTGCTCCACCTGTCTGTGTGCCTGTATCCTCTGGGTACTCCGGTTTCCTCCTCCACCTCAAAGACAAGCAGATTAGGTTAACTGGCCATTCTAAATACCCAGAGGTGTGAATGTGAGTGTGAATGGTTGTTCATCTCTGTGTTAGCCCTGCAATAGATTGCTGACATGCCAGGGTGTACTCCGCCTCTCACCTGGTCAGCAGGGATTGGCTCCTGCTTCCCTGCAATCCTTAACATATAAGCAATATAGATAATGGATGGAGTATTATTATTATTATTATTATTATTATTATTATTATTATTATTATTATTAAACATTATATACCAAAATAAGAGTGGTCTCTGCTAATAGAGCAATGTGTATTTGGGTGTTTCGGCAACTATGGGCATTTTTGGCTGTATTATTGTATTCCTTTTTTTTCTTTTTTTTCTTGGAAAATGGACCTTAACAAAAAGAAAAATGAATATATGGACATAAATATTTCTTTTAATTTTCAGTACTTGTCCCTATGAAATGGCCTTACTGTAACCTAAAAAAAGAATTCAGTTCATGGCCATTTCTGATAAGTCATTGTTAATTGTGGTAAATAAATTTGTTAAAAATAATTTAAAAAATTACAGTTTTGCACAAATGAGTCTGTGATATTATAAATGCATTTTCTTAATGTCTGTAAATATTTGAATACATTTGAAGATTTGAAGACATTTTTGTAACCACAGGTATTAAGTTAAATATCATCTAGATTCCTAATTACATTTTCAAGCTGATTATTGAAAGAAAATTGAATAATTATTGTTAAAAATTGCTGTAATGAGTGCCAGTAAAGAAAGAATGTTTCGGTAATGACATACCAAACTATAACTTTGTCTCACTTCATTCCAAATGTACCAAAATTCATGAATTTTTGAAATGTTAACATTTTTGAACCAGTAAATATACAAAGAACAATTGTATCAATTATGCAAAGGCTAAATTCACAAAAGACGCTGGCAAGTTTCAAAATATTTAACTAATATCCAATTATTCACAGCACTGATTATATCAGTTATGAAGACCGTATCTTTCATTGGTCAATACAATAAGATGGTTTCATGGCTGAGTATTGTTTTTAACAAAACAGAGCTCTCTGAATTAACATCTTGGATGTTGGATATGGATCACCATCATACTGAACAGCACACAATTTACCACTCCCTCAGTTTAATTCAATTCCATTTTATTTGTACAGCGCTTTTAGCAGTGGACATTGTCCCAAAGCAGCTTTGCAGAAATATATAAATTTCACTTATGAATTTATATATATATTTCTGAGAGAATGCCTAGTAATATTCTCTACATGAGCTTCAAATCAGAGACTGGAGTCAATAATCACACCAAGGTCTTTTACTTCTGCACATGGTAAAACAGAAAGGTCATCCAGAGTTACTATGTAATCAGAAAGCTTACTTTTAGCTGAATGTGGTCCTAGTAATACTACTTCTGTCTTGGCAGAATTAAGTAGAAGGATGCTAGTAAGCATCCATTATGTAATGTCCTTTACACGTTTCTCAATTTTATTAAGGTGGTGTCTCCAATCTGGCTTTGCTGAAACTTACAATTGTGTGTCATCAGCATAATAGTGGAAGCTAATACAATGTTTATGAATAATATTACACAGAGGTAGCATATATATAAAGAAAAAAAGCAATGGACCTAATACAGAACCTTAACTGTACCTTACTATTTGTAGAGAAGTCACCATTTACATTTACAAGCCTGATCAGAGGTCAGTAGTAGGTTATTTACGACTTTAATCAGCTTGTCTCTGTTCTATGATGAGGCTTCAATCCTGACTAATACATTTCATGAATGTTATTCTTATATAGGCATGACCATAGCTGCTGTGCTACAGCTTTTTCTATAATCTATATACGTATCTATAGGGTTAGTTATCAGTTTGTCTGGCTTTAAATTCATAGTCTGAATTTTTTGTCAGATTTTTTAAATTTGGCATTGAAAAAAAGTCATTGTTACTACATATTGAGGGTGTGCATGTTTCTGTGGCAGTCTTATTCCTAGTTAATTTAGCTACAGTATTAAATAAGAAACTAAGATTACTTTATTATGTTCTATTAGGGTGGAGAGATATGATGATTGACCAGCACTAAGAGCTTTTCTATAGCTCTGGAGACTATAGTTTGACACCATTTACATTCTAAATTCCAAGTGGTCTGTTATTTTTCTTTTAAGTTGAGCTACATTATCTAGAATATAGCAAAAATTTGATTCCAAGTGTTTAGTTGCCTGAGCAAGTTTTGAGGGGTCTGTGGGAATTATTGATAAAACTCTGTGCAGTAGCTGATGTGAATGTTCGTTTGACATGATCGCACAAAGTGCATATTATTATTACTAAAACACATTTTATATGAGATGAGATAATGATCTGAGAAGGCTATATATTGATGTCCTTCATTGACCTCAACGCGCTGTTAATGCATGTATAAAAAGATTGTGCTTGAATTTATCTAGCATTTAGAGCTAGAATTTATTTAGCAACATGAGGACTTTACCACCACATTCAGAGCTGTAAGGACTTTTGCAGTAAAGACTTTTCCACTGTTTTTGTAGATAACAAATGTTAATGTGTATGTAAATAATGAATAGCGTGGGATGCTATATTAGTATACATCTTGTAATATATTTGATTTTAACAGGAATATGAGTCCAGTTCCTACCCTTTTGTGATTGTGTTCTTTTTTCACCCATGTTCTCCCCAGTTTGATTACTTGCCCATTCAAACCCACCAGCCTGCTCATCCCAACCAACCAGGGAAGGTGAAGACTAACACTTCAAGACACTCAAAGCCACCCAAATGCATCTTTTCACACTGAAAAGCTCATGCTGCATCATAAGGCATCGATCCTATTTCCACATGCATAACCTAACAGACGCCCATGACAGGTTAGGGAGTATGACACCCCCGTTATCCACAGAGCTTTACTCCATTGGATGAACATAGCATCATCAGGATTCAAACTAAGATGACAGAGTGAATGCTTATTTGGTTTGGCTTTGAAAAGATTGTACATAATTTGGTCTGTGCCAAGTTAAGAATGTATAATTGTGGGACAGTCATTTATTAGTAACGATTAGGTCAACAGCATTATTTTTTGGGCTCCTGACCAACGCAGCAAAAACGCATCCACCTTATCATCTTGGGATTGTGCTATTGATTCCCAACAATGCCACAGCCAGGAACCAAGGGAGCAAATTGGCCATGCTTTCTGGGTGGGAGGGACTGCATACTATCTGTGAATCTGTGAGCTAGGGTATGTGGAAGAGTATGATTTCTTGAGAGTGTTGTGCTGCATTGTGACCCAAATTGAGCAGCAGATTGAAAAACGTTTGTATGTCAGTAAAAAAAGCCACATATTATGTAAGAGACCACAAGCCCCCTCCCACTCAATCTCCGTTCTCAAGCCCTTTAGGCGTATGCATGTGCAAGTTGCAACTAAATGAATATTCGGAATGCTACAAATTTTAAAAGAGGTTCATAAACACACAGACAGGATTTGACAAGAAATCGTACATAACTACTGGTACTGATTTGGGTTGTGATATTTAATTCATAAACAGTAAAACTTTAAACAGTAAAAACTAAATTAAATATTCAACGTTAACGTTCAGAATCAAATGAGTATTGTAAAATATTTATCTTGAACAAATATATGTGTAGGACAAGTATACAAACCATGGGACAGTTTTCAAATGAAAAACAGATTAATTAAATAAATAAAATAATTAAAAAAAACATGTAAAACTGATCGATGTTGAGGCTTTGGGGTCTGAGAGTGGCGGGGCTTAAGAGTGGCACAGAAAATCTGAAGCTTTATATTATTGAAGAAAAAGCAAAGGGTCGTCACACCAAATATTGTCTTTGCTTACTTTGTTACTGTTTACTGCATGTTGTAGTATGTTTCTAGTAGAAGGATCTAATTTCATTATTTTTTTAAATTTCATTATATATACAGTATATATATAATATTATATATATATATATATATATATATATATATATGTGTGTGTGTGTGTGTGTTTGTGTGTGTGTGTGTGTAAATTATGAATATATAAATGTGTGATTATTTATTTTTTTACTTACTTACTTACTGTTACTAATGTATTTATTAATATAGTAATTTAGTATTGCAATTTGTTTAAACCATGAATAAGTTTAT
Organism: Parauchenoglanis ngamensis; assembly: GCA_030014255.1. Taxonomy (NCBI): domain Eukaryota; kingdom Metazoa; phylum Chordata; class Actinopteri; order Siluriformes; family Auchenoglanididae; genus Parauchenoglanis; species Parauchenoglanis ngamensis. The sequence goes on from JAQMYM010000015.1 coordinate 16,586,477, forward strand.
TGTTTATTTATTTTAACTAATATGTTAAATAATGCTAGTTAAGGGAACCTTAATGTAAAATATTACCTATGCACACATTAAAAGAAAAGAATAAAAAAACATCTAAAACTGATGGCTGAGGCTTTGGGGTCTGAGAGTGGCCTGGCTGTTGTGGGGAGAGTGGTGTAATCATCTGCAGAGGTCATGAGTGTATGGTAATGCTTTATACAAAGGAAAAAATTTGGTAGTGTATGTAAAAATGTAAGACATGAGCAGCAGCTGAAAGCAATGGATATATGCCTTTATATTTCGGTATGACATTAAAGCATTTATATTTAGTCATTTAGCCAACCCTTTAATCCAGGTTAGTTGCAAATAAGGCAGAATATTAGGCACTATGGATTTGATTGTCATACATTGTAATACAGACTCATAGAGTGCTGCAGAACTTTTTTTCCACACCAAATGGCTGCAAGAGAATCTGTGAGAAACTAAATAGGGAGGTTTCACTTGAGTCTTTTCACAAGCTTACCTAAAGATATGTAACACTGATAATGACATATAACACTGCAGTCATAGATTCTCATTGTGCCTCAAGATTATGATTCATTAAATAGGTCATTCTGTGGCAGAGACCTTTCAGAGAAGAGACTTCCTTTCCTTATCACCTGGACTAACTGATCAAAAGCATGTTCTGTGAGCTCTGACAGCCAGGCACCAAATCCCCCTAAGCAGAGCTCATAGGAACATATGATACTACTACTACTATGCAAGTTTAGAAAGAGGAAAAGTGAAAGTAGCAGAAGCCTAAACTGAGAACTGAACCCTGCCTACAGACCTGCAGATGTCCTACTTACTATTTCTGAAAGTAAGAGATGGAGGATTATGGGTGAGCAAATTTCCGTTGTTGCCACACATTTCACACTTACAAAGAAACCTTTTGCATTCTGCTATAACCATTTCCACCTCAAATGTTTTGGTTTTTGTACAACCCGAATTCCAGAAAAGTTGGGACGTTCTTTAAATTTGAATAAAATGAAAACTAAAAGTCTTTCAAACCACACGAACCAATATTTTATTCACAACAGAACATAGCTAACATAAATGTTTAAACTGAGAAATTTTACAATTTTATGTACAAAATGAGCTCATTTCAAATTTGATGCCTGCTACAGGTCTCAAAATAGTTGGGACAGGGGCATGTTTACCCTGGTGTAGCATCTCCTCTTCTTTTCAAAACAGTT
>JAQMYM010000015.1:16587799-16636487 GCA_030014255.1 Parauchenoglanis ngamensis
ATGTCATTTGAAAGTCTTTTAGTTTTCATTTTATTCAACTTTAAAGAACGTCCCAACTTTTCTGGAATTTGGGTTGTATACCTATGGTACTCCTGCAGTGACATCTGCTGGCTAATCAATGTTTCTGACCTTCCTTCACTTTAATCTCCTGTATTTGCATGTGGATGAACACTGTGCTATGACTTTTCAACATTGTGCTTCACCTTCTTCAGCTTTTCCAGCTGTTGAATCTATGAATTTAAATATTTATCCTTTAATCCTTTAGCCCAGTTTTAGTGTGGTTAACCAATAAATCACATCGGATGTACACAGTTTAAAATCTATTTCTCTTTCTATTATCCAGTACAGTTACACAGATGTGTTGAATCAATGCCAAGGCTCACTCAAGCTCTTATGATGGCTCTGGTGTCCCAACATCCTATTAACACCATATTATTAATTTGTCATATAACTTCTGTATATTGATCATATTAGCAGATATATATTTTTCATGTATTTTATGCTTTATATGGGGAAAATATTGTAGATCACACTGCAAATGATGTATGATTTTGTAATCATACATCATTTGTACTGTTTCATTCCATAAAGCAATCAGCATTTGAGCAGGGAATAAAATATATAGATGTATAAGATATATAAAATGTTGTTATATTATTTCTTCATTAGATCAGTGTAAAAAACCAGCGGTTTCAGTGAAGAGAGTTTACTGTGTAATATCAATCAATTGTAGTTTTATGTTGTTGAATCTTTGTTAATAAGTGAAGAGGATGCACTTAACCAACTTTCAAAGACAATTCTTCTGCATGCGATCAGTGGAGGATGTGTGCAACTGCAAAAGGCAACACCATGACCTTTGCTCTTGTTATGTGTGATATGTGTATATTGTGAACCCTTGGTCTGAATGATGCTAAAGGCCAAGGTCTGGCTGCTCAGATCATATGTCTGTGTGTAATGAGGGAGGGTGTGTGAACCTCAGCCTGAGCCAAAGCCTCTCAGTTACACTTAATAAGAGCATCCAAAACATACAGCATCAAGCATATGGCATTGTAGTGTGATCAGGCACTTTATTTTCAGTGTTTTTCCAGCAATGGACACTTTTCCGAAACAGCTGCGCATGCGAACCCTCTGTGACAGCACAGGTGAGGACCATGAGGATGGACTAACCAGAGATGACCCCTAAGTGAACCTATAGAGAGCACGCACTGATAGACTATATCACCTAACTGCATGTGTACTACATGAATAGATTTTGGATATAATTTACATGACAGTCCCATTCTTAAATACTACAATGTTAAAGGAATGGTCAGTAAGCCAGAGTGTTTGGTGTCCAACTTCTGTAGTTTTACACTGAAGTTAAGAGGCTAATGTAGCTAGCAAGTTACAAAAGTGTGTGTCCAGAGAGTATTCTTTTCATCAGTAATGTCACAGAGTAGAGATGGCTTATTAAGCTACACTGTGGTGTAATGTAATCAGTAAACATTAACCATCATTATTGTTCAACCAGAATGACATTTGTTTTTTTCTTAGTGTAATTGGTAAGACTTTTACAATGCTATAATATGTAATAACTAAGGAACAGGAACTAAGCAGGAGTGAATGAGTAGCACTATATTAACACTGAAGTCACTACAAATAATTACTTATAAAAACTGGGTAATTACCCAGTAAGTAACAATAAAGTAATGGTTTATGCACAGTTCATTGTGAACTAAGCAATAATTACAGAATCTTGCATACTAAAACACAGTATTTTAAATTTTTACCATGCTAGTTTACAAAGTCATAGTAGAAATTGCAAAATTTAGCTTAACAATGTCATTTGTAACAAGAATATGAAGATTTGGGCATGTATTTATAGAATATTATTTAGGATATTTTGCATGTTAGATACATTTGTCTCATAGCTCCAGCACAGAACTAACATCAGACATCAAGCACGTTATGGCTGATTGACTTGCAACTTTATGGCTGTAATTAGAACACCATGAATGCACCTCATGCTTTGTGGAGGTATGAAAGCTGTTGTATTGCAAGTATTGTTCATCTTTCTGTCTCGTTTCCACATTTCTTCCTATTTACAGACCACGCATGCCTTCATGAGGATAGTTAGCAACTCCCCTGGGTTCAAAACAGCCACTGCTAACATTCTGACTGTGTGGCGTCACTCCAGCTGGTCAGGCTTTTAATAGCACCAAACATTCATTGAGTAACTAGAAGAGCAATAGACTGATTTTTTATAAGATATTTTATTTTTAATCAAGGATGGCTTAGTAAAATATTTTGTCATTATTTATTTTGTTTCTCTAACAGTTGGTTTAATCTGATGGATGTTCACTATGCAGTATCATATGAACTTTTATCTTATGGCATATACTGAGTTACTATATTTGCCCTTAATTATTATGCAAACAATTTTCTGTATAAGAATTCACATTGCAAGCTGTTTTACTGTATGCTTTTATTATACTTCAAACTACACAAATATGTAAGTCTAGGCATACATAAATAAACACAGACCTACTCTAACAAGCCTACAGGTACCAAGCAAAAACATGTGGTTTTGAGTGAAATGCCACCTACTATCTGAAAAACAAGATGTACACAGTTGCGGTTAAGTCTTAACCCCACTTTGTACCTTGGCATTAAATAGAACAAGCCAATGTTTGCTGTCTCTTTCTAAAATGCATGCATATCTTCTGTCTTAGCAGAAATGCCACAGACTTTAACAGCTCAGGACAGAAGATGTAAGATGATGATAATTTACAAGAAACAGTCACCACATGTTTTTCCTGTTTTGTAGAAGCTATACTTGTGTAATCAAGTGTTTAAGCAAGTGTAGCTGCTGGAGGTCTTAATAATCTTATGCCTTATTCCCCATCCACAGTGGTTAAGCAAAAGTACTGAATTCATGAGATGAAACATCACAAAACAAGAATGCGACAGGACTATCTGTCTGTCTGTCTGTCTGTCTATCTATCTTTCTGTAGTCTATATTGTCTTGGTCATTACCAAGGCTAAGTCTCAAATTAATTTAAAGAGATTAGTTTCTAAACACCTTATACATGTTACAAAACATTTGCTGAAAACATGTGAAAAGACTGTAAACTATATATTACAGAATTGTGGAGTTAAACCATTAAAACAATTTTTCATTTTTTTTTGTTTTTTGGGCAGGTCAGAAATGGTGGCTTGATGACGCACTGTAGCCACCTAATTGGCATAACCCCTCCCCTAACACTACAACTTATAATCATTAGAGCGCATTAGAATAGGTGGTTCTGCTACTCGTTTGTAAGTTATTAAACTTACTTCATATCCAAGATGGCAGCGTAGCACTGGCATGCAGTGTCAACTCCAGATCCAAAGTGGTGCTGTTTTGTTTCTCAGCGTGACTCCTATGGCATATGGATCTCAGAACATATGGATGGTCTGCGGGGGTTAGCCCATAGCCTAGCACATGTGGCAGCTCTCTGGTCCCACTTCTACATTATTTCCTTATGCCGCATTGACGGTTACTCCGCTCGGCTTTTCAGTACATAAGACACCCCCAGTGTCTCAGAGAAGAGAATACTGCTTATTTTTTCACAATTGTGAAACCTCGTTACATATACGTTACGATTTTCAATCATTCAAATTTGGCTGGGTGCATAATAAAGCTTTATTTGTTTTGTGATAAAATCAGAACACATACAGTTTTACTGCTTTACACAGTCTTTAAAATTTAACATAAAACGATACCACAATTCAACATTGATACACTGTAACTAATTTTAAGATATACATTTACATACTTCTATTTCCATTTTTTCTTTAACTGAACTCATGATGTGTTTTCCAATGAAGCACAGTATAAACACAGAGCTATGTGCCTCAGGCAATCAGAGAAATTGCAAGGACAAAGTTGAGTTTCTGCTGAAAATATGACATTTGTGAGCTAGCTAACTTGCTAGCAGTTAGTTAGCAATAAAAAAAGTGTTTTTTATCTGTTCATTCAGTCTACAATGGATTCGGTTTATTGTTACTTTAGGCTGCTTCTAAGATACCAATTTGCTAGGTTTAATTTGCTCAGCCATTAGCACGTACCTAGTTAGCTAACAATGCTACTTAAATTAGCAGTAAAATTATTGTAATTTTAGTCTACTTAAATCTGGTTTGTAAATATCTCTACTTGAGTTTATTTCACCTAACATTTTTTACTTTTACTGCATTTCAAAAGAAAAAAAAACCATTCTGCTCATTACACTAAAAAACTGTCACTACATTTCTCAGTAATCATGTATTTTTAAAGTCCTGTCACTGTAATCTATCTGCTGCTATGTACACTTATTTGTATATCAAGGCAGTTTGTATTGTGACAGCTAGCTATTAGCATTCAACTAGTCTGTACCAAAGTTATCATCATGCTAGCTAAGATTTACAATATTAGCAAGAAAGTTGTTGTTAGTTAGTCTTAGCAAATGTTTTCCCGCTTTCTTTTACTGCCTCTGATTGGTTGAAGTTTATTCAATTTATTACAGCTGGCTAAGACCGGATGTTTTCCATAACAATACAATAAAATGTAGAAAAGCTCAACTGTCTTGATTTTGGTTTTGTACTGTTTTGGTCCTGGTCTCAGTTGGTATGGATCTTAGTCTTGACTTGATCTTCCTACAACCCTATTGTGAATGGATGAAGAAGTGTATTAGCTATAGGAAGTATATATTGAATTTTTATTTCATGTTCTTTGGATATATCTAGTCAACTTGTATCCAAGGTTTTGCTCCATGTCCTAGTTCTAATTTCCTAGTCGAGTTTCAGTAGTGTCTGGTTTTGGCCTGTGTCTCCTGTGTGAATAGTAATAAAGGATGTAATTTGCATATCTGTTTGTAATCTGCTGCAGGCAACAAAGCTTTAAAAATCTTGAATGAAAAATGGTTGGTAATCAAAATTAGTTTAACAAAGAGACTACGCAGAGAATTAAGGGCAAGATACTAGTGACTCTAGATAAACATCTTGCAGTGTGGCCTGAGAGCAGACAGTGCACAGGATCAGACATGATTCAGGCCAGGCTCAAGCCGTCTAATCTTGTTAGCAATCATATCCAGACTGAAACCTCGTGGTCTTTAAGGTATTAGTATCACTGACTGTGTATAACTGACCTGCTGCTTTGTATTGCTTTGTTTATGTTGTTTGATTAAACCTTGCACTAATGTATATAATGTAAGCAAAATTAGTAGTATTTAAACTAGTAAAAAAACTAAATTAATAAATTAAGCCATTAGTTTGTTTCTATTTTGGGAAATAGAACAAACTAAATTTCTTAGAAAATATTGTGGACCATTACAAAGAAAGATATTAATAGTGCAGGTGGAATAGAAAACTATGGAAGCTCATTTCCACAACCTATGAGAAAGTATTACCCAGATATGTCTTGCAATGGGAAGCTTTTTCTTGTGATTGCAAGTTAACATCATGCAGTAGTGACTTTTCCTCTTGCAATTACAAGGTAATAACACTTTTGTTATACAATTGTGGCTTTTTAGTTATTTTCATGCAACTGTGACTTTTTAAAGAAGGAATATAACCTAAATGAGGTATTTTTTTCAGCCTGAACTTTCCACTACAGGATAATGTCTTAGGCTGAACAGGTTAACGTGCCTGTCCTGTGGTGTTGATGTGACTCGGTTGGGGGAGGGGATAGCCTAATAAGCAGAAGCACAGAGTCACATTAAGATAAAAATTCACAGCTATGAGATATTATCTTGCAGTTCCAGGATAAATAATAACAGATGTGACATGTTATCTTGCACTGAGAGATAAAAAGTCACATTTTTAGATAATCTGTTTAACATTTCCAGAAATATGGTAGAAAGAACAAAACTGTCCTGTTCACATAAAAGAAAAAAAAACTTAACAAAACCAACCTTCCTAGTTTTAGGCCATTTCTGCTTCTGATTTAATACTGAGCCAAATATTTGGTACACCGAATAGCTACAGATGCCACTAGTGGCATGTTACTACACCAACACTCTGTGATAAACGTGCTACAGATTTACTAAGTAATGAGTTCTTAAATTGTTTTGCAACTGACTTCTGCTGGGAACATGGCTGAACTTGTGAGCCTTGTAGTTTCCTGATCGTTAATGAGTCAATCCTGTAGTCCCCTGTGTCTTACTGACTTACTGCTCCTCCTCCTTTCCCTCCCCATGCTCCCTTCTCCAAGGAAACAGTCAGGTGACCTGAGAAGGAGCAGAACTCACAGGAGGCTGCTTTGTATATGGGTGTGAGACTGACTTGGTGACTTAAGGCTCAGATGAAGAATAAGGCAGTTAAATGTTAAATGACATGTCCGCAGAACAGACAGAACTCATGCAGACCCCCTTGATGAAAATCTGGGTGCCTGGAGCTGGAGTGTCACTGAGCCAAAGGAGAGGTTGTGAGTGTGGAACTAAAGATTTTCATTTTCTTCTTTTCATTGTTTTGGTTTTTGGTTTTAGTCTGCTATATGTTTATGGGAGATTCCATGTTTCACCATTTTAGATAATCTACCTCCATGTAGATGAGATGTGTAATAATTTTTCTTTCATTTGTCTGGGTTTCTTTTCCAGTTTGTGTGATAAATTAAGGAGGGTGTTAATCATGCAGGAGCTGGAACAAGCAAACTGTTCCTTCTTTAATTGATTGATTTGATTTTGGCTGTTTTCCCACCTACGTGTCCTCCTTCCTTCCAGTCTGTCTACGATTTCACTTCATTTACTTTAGTATTTTAGAGTCTATCAATAGCTGAATATAGCTAAAAAAAATACTAATAGAGTGGTGTATGGAAACTGAAAAGAGTAATAGAAAAAGATTCAAATTGTGACTGTTCTGTTGTGACAATCATGCATGAAAAACTAATGCTTTCGAGTGGTGTATTGCAAGTTAATGATTGCGGTTACTGTGACTTTCTGTCCCTTTGTCCATCCTGAGAAACATGAGGCAGGACAGCATGCTGTGAGAAGGCATGTGGATTCTTATAGCCCTGGGCAGTAAAGATCACCAATAGTGTTTCTATGAACACCTTGGTGGAAGGGGTTGGGCAGAATTGGGCAAAATGTTCTCCAACACTGCTACCATCCTCTTTATGGTAACCTTCTCCAGTAATTTTCAACTTCTTTTGATGGTACTGGTCTTTCTTAATGTTTATGAGGTGATTAATGTCTCTTGCAGTGACACTGGCCTACAGACCACAAGATGAAAGAGAACTCTGTCCACAACAGACTGATATAAAGTATATTCTGGTCTTACAAGTATAGCACATCAGTGTTATCAGTCCAATACAGTTCAGTCAGTTCATTGTTCAGGTAGCCTCCCAGATACTTGTCGGACTGCAACAAAGGTCAGAACCTAACCCTAACCCTAACCCTAGACTCAAAAGGGTCTGTCGTTCTTAAGAATGCTGTACTGTCCTGTTTTTGTCATACAGCTATAGCTGAAGTTACGTATGCTGTGCTAGAGCAGTTCTTGCCATTTCAGGGAAAGAAAGAATGGGTACTGTGGCATTCCACTGTAGCACATTGGCGGATTCCAACACACCCCGCCGCCTTGCTTTCTCACGGCTCTCTTCAGTCAGTCCTCAGACAGACAGATGTGAGTGTGGTGTTGCTCTTGATGGGGACAACAGGGTGGTGTCCCCAGTGGGGGAATCACAAGGACTGCAAAAAGAAGGAAAGGGGGTGGGGTTAGGATTTATGCCTTGCCTGAAAAAACCTATGAACCAAAGAACTGGAATAGGTGTAGTATGGTAGGGGTGGGGAGGCCTGCTGGGAGAATGTTCATGTTGTTCTGTGGCAGTTTGCTCTCACTTAGTCACTTCTTGAGCTCTGACTACTCCCATTTGGTCTCCTGACCTGACAGCATTTTTCTTTTTGTTCAACAGGTCTTTCGGGTCCTTAGTGATCCATGGTTTGCTGTTTAGAAAACAACACACTTTCTTTATGGGAATTGTAAGATAGGAATCTGTTATACAGTGAATAAACCCCCCAGATCAAGTTCCCCCAACCACTTCTTTACATTTTAAACATTGAGATAATATGTCATTTTTTTGTTACATAACCATTCAATACATTTTACTGTCTTTCAGGAAACATATATTGTTGTACTTATTGTGGCTTTTTATTATTCTGCAGCGTCACGACCCCAGTTTACAAACTCTCCAACCATGATTGTTATGGTGGGGTTGCCTGCCAGAGGAAAGACTTATATTTCCAGGAAACTTACACGCTACCTCAATTGGATTGGAGTCCCAACTCAGGGTAATCAGTCAACCAATAACAGACGTTCGCAATTCAGACCATATGTTCATCTGGTTTAGAGTCTCAGTCTCAGTCTCAGAGAATCAGGCCATCGGTGACTGCGTGGCAACAATATGGACTCTTTGAAAACATCTGCCCCCTGTAGAGCCAATTCAGGCCCTGTAGACCAGTCCTAGTAGTACCAAAATATACAATCAAGGAGAAGTGGATCCAGAAGATCTGTTAGATACAGTGGGGCAATACCATGAGAGTTTTAAAATAAAGGATTAGGAGTTTATATTTAGTGTAACTATAAAAATACAATGAGTGTAATGTAGAGCAATTGCTGCATATGAGAACTGAATTTGGGGGTATTAAGTTTTAATACATTAAAGCATATTTGTAGCAGAGTAGTCTAAGAATAAATCTTATGAAAGGATGAGCCAAGGTTTCAGCAAACTAAGTAACAGATGATGTCAGGCAATGTTTCAAAACTAAAGAAAAAGGTAAAACAGGTTTGCGTATAGAACCAAGATTATCCTAAGATAGTGTAAAATTTAAAGTGTGGTCCATTTCTTTGCAGTCTTTAATTTGGGCCAGTACAGAAGAGAAGCAGTCAAGAGTTACAAAAACTATGAATTCTTCCACCCAGATAATGAAGAAGCCATGAAGATTCGCAGGTATGAACAAGATATTGTATATATTAGATATTCATATTTTCATAGTAAAGATATACCAGGCTACGCATGTAATGAATGCATTGCAATAGCTTGTGTATGGATTAGTATTGTATGGTAATAATGTAACTCTGTTGTGTGCAGGGCATGTGTTTTAAAGGCCCTCAAGGACATTGCCAACTACTTCACTAAGGAACAGGGACAAGTAGCAGTGAGTAAGGGGGAATACAAGAGCGCTGCTCATCAAAGCACAGCAAAACCTGTAGTATCATATAGTTTTATATCCACTAATATTGACAATGCATGCATCAGAACATAAAAAAGAATTACTAATTACAATTTATCATAAATATGTTGTACTTGTATGGCAATACACTATGATAAGCAAATCTAAAATGATTTTTCCCTTAAGGTGTTGCTATACCAGTATAGAAAATAAAACCTTAAAAAAGCTGAAAGTTGATCGTTACAAAGGCAGCCTATTGAGGAAGTCATTGGTTAAAATGAGAAGTAAAAAAAACACTGTACAAGCTAATTTTATCCAAACACCATCCAACAGCGACATCAGATTTTGAGCTCTGGGGAATTTTAAAACACACACATTTCCTGATTAACTGTTGATGACTAAAGGGCAAACTTTTTTATCATATAATTCAGTTTGATTGCGTTTGCCACGGTTAGTATTTGCACTTGCACTGCAGTTTTGCATGTTGATAAAAGCTGTGCTATAGCAAAAACCATGACTGTGCTAATTTTTTCTAGTCATTTCGTCTTTAATCTGAATAAAATGATCTGAAATAGGAATGTTGTTTCTATTGGTAACAGCTGACTGATTTTGACGATACTGACTGATTTTACCTTAGTGACTGAACAAAAAAAGACATGATGAAGGGATGAAGCTGAATCTCTAATTAAATTCTTTTGCACAGGTATTTGATGCCACTAACACCACACAGGAGAGGAGGTTAATCATCACCAGCTTTGCCAAGGAGAAGGGCTACAAGGCAGGTGCAGGGCTTCCCACACTTACATAGTACAGAATTAATGGTTCACCAAATAAAAAAAAACACTTGTGCTCATTTTCACAGTTCTTCAGCAGTAAATAATTTCTTTACAGGTGTTTTTCATCGAGTCCATTTGCGATGACCCAGAAATTATTGAGGCAAATATAATGGTAAGGAACAATGTAAAAATCGAAATGGAGCATTTAAGTTGAAACACTTTTCATTTAAATCTATTTTTGTTTCACCGTAACAGGAAGTGAAACTGAGTAGCCCAGACTATGAGAACTGCAACAAAGACGAGGTGGTGGAAGACTTCCTGAAGCGCATTGAATGCTACAAGATGACTTACATTTCCCTTGATGATGAAAACGACAGGTTAAAAACATCACGTGCCTTTTAAGAACAACAGATAATAACAAATTATCTGTGTATTTCAAACAATTCTGTCTTCCTCTTCCTATTTTGTGTACATTAGGAATATGTCCTACATTAAGATCTTCAACGTAGGCACCAGATATCTGGTGAACAGGGTTCAGGACCACATCCAGAGCCGTATAGTGTACTACCTCATGAACATCCACGTCACACCACGTTCCATCTACCTCAGCAGGCATGGGGAGAGCGAGCTGAACCTGCTGGGCCGCATTGGTGGAGACTCTGGCCTTTCTTCACAAGGCAAAATGGTGAGACAAGGCCTGTTGTGCCTATTGGGTTTGCATGAGTGATAATATTTGTGAAATCTACACAAGTCACATGTTCAGTGATGAATGATTCGATTTGGAGGTATAAAATTTAATATCTAGCAATAGCATTGTCAATTAAATTATTAGCATTAAGCAAAGTGTTATCTTACAAGGTATCAAAGAAATCAGCTCCAGCCTTGCTTCTCCATACCATTCTGTGCATTTTTGTTATAAAGGTTTGTTGTGCTGTTTGTTGTGCTTGACTTAAGTCCACCTAAAGACATTTGCAAACAGCGAGTAACCTGGTGTGGATGCCAAGTGATGTGTCTTTAAGACAAGAGGGTAGCTTAACCTTGCTAGACAACATATACTAGCCATCTCTGCTGATGTTACCAAACATATTGTCTTTGCCCATCTATAAATATTATTTCTATAAATAAATGGCCTTATGTCATACATCTTTCAGTATTGATTCTTATCAGTGATGAATGATAGGTTGCGTGTGTTAATTACTGTGAAAATGCCAGGGTCTATGATAAATGGTGTCCCACTAATAGTTGTTCCAGTTTGTCACACATCCCAGATAGCAGATGTTTCTCATGTACACTCACTGTCCATTTTAATAGGAACAATTGTACAACTGCATTCATGCAGTTGTCTAATCAGCCAATTAGGTGGCAGCAGTGCAATGCAAAAAATATTATGCAGCTAGAGGTCAAGAGCTTCAGTTAAAACAGAAAATGTAATCTCTATGACATTGATCATGGAATGGTAGTTGGTACCAACAGGGCTGGTTTGAATATTTCAGAAACTGCTGATCTCCTGGGAATTTCACACAACAGTCTCTAAGTTTACACAGAACGGTGCGAGAAACACCAACTGCCTGTCAGTGATAAGTGTATGGTTAGCCAAATATTGGCCTAAAGAAAGCCAACCATGTACAAGACTTCTACACTATTTGTAAATTCTCCTCTATATCATGCCTGAGTTGTGGCCTCATTAAAGCTGAGTTGTAGATTTGGATTAGCTCTTTGACATCATTCAAGAGTCTGTAGGTTGATTCAGATGAAAGTGGTAAAAGTGGGTTGACCCCAAACCATCTCGCTTCTCCATTACTGAATGTGTACATTTTTGTCCTTGACAAAAATGTGTCCCTTTTCCTTCAGCGGTAAGTCCAGAAATAACATGTATTATTTCTTTTTTTTTTCTTGTGATCTCAATATAGCAAAAGTTATTATCTCGAGATCACAACTCATGTTTCTCATTAGTCAAAATGCATTATTGGGCATACATACTATATTACACATCAGGGAGTGTGTTCACAGAAGGGAGTAGTAGTAGAGTAGTTAAACTAGTGGTAGCATTACAGACTTGCAGCCTCAAGGTTGTGGGTTCCGTCCTGAGCCCTTTGAAACCAAAAAGTATATCTATCACTCTTGTCTTATTTGTTTTTAGTTCTAGACCATTTCCAAATGTAGTGAACACTATAGTTATCCTGAACTGGTGCTCAGTTTCATTCCCAGACAATTTGATGGACCAGGACTTTTTATGCTTAGATATATAGTTACACTGTATTTGATCCCGAAGAGGAAATTTGGGGAAACTATAGCCAACAATAACACTGTGACGCAAGCTCAGGATCAAACCCATGACCTTTGAGCTGTAAGGCCATAACTCTACCCCTGCAGCAACTACTATCATTGTATCATTGTATCATGGTTGTTTTGTTTCACCTATGGACAAATCCATCCATTTTGAAGTTCAGCATTCGCATCCATTTATTGTGCAGGGTTTTCTGATTTCTTTAACTTTATTTTGCTTAATAACCTTGCATAGTGGGACGAGACCAAAAACTGGTGTATAAGTCCTTATGCAGTCAGTATTTAAGCTTGAATTGTAGGAGGTTTCTGTTCTGAGATTTTTTTTTGTGGTCCTTACATGTTTCAACTCATTTCTTGTACTAGTAATGTACCACAAGACATTCAAAGGATGATTTGACAACTGGGGTGCCATTAAGATTGGTAACTTTAAATAAGGAAAAATTTAACATTGGAAACATGCATTTAATCATTCAAATTGAATGTGTTAACCCACCTCAGGCAACAATATTTCATCTTCACACTATTGGTAATGGCTGCATTTTGCTGTACAATAAGTAACAGCATTGGAAGGATCGGGGTTTAGTTTTTATCATAGCAAATACACCTAATGTGTTTAACTAGCACTTGTACTAATGTAATGAGGACATTAAAGACATTCTAATGTAAAAATAATTTTTTATAATATGAATTTTATCTTTCAGTTTATAATTTGGGTAATATGTTATGGTATTATGACCTCATCAGCCAATATCAGAATATTAATTTTTTTTTAAAAGAAAGAAAAACAATATCTTTTCTTCTTCCCATGATCATCCAGAAATTTAGATGATGCAAACTCCTGTTGAGCATATGATTTATTCCAAATATTTCATGGGTGTGAATGTGTTCAGGTAACAGGGTAGGGTGAAAGTTGTGGAACTAACATGTGCCCGTTTCATAACGTATAATGGATAAGGATGTTTTTTAAGGATAAATAAGATGTTATATATATTTAAGAATACTCAGATTTAGAATATAGTTGGCTTTGTCAGGCAAAATGCTTTAGAGCTGTAGATTTTGTAGGTTTTAAGTTATTTACCTGAATATAGTACATAGTACGCTTTATGTGAAGGGCCATTGAACTATATTTAAAATGTTTTACTATAACCTTTAATGCTTATTTGTAAATATAATATCAGCAAGATTCAAATGGCACCACAATTGTGTAATGGCTCCAGAATGAGCTGATGACTCACTCAAGCATGGTTCAGACTCACTAACCCAACTCTACAGCGCCCTCTACTGGGAAAAATCTTTAAAAGCATCATACCTGGCGTTGAAATCTTCTTCAGTTCCACATCATATATGAAGCATGATGTTTTGTGATGTAGCTTGTTTGGTACACACTAAACAACTCTGCTTTCTTTGGCAGTACGCTAGTGCTCTGTCACAGTTCATCAGAAATCAGGCCATAAAGGACCTAAAGGTGTGGACGAGTCACTTTAAAAGGACTATACAGACGGCTGAGGCTCTGGGAGTCCCTTACGAGCAGTGGAAAGCCCTGAATGAGATCAATGCTGTAAGATAATATTTCTCATATCTAAAAACAACACCAGATATATCAAAACTGCATGTGTTATAATGTCAAAATCTCATTTAAGGGTGTGTGTGAAGAGATGACTTATGAAGAAATCCAGGAGAACTACCCAGACGAGTTTGCAATGAGAGACCAAGACAAATATCGGTACAGATATCCCAAAGGAGAGGTAAGATGGTGACATTTTCTGGAGGAGACATTTATAGGAGTCAGTGTCAGTACTTTTTAACAGCCAGAGGTAAAACTGTAAAGAAGGTTTCCTGGGAAAAAAAAGCTGTATTATTTGGCTTATTAGCTTCTACAGAGAGAAGGAACGGTAGATTGGTGTTGCTATATCGTGACCAGACATTAAATTCAACTATATGTTCTTTATGTAATAAAAAATGTAATCATTGCCAAATTGCTGTGGCCTAAGACTGTTGGACCTACTGTTATCAACTTCCAGGTGGAAATAGTAACTCCACTTAACATTAGGGTCAATCGCACCACCCCAACATTTATTTTCCTATAATCATGTTTTATTCCTTATTTAAAATGCCATTACTAAGAATTACAAAGTGGGTCTGGATCAAGTATTGATGTGTAGCCAACAAATGCTGATATATCATTACGTCAAAGCTAAAGTTTCTTCTCTGTGTCGCGCACAGTCTTACGAAGACTTGGTGCATCGTCTAGAGCCGGTCATCATGGAGCTGGAGAGACAGGAGAATGTGCTGGTCATCTGCCACCAGGCAGTCATGCGTTGCCTGCTGGCCTACTTTCTGGACAAAAGCGCAGGTTAGAAGCGAAAGCCAGGTTATTTATTTCAGCATTGAACTCTTCGTTAATGTGCAACTTTGTGACAAAATTTTTCATTTGGTTTTTCCACAGCGGAACTTCCGTACCTTAAATGTCCCCTCCATACTGTGCTCAAGCTAACACCGGTGGCCTACGGTAAAGACATGCTTTATATGATTTTATAAATTACTAACAAATTTGCTGATGTTCTTTTTTTTTTAAATTTGCATTTAGGATGCAAAGTGGAATCTATTTACCTAAACATCAAAGCGGTCAACACACATAGAGAAAAACCTGCGGTAATCACCCAAATCATAACAGAATATACTTAGCATACATACAAAATTAACAGAGCACCATTTTCAGCATTATTTCTGTATATGTGTGTAAACGTATATTTTTTTTTTTGTTGTTGTTGTTGTTTTCTAGAATGTGGATGTGACAAGACGGCCAGAAGAAGCACTTCGCACTGTTCCTGAACATTTCTAACACAGCTAATACAACACTTAGCTCCAGATAACTGGAATTCCAGAAGTGGTGATATTCAGTGTAACAGCTCTGGTACTTTTCACTGTTTGTATCACTCTGCTTGTCTGTGTTCATTACATAAAATTACAATCCTGAGGGTGATTCATTACTATGAAACCACTACTCCACTTACTACAACTGTCAGTTAGTCTGTGCATTGCATTACAACACACAATACTCCATCCAGCTGTGAGTTCTTTGGGAATTATTTTTGTTGATGGAGGAAAAATAAACAAAATATTTTACCATATTGTGTCTGAAATGTCAGTTGTTGTTGTGAAATGGCAGTTACTGTTATATAAAAGCAATATTCTGTGGTACTGAATATTAGCACAGCTGTGATTATTAGGAAGTGTGAAAGTAATGCTGCATTAGAATTTATTTTAGATTACATATTTGATTAAAAATGAGATATTTAGAGAGACAGAGAGAGAGAGAGAGAGAGAGAGAGAGAGATGAACAGACAGGCAGAGAGAAAAACAAGTCTGTTTTTTTTTTTAAAGTGACATTTAAATATTAAAATTGTGCTTTGGTCAACAGTAGGTTTCGTGTGTGTGTGTGACTGTGTGTGTGTGAGTGAGTGACTGAGAAAAAGAAACAGATAGTGTGAGGGAGAGATAGACAAACAGAGAAACAGACAGATCAGGATGGAAAAAGAGAGAGAGAGAGAGAGAGAGAGAGAGAGAGAGAGATCAGGACCTCGGATAGCAACCAGAAAAATACTCATCTGTCACATATACAGTTCATAACCTCATCAATTTCTATTTCTATTTCTGTACAGTTTCTATTTCAAGTGTTTTTAAGAAATTCCAAAATTTCCTCCACAAGCAGAAGTGATAAAGGTCATCTAAATAAAAACTCTGGTACATTTTGAAGTACACCTTTAAATTCTTCAGTCAAGTTAAAGTAGAAAAGTGTACTGTAAAAGAATTACTGTATTGAGTCAGTAAGTATAGTGATTATTATAGTATAGTAACTGTATTGAGTTTTACTTAATCTGTTCATATTGAATTTTAGTAAAGATTGGATATGAATTTGCATATGAAACCTTGCTATTGCTGTCATTTCTTTAAGAAATAAATGATAGAATGTTATTTAGTACAGCATTTCAAAATGTAAATAAATTTACTTAGCAAGTATTGCTCATATTAAAGTATGTTGATAGATAATTCTGAGAATTTATTCATAACTGCTTCACCCTGATCAGGATCAAGAACACTCGGATGGCACCATACACACACATTCACACGCAGCAGCACTTTAGCACAGCCAGTCAACCTGCATGTTTTTGGGCAGCAGGAGGAAACCAGAGAAACTGTGCAAACATGCGGAGAACATGCAAAAGGTCACATACTAACCTGAGCTCTGGATAGAACGGGGGAGTCTGGAGCTGTGAGATGGCAACACTACTTACTGTGCCACTAAGACATTTTTTTAATCCTGCTATTTGGAATTTGATTTAATGCTGCAATAAATAGGAACAATAAATAAAGTTCTAAATGTAGTATTGAGGATGACAATATATTTCAAACTTCCATCCATCCATTATCTATACCTCTTATCCATTAAGGGTTGCAAGGTTACTGGAGCCAATCCTAGCCGAATTCTGGTGAGAGGCGGGGTACATCCTGGCAGGCTGTCAATCTATCGCAGGGCTAACACAGAGACGTACAACCATTCACACTCACATTCACACCTATGGGCAACTTAGAGTAGCCAGTTGACCTACTCTGCATGACTTTGTACTGTGGAAGGAAACCAGAACACCCAGAGGAAACCCACGCAGGCACATTGAGAACATGCGAACAAAAATGCAGACGGAGGTGCCAGT
The DNA here is from genome assembly GCA_030014255.1 of Parauchenoglanis ngamensis. Classification (NCBI taxonomy): domain Eukaryota; kingdom Metazoa; phylum Chordata; class Actinopteri; order Siluriformes; family Auchenoglanididae; genus Parauchenoglanis; species Parauchenoglanis ngamensis. Next base: position 16,604,735 of record JAQMYM010000015.1, read on the forward strand.
CAGCAGGCAGGTTGTACCCAGAACCTTTTTGCTGCGAGGCGACAGTATTAACCACTCAAACCTATCATTATAAAAGGTTTTGATAAAACGGTAAGACGGAAACGTTTTTCCTTCACATGTAGCTAGTCAACACTTTTTTCAATTTCAGACATGTAGCTAGGGGGATTTTAGTTTATTAATGGCAAGAAATAAGGTGGCAATTCAAAGACTGTCCCAATATATTGAATTCTAGTAGAAGAAAGATCTCAGTGCGCGTGATTGCAATCAACGAATAAAGGCTGTACATTTAAATAGAGTGCTATAAGGAAAAGAGCGCACTTCGGGCACTCACACACGCACACACACACACACACACACACACACACAGACACAAGGCGGGTGTTCACGGGTTAACGGTGTGAGGATACTTGGGGCCTGCAAACGATGGCAGTATTGCTCGAAATTTCCAGCAGAAAGCTGCACTTGAACTTGAGCCAATAAACACCCCCTCTGTTCCCCTATATGTATCCTTCCCACAGGTACGAGACTGCGCACTGCTCCTGCTCTCTCCTGCGCACAGACCTGGATGACTTGTGGAACTACGGGGGAGGGATTTACGCGTTGAAAACAAGAAAACGCACTGCTTTTTGTCACACAATGCTTCATGCGTGGGTTGCATGAAGCTGACGGAGGCTGAACAGAGACTTTAAATTGATTAAAAATGGTTGTGAATGTGTACGGGATCGCGGTGAGGCTGCTCCTGATCGTGGTGTGTGTTGGAGAAGCAGCGGAATCCAGGACGCGTCCAGACGCACGAGGCGCCGCTTTCACGGTGAGCGCACGCGTGCAGGTGTGTGTGTGTGTGTGTGTGTGTGTATATGATCTCAATTTAGGTATCAATTGAGGAGTGTAAAGAGATATAATTTCTGTCTTTTTTTAATAGTAAAGTCTGCACGCAAAAGCACAGCTTGGTGTGATTTGTTAGAAAGTGTACTCAAGTGTTTCCATTTGCATTTATCCACTTGAAAGCTGCTTTTATTCTAAGCCATTTAGCTAAACAGGATTCTACAACAAAAAAAAAGGTTCAGCATTTATAGTAAAAGGGCTCAGTAGGTCTTCCATTGAGCTACTACACAGCAAATCCTCTAGTGTTGCATCAACTCCGAAAGTGTTCATTTTAACACTATGCTGGTGTTTATTTTCCCAATCTCTGCAGTATTATTTTAACACTTTCTATTGAGTTTCTATTTTAACACAGATGCACAGTTACATTTTTCTTTATGCATAGCTAAAAAATGAACTCTGCTTAACATCAGAGCATGATTTCATAACTCTGTAGGAGTTGAATCTCCAACACTTCTCAATTACACAAATTTTCATACTTCATTATTGATTCCTTTAATGTTAAATCATTGTTACAGTGTCAGTTCAGCTCTATGTTTAACACTTTTGGTTAAAACCAGAAAAGTAACGGAAAATTGTGCTGTGCAGCTCTAGGCAAGAGTCACATATTCTTATTTTTCTCACCAGGCTCTTGGAACCCTCTCTGATAGGGAAATATATGTTGGGTTTCAGGACAAATTGATAAGAAAAAAAAACCTTTTGTTTTCTCTAAGAGAGGAAGAGAGACGGGAGGAAATCTTCCTGATACTAGTTTTTAGGAAATGAAGATTCCTAGCAGGTGTGATCTGAATAAACCCTTTCTTCCAGGAATCTTTTGTTTATGGAGTGTAGACAGAATGGCGAGAGCTACAACTGTCTATAGGCATACATCTTTGTGAGAACCTTCTATTGGCATCATTTTAATGCATATAATTAATTCTATGCTATTCCTTAAATTAACCCTAACCTTAACCTTAGTTACTGGAAAACAATGGAATTTTTTTGGCTCATTTTATTTTTTAAATAAATCTACAGCTTTTTTTAAAAAAATCCATCATGGTGAGCAACCAGATATCCCCAAAAAAGATCAATTGTCAGATGTTCCTATCCTTGTTGTGACATTTGATTCCCATCACCACATTATCACACAAATATGCAATTTGAAGAAGACTAAAATTTTCTTGTATGTATGTATGTATGTAAGTCATACATGTACCCACAAAAGACAATGAGACAAAATAACCTCAATCTACTGAAGATATTCATATGAACGCCTAGATATTGCACACTCTGGGAATATGTCTTTCAAAAATCTGTGTTAAAGTCTATAGTCTATATAATGTATAAACAGTGCACACTGAAACAATAGTAAGCTTATGAGAACTGCTTGTTTGCACTTGCATTCCAGTTAAATGACGTAAGACTTGAGTGTTGAAGTGATTTTATTTTATTTGCGTGTGCAAACACAGGCAAAGCACACACTCCCTATTTCACTGATTATGTAATGTATTTATGTAATGTATCTGCATACAGGATACATGGTAATAAGCTAACACAGTAATCGTTTATCCGTATAATTAACATCTGAAAGTCGTCTGTGTACAGTACTGATATTTACCTCTATTTGCACCTCTTTTATGAATGGCTTTGATTCAGTCTATTTTAATACGACGTCGAGCCCTAACCACGTCTCAAGCACTGGCGTCAGAGTGAGGGGCAGTGTACAGGGGGGTTTTCTAATAGTTCATGGGTCTCTTTCATTTTTTTCAGTATTATATGCCATTTAAATAGTAATCTAGTTCATCATGGGCTCCTAATGGCAATTATTACTTAAATCAAATGATTTTTTTTTATTTAAAGTAATTTAAATTATGACTTTACACACTTCAGCTTGTAGTCAAACTCTCATTGGTCATGCTTGTTTTAGAGTCAGGTCATTCATACTTGTACAAACAGCAGTCTAAACAAAAAGGCAGGACTCTATCTATTGGCATAAATGTTCAAAGAATGGGTTTTTGTCATGCACCCTTGGCTGCAGACTTTGAAAAACAGTCTCTTAGAAAAATCTTAAATTAATTCTGGAAAATATTCAAATTATTGATCGATTTCTGACTATCATTCTGTGGTATTGCTTCTCTTGTAGAGATTAAGGCGTCAGAGCAACACAGCTAGACCCACAGTAAGTACTGGATTTTATAATACATATAGTATTTTATCATTTTTATCACCAGGTGTAAGGACAATTACCACGTCTGCCACAATATGCACACTGGTTTGTCCTGCCAAGGATTTTGGGCTAATGATCATTTTAAATAGAATCGTTCCATTTAATTGTTTTTCAAAGAAGATGAGGATTTGTCTTGCTCAAAGTACTCATGTATATGATATAAAAACACAAACGAGTTTCTTGTTGGAGTTTCTCCTTTTGTCACTTCTTACTTGTATCTACCATAAATATACATTTTATAAAGGAGTTATGAAATATCTGAAGTTCAGGAGAAAGGCCAGACCTGTTGCTCCACCTTCATCCTAATTAACATCTTATAAACTCCCACCTGTTCATTTCAACACTAGTTACAAAGTTTCTGCACCAACAACGCCCAAGTTCTCCACAATCACAGGCATTAAACAGTTAATCTAGCCTTACAATTGCAAATTTGTAACAGTTTATATAATTGGTACAAATTAGTAAATTATCATTTATAAATTAGATTAGAAGTAAATTATCATAAGTAAATATCATAAGTAAATTAGAGATCATCATAAGAAAAGATTCTTACAACTTTTCTTATGAAGTCTGCATGAATCATGAATTTTAATTATATTTTTTACTAATTATACTTATTGCAGTTCATGCAGGCTTCGCTGCATAAAAAAACAGTCTTGCAAGTCAGATTTCTAGCATTTGCTAAATATTTGGGTATGTTTTTTCCACCAAATATCTCCAAAAACCACCAACTTTCTTCAAAGTGCCCATTTGACTGACAATGCAGACGACCAGCCGCAGAACTTTTCCTGAACCCTGTTGACGAGGATATCTCATTTAATCTTATGAATGCTTTAATCAAAATGGTACTAAATGTAAAAGACAGGATGCCTTGAAATTCCATTCAAGTGACTACACCTTCCACCATTTTTCTTTCTCGGCAACCAAAAGAACAGGGAGCCAATCAGATTGCAACTCTCACATCCTGTGGCTAGATAAGATCGGATAATGAGCAATCATTTTCCAAGACCTGTTTCCAAATGCAATTAAATGTGGAGTTTAAGAATAGAATAAAAAGGACAGACTCTGTTACTATATATATGTACATATCACATATGAAGCAACGTTTTCCTAATATTTTTACAGGTACCATGGCATCCATAGCCAGACCAATGTGGTCTGAACAAGGGCCATGTAAAAAAACACACACACATACAACTATGGGCTGCCATTAAATCTGATGACAGGCCAGTCTGACTGCAGGAATAAATGAACTACACAGATACAAAGTGCACAAATATATGGTACCGTTTATAGCAGGGATTCTCAAATCCACTGCTGGTGACTCATTGTTCTGCACAGTTTCACTATAATGTACTCTCCTTCCTAACCTTTGATGTCTATGATGCTCTTAGCTGAAGATCACAGATTATCATGTGCGATGCACCGTCATCTCCCGCTATGCTCTCACCACAGTAGAGAGTACAGTGTGGAACCAGCTCCATTTCACCAAAGAGGCAGCGTTTGAGGTCGACCTGCCTCCCTCAGCCTTCATCTCCAACTTTACCATGTGAGTCACTGGTAAACTGGTACTATTGATTGCTCCTTTTAAAGAAAGACAACAACAAAACACTGATCTAGGAACTAAAAATTAAGGAAAGGGCCTCCCAAGAATAACTGTTTTAGACACAAAAGCCCTACCTGTTCCTGTGTAAGTGCCATTACTATAGAAACGAGAACATATTAGAATGACAGCATTGATTTAAGCCTGATTTGGATTACAGCTGGCACTACTGTCAGATTGGTGGTTGTAGAAAAGCAATCAACCTTCTGATTTGAGAATTTAACAACACTGTGGTTTTACTACATACGGCCTTTTATGGTTCATAAAGTGCATAGAGTTATGTGTCAAGAGTCAAAATAGAGTTTTATCCATGGGGAAGTAGCAAATATTCAGTAATAAAATGGAAAACCATAGTCAAGCTAAACTATGTTATTAAATGTCTCTGACCCATTCGTCATAACACGGTATTTGAAGACTGCACAAGAAATTCTCTGAGAGCAATGAAAGGTTTAAAAATGACCTGTAAACCAGCAAGAGGTATAATCCCAAAATAAAACTTCAGAGAAGCACCTCTGGGGGAAAGAAGACACGTTTGTATACGACTAAGAGGCCTGAAAACCACTTTTCCTTTAAAAAGAATCCTAAGTGTAAACTAGATGCCCGCAAATAAGAAAATGGCAGCCAGGAGCTGAATTTGGGGGTGGAAGTGGTTTACAAATGGGGAACCTTAAGGCCAGATGAATAGTGGGCTTTGTAGCAAGAAGTCAGAGAGCTAACAGAGAAAATGCCTCTTGCCCACTGGAGTTTACTAAGGCACGTGGCCAAGGAATACTCCCTCACATATCGGTACGTGTGTGCAAACACATTCAGTACACATGCGAGCACAATACACCTACACACTTACGCCCAGGAGTACTTCCAATTATAAAGTGTTGGTTGAACGTATCTGATATGAATCAAACAAACAAAGGTTCACACAAAAAACTATACACAAACATTCCCATCTTCAGAAAACTGACGTTATGCAGGTTATAACTGAGAGCTCCTGTGTTCATCATTTCACTCTGTCATGAACAGCTATTCCAGACCTCTTTCTGGCTCACACAGAACACATACTGTTGTGTCTATTTTCTGCCGGCTCTACAGCTCAACTTTCAGCATTGCTCTGTCTGAAACAAGCCCTGTTTCAATTCTGCCTGTTTATTTTGGTGGGTTCAGTGATCTTTATTTTAATATGTTTAGGTAAAGGGGTCAGCTTTATATTTAGGGTTTTTTTCTTTTCTTTTTTTCTTTTTTTTGCGCCACCATAAACAGGATACTCAGTGTGTTTAACTGGAGTTAGAGAGGGAGAAAAGATGGGGAAATGGTGGTGTAAGGTAAATTAAAGTTGGTGTGTAACATAATGCCTCTGTCTGCATCTGTATCTGTTTAGTACTCTAAATATCAGTAGCTGTATTAGTATCTGCATCTGGATTTAAGACTGAAGTGGGCATGTCCAAAGCCATAAGATTTTTTAGCACACTGGATAAAATCCCAGAGGTAGAAATGCCAGCAGTGCATTCAGCGTGAGGTGGGAATTCTTGTCTCTGAGAGTTCCTCAACCTTAGCTGCATCATTCCAGAGCACAATTGGTCTCAGCTATAAATGTTTTTAAATCCCATTTGCTCACTGGTTATAACTAGCCAATTTAGTTCGTTCTATTTCACAAAAGATAAACAAACTTGTAGCATATCTTAAATCAGCGTGGCCCTGACCAGGCAGTTACTAAGGATTCTGTAAATGCATGTTAATAATGGATGGCATATATACAAAATGCAAATAATCTAGATTTTAATTCACTAGAACTTCTCAGGGATTTGACATGGCTATTTGCTTTAATTTTAACTATTCTTTTTTTTTCTTTCTTCCAAATAACACCTCAGCACATCTAATGGTAAAGTCCATGTGGCCGAAGTGAAGGAGAGAGCTGCTGCCAGGAAGATCTACGATGACGCCAAGAAGCAGGGGAAAACAACAGGACTTGTTGCCACCAAGTCAGTCCAAAAGTGTATTTGATACCTCCTCTGCTGGGATTACGCCATGTTTCTTTTGGCATTGACTGAGTGAGCAGACGTCAACTTGAAAATGCTACAGGCCATGTTTCTTTACATTTTTGTTAAAGGTCTGTATGTATGTAAAACAGGGGTGTCAAACATATATTATTTATTTTTTGTTTGTTTGTTGCGAGGTATGATGTGGCCCATTACCTAAATTGAGTTTGACACTCCTGGTTTAAAGCATACCATAGTCAAAAAATGTTTTCTTATTGAATCATTTAGAAGAGAATTAGATAATAGGTTCAATTATGATATTATTTAGCATTATCCATAACTGTGCTAAAAGTGCCATAGAGGTGTTAAGTTGATTATGGTGTTTTATTATTCTGTTCCTTTGTTTTACAGGGAGCGGGAGATTGAAAAGTTTCGGGTGGCTGTCAGTGTGCCTCCTGGAGTCCATATGCACTTTTCCTTGATGTATGAGGAGCTATTGACACGACGGCTGGGGCACTATGATCTGGCCTTGGGCCTCAGGCCTGGGCAACCTGTGCAGAATCTCTCTGTGGATGTTAGTATAGCAGAAAAGACTGGAATCAGCTTCATTAATGTGTTACCACTCAGGTCCAGTCGCCTGCTCACCAACACTGACCAAGGTGCAAATTAAAGACAAACATTAAATTGTCCATAATCACAGCAGTTTGAGGCTGAAACGCCTGGCTACACCACTGCAAGTAAAGGCTGTTTTTTTAAATTGTATACTGTGTTATTTTAGTAACTGTTACATCTGTACTCCCAGTTTGGTGTGGTTTCTTTTAGAAGATTCCTTTAAGAAGATACAGCTCCCAGTAACATCTAATTGAGATCAAGGAGCCTTTTAGGCTTTTTTCTGAACCATAGCTTTTATCAAGGCAGTTCCTTTAATAATCTTTAATGATTTCAGTATGCTGAAGCTCCTAAACTGTTTGCACATGCTTGCAGCAGAGGCCAAAGCACCCCCCTCCACTCAGGTGCAGCAGAACCTACACTGTGCTCACATTCATTACAACCCCAGCCTGCAGCAGCAGAGGACCATCTCCCCCAAAGGCATCAATGCAGACTTTGTCCTCCAGTATGACGTAGAGCAAAAAAATCTCATGGGAGACATCCAGGTTATGACATACACACACAGATTGACTCTTCATGCTGTGCCAATAAGGTTTTCACATTTGGTTCCTTTGCTTCTTCTTTTCAGGTGCACAATGGCTACTTTGTTCATTACTTTTCCCCGCGGGGCCTGCCAGTAGTTTCTAAAGATATCGTCTTCGTCATTGACATCAGTGGTTCCATGATCGGCACGAAGATCAAACAGGTGTCATTAAGGTGTCATCTTATCAATTATGAAACTGGGATTAAATTCAACACATAATTCGTGGCTAGCAACTAGGCATCTTACATGTTATTTCTTGACCTAGACTAAGGTAGCAATATCTACGATCCTGGGTGACCTACGTGAGGGCGACTACTTTAATCTCATTACATTTTCGGATAAAGTGCAGATCTGGAAGAAAGGCCGCACTGTGCTGGCCTCAAAGCAGAACATACGGGATGCAAGGGAGTTTGTCAAGAAAATCGTTGCAGATGGCTGTAGGTGTTTATCAGTGTCCCTACAAATCTTCAGAAAGCCTTATATTTGATCATATAGAAACATATAGACCATTAATAATATATTTCTCTCCCTGCATTTCTTCCTCTCTAGGGACAAACATCAATGCGGCCCTTCTCTCAGCAGCACAGCTGATCAACTCCTCCTCTTCATCCCCTGATAGCAAATCACCGCGACGAGTTCCCATGATCATCTTTCTGACCGATGGAGAAGCTACAATTGGTGTGACTGCACAAGAGGTCATTCTCCATAATGCTCAGAGTGCACTGGGTTCAGTCTCTCTGTTTGCCCTGGCATTCGGAGATGATGCAGATTTTCCTCTACTGAAACGACTGGCTTTGGAAAACCGTGGGCTAGCACGGATGGTATGCAGCCATAAAGATTTGTTGTCAGTTATACTCAGGAACTACATTGTGTACTTTTGAATGTTTAAAAATGAAAGAGAACAGGTACACGAAGAGTCATTAAGATTAAAAGCTGATAACTGACAAATGTCTAATGAAATTTAATAGATTGTTATTATACTCCCCTTAGGTATATGAGGATGCTGATGCTGCACTCCAGTTAAAGGGTTTCTATGATGAGGTAGCGAGTCCATTACTGTCAGATATCCAGCTTTCCTACCTAGATGACCAAGCTTATGACATCACACGAGCCCTTTTCCCCAACTACTTTCAAGGCTCTGAGCTGGTAGTTACAGGGAAGATTAAGCCAGACATACAGGACCTGAAAGTTTCATTGACAGCAAGTGGCACAAAGCAGAAGGTGAAGGTAGAGAGTGAATTTCTACTGGCCAAGCTTGAAGTAAATGAGACTTCACCATCGCTAGGCTGTACCAGGGAACTGCATGGAATCTCCAACTTCGTGCATCGTCTCTGGGCCTATTACACTATCAAGGAGCTTTTGATGGCTAAACTCAACAGCTCAGATCCTTTAGCACAACGCTTGCTTGCAGAGAAGGCCACCAACCTTTCACTTAAATATAATTTTGTCACTCCAGTCACCTCTTTAGTTGTGGTTAAACCAGATATTGATGAACCAAATCCAACCACTGTCTCTTCAACCATGACTACACCCAAGCCTGTCACTACCACTACAGCAAGTGTGACAACCACACCTACTCAAACATCAAGTACTTCTAAAATGACTTCTACTGCTGAGGCCTTGATCAGAAAGCCAGGCAAAAGTTTAAAGCCCAGTAAGTCTTCTCTCACCAAACTCCTTCGACCAGACCTGCCTCTTCCTGGACACCCAGTAAATACTTCTTCTCCAGACAAAAATGTAGGAGCTTCATCACCCAAGAGGACTACAACATTAGCACACAACACACCTAAGACCACCTCTGTCCCACTTTTGTGCAAAGTTTCCACTGTTCCCACCAGCACTATGAGAACTGAAGCTCCCACTTTCCTCCCACTCAATTCCACCAACACAGCTTCTCCACCTCTCAAGAGTTCAATCGCTATGCCCTATGTGGCTGAAATGACACCACCACCCAGCTCAAGGAAGCATCAAGTGCTGCCTTTGGAGAAACCCACATTCTTATCTGACATTGACACTTTTGCCACACCTGATGTTCCTGCAGTGCAGCCAGATTTTCAGGAAGTCCCTTCATCAAATGCTTCACCTGAAGATCCTGATCAGGAAATAAACATCTCCACTCTTGTGGCTGCCTCCTTTGCCCCTATGCCAGGCATGACAGATGCACCCGATCTGTGGGAAGCTAATGGGATTTTAGGTAAGCTCTAATATTATGCAAAGATTCTTTGAAATTCCAGTAATGGCTGCATTTTCATCTGCAGTATTAGAATATGCAAAGTTCAATGTATTTCTGTTTTAAATTTAGGCATGAAATGTGTGGTAGTTGTCATAATGTACAAACAGTAGGCTGTAAAGGCAAGCCTTATTTTTGTGGGTCTTGGACAAATGACCCCAAAAAATTTAGCCACTGGGAAAAGATTTTTCTTCTTTTTCCCCGACTTCACATGGGAAACAAGGTCATGCATTTCTGATGCATGGCCATTATCCACAACATAATCTCCCTTTTCCTCCACTTAACTTTGGGATATATTCGAGACTAGAAATGTTTCTGTACATCACAGACATGTTGGTTGCACTTACACTTTGCCTTTGTTTTGGGAATTTGATTAGATTTAATTCAGATTAATTGCTATAAAACAATCCTGCTAGCCTTGGAGTATTTTTAAACTAGCCCAAGTTGATGAAAAGTAAGGTGACCCTAGCAACCTGGTTGCCCTGGCAACCATGGGATAACATGGTACTTGCACCAATGGGCCTCTGTTACTGCTTGTTGCAGTTCCCATTTTTGACCTCTGCAATAATAACTCTACCGCTAAAAGGCAGTGAGTGCTGCCTAGGAAGCCATTGTGCAAGTGTGCACAATTGCACAAGTAATGTTGGCATATACAGTATGATAACTGTATAACATTTGAAAAAAATTATTAGTTTATAATTAGTATTCGACAATTGAGAAAATGTCGCTATTTGACAGATAGCTGCTGAGTGTATTATTCAGTAAAAGTGCTATACAAATAAAACCTTTGAACAATGAAATGCAACGACAAGGAAATCCAAGCACAAGAACTATAATAGATTCACTAGAAGTGCAGTATTAATTTTTATGAGCAAATTTATTTGAGCACAGATGTATTTTGGCATTATTATCAGTACCAATCCTATGCAATCCAAAACCATTTTACTCACTTTTTATGATTTCATTGATTAAACATTTTCTTCTTACTCGAACAGATGTTTCAACAGCCATCCTGACCAAAGGTAAAGAAACACCGGTAGTCCTTTATGTCCCTCTAGATTTCTATCTGGTATTTGTAGTGATGATGTGTCTTTAATACATGACACTTCAATCCTTGCATGGATGTAATTTAGCCAATGATATGTCTCAATAAAGTTTTTTAGTTTAGTTTTTTATTTCTGGTGTACACGTTATAAATGACTTCAATATCTTCACTACAGGGAATAGACTGAGTGATTGTGTAGTGAATAACTGGTTGACAGTCAAATGTTCATTTACCAGAGTTTTTATTTTTCATGATAACACTTGCATAGAACATGTAAAAACTTTACAATATTATTTATCACTTGTATCATCAGATGCTGATGGTGTCAAAGGTATGTAACATGATTGTTGCAATGTTTTTTTTTTTTTGCACTGCCCATATTTCACTAATATCAATTTAATCCATTTTGTAGAATATGATATCTCGTATGAGTATGACACTGACTACATCATCCATTACGATTCTTGTAAGTCATAAAGCATGCAGAATCAACAATATGACAGCTTCATGCTATTTCTTCTCAGTCATATTGTTCATATTGAGCAATATTACATACAGATTATATACTATATACTTAAATCCTTTTGCTAGACTTTGGGAAATACTGTACATTGTGTCTCATGCAGTCTTTTACAGTATGAGTAGTACAGTATTAATATCCATTTTCCTTTTCTCTTTATTTCAGCTTCACCAGATGACACAGACATCATAAGTTCTGTAGGAATCTTCTCCTCCTCAGGTAGGCTTTTCATGTTTCACTCTGTCATGATGCTAAAACACTTGCACCAAATAAACAGATATAGGTGGTATAATGTAATTGGTTTTGAAGATTATAGTTAAAGAGTCACTCATTCTTTTTCATATACCTTTTATTGTGTTTTTCACAGTGGATGGAGACCCTCATTTTGTTGTCACACTCCCAAAGATACATGAAAATCTGTGTTTTACTGTTGATGGCCACGCTAGTGATGTGTTGCGTCTTCTGGAGGACCCTGTCAGAGGTAAATAGTGTTTATTTTATATAGCAGCAGTTCTGAAAATAGTTACAAGATGGCCGCAAGGTTTATATTAATTCTTTCTTTTTAAAGTATTATTGTTTCTATAGTAACAAAATACCGGGGATTTGTATAACGGAAGCTCCACACAAACAGATTTAAAATGTTTGATTTTTTCCTTACATGAACATCATGTTCTGTTCTCTACTTAGAGATGGATGTTTCATATGCATTGGCCATTGCTTTATATTTTATAATATTACAGATGAAACATTTTATTTAATGATCTAAATGATCAACAAATAGAAATATTCTTAATGGTACAGTATATGTGTGCACCGCACCTTTTTTGATCTTGGTGCACTCGGATCAACATGACCATAATGTAATTGCAGTAAAACAAATATCTTTTTCAAATGATTTTTCATTAATTATTAGTGAATTAGTGAAGTAGTGAATTCATGTGCATATCTACTTGTGTGCATATTTATTCCTATATTTTGTATACCACTATTGTATACCATATTTTGTATACCACAAGCTTGCACACAAGAATTTCACTCACATGTACTGTACCAATGTACCAGTAACGTGATGTGACAATAAAGTGATTTGATTTGATTTGATTTGATTTGAAAAGGATGTCTTATACACCCCGCCCTGCAGGCATTACAGTGAATGGCCATTTGTTGTTGGCTCCGCCAAAGACTGAAATCGAGGACCGCACTCGCACCTTCTTTGATAAGATAACCATCGGAACTTCCAAAGATGACATCAGGATCACCTTCACAATAGATTCAGTGGTAGTGAAGGGGGAAGGGCTTGAAACTCTGCCAACCAGCGAGAAGGGATCTGTGACTCTCCCAGGCTTGAAGATTGTCCTTGATGGACACCAGAGCTGTTGGATTGAGCTTGAAAAAGGCATTGTGTTCCTGGTTCTGATCCATCAATATACTCACCCCACCTATTTCCAGATGGAGCATCTAGGATTCTACATAGCCGATGGCGAGGGGTTATCTTCTTTAACGCAAGGTTTACTCGGTATGTAGTGCAAAATTTTCTTTTTCTTATGGAGTCCAAAATATTTATTCACTCAGCAGGCTTACAAGTGAGAGAGAATCCTTCTAATGCAAGCATATACTGTAGCTAAGCATTGGAGGATTCTAAAAGGCACAACGGTGTCTTAGGTTGGCTTGAACTCACTACATTGTAGTGTTGCAGCCTCCCAGCTCCCGGTCGTTGTTCTTTGGTTTGATCCTGAGCTCGGGCTGCTGTCGGTTTTGCACCTTCTCCCGATAACCATGTAGGTTTCCTCTGGGTTCTTTGGTTTCTTCCCACCTCCCAAAAACATACCTATGGGTAAATTGGTTATGCTTAATTGTCCCTAGGTGTGAGTGAAGATGTGAAAATGTGTGTGTTCACCCCAAGGATAAAGCAATTACTGAAAATGAATGAATGAATAAATGAGTGTCCATTACACAGCCATAAACTTTAATTTAGATTGAATTATTATGCACCATAGTCAAAATGGCATTATTAGCAACTAGTATGAATAGGTCTGCTGTTAGACTCCTGTTCTACGCTGGAAAGCAGCATTATTAAATGGATGCTACTATAGCGTAATAGTACGGATCCGAACCTGATAACTTCTGTTTATTCATTCAGGTCAGTTCCAGCACAGCACCATAGAGGTGGTGAGGATAACAGACCGACATGGTGCCATGTTTCACCATGGGCAGATCAGCAACAACAGCACTCTGGCTTTGGGATTACTGAAGAAAGGGGATGAGCAAATTCCAGTCACTTTACAGGATAAGACTTTGAAGGACACATTAAATAAGCGACACTTGGCCCAGTGCTGGGTAGTGCCCAAGATGGAAGTGGAGAGACTCCTGGAGTGGCCTTATCAAAGCTACGTGGTGGATGACCTTTAAATGTTCTGCGGCTACATTTCGATCTCACGTCTACTGATTCAAAGCAGGGCCATACAGGAATGTAGGACACTACAGTGCAACGGTGGCATATTTACCCGCAGTTAACATTTAAACATAGAGTGTGTACAGTATGGAAAAGTGACACTGCGAAAAGGCTTGATTTCTGTATTCCTGAAATTGATTTCTGGACTGAAGAATCCAGGAAACCATTGAAATGGGATGCACTCAAGAAGAGATGCTACAGTTGTAGATGAAATTCACCAACAAATGATCACACCAAAGTCACTAAGTAGTATATTTCTGGAACTGATTTTGTTTCAGGAAATGATCAAAATATATGTTTCCAAAGCAAAGATATTTATGTAATGATTACAGTTATTATGTAAAAACTTAAATGTGTACACAATAATCCATTAAATGTGTATTTTTTAAGGAGTGGTACTCAAACCCAGTTTTATTTCCCAAGAGAAACCAAAGGCATTCATTGTTTCAGCATTTTATTCACATTTGAATTCATTTTTCATTCATTGCACAAGACTGCTCAAACACTTGTGATAAAGTCACATCTTAGTCATCAACTGTTTCATGTTCATATACCAGTGTTAAGTGTTTAGTTCCATGACACACATACAGGAAAATAAATAAAGTGCAAAATAATATTTAAACAGCTACTAGAGTTCAACAAAAAAAAGACAGTAGGTCAATTTCAATAAGAGCTACGTTCACCAGTAAGATTAATGCTATCTGATCCAGTTTCCAGTGCTAATATTTTGTTGGTCAGTTAATAAGACACATAGAGGAAAGAAGATGAAATTGTACCAGTGTGTGTGCTTATAGTAGCATAGTATTCGAACAGCATCACGGTGAGACGAGATGTCCACCAAAACCATTGTTAATGCAAAAGAAAAAAAACCCCAAAAAAACACAAAGAGCACTTTTTGAGAACCAAAAGCTGGAATGAACCCTTGGTGGGATTTGGTCGTTTATAAATAACACAAGGAAAAGTCTGAAAGTCCTATTCCTTGTGTAATTTTGAAAAGATTTTAAAGCAAAATGAATGTTAAGTGAGTGTTTAAGTAGAAATCATTGCTGGGGCTGAAGAAGCATGATGGGAAGAACCACGCCAACACAATTTCTATCAAAATCAACATGAAGAAAGAAAAAAAACGCACAACTCCAAGTTCTTAGACCAGGGTCCAGCCTAGTTTAACAAACCAGAACACCTAGGAGATATACGAGTGTCAAACCACAACAGGGCACAATAATTATTAAAGGTAAGATTCACATTACCATGATTCCTATACAAACTGCTCCTGTTGTAGATCCTGAACGCGGTTTCTACGAGGGCAACGGAAATATTACGTTAATGGCTTTTAAACTCCCAATTCCGTACTGCATACATGGTCTCATACCCATCCATGTCCTACTGTTAAATAAGCCGAGCGTGTTTGTAGAGGCTTTAGGTTCAAAGCAGTGTTGTTTGGAAAGGTGTTGAATGAAAGATGCATGCATGATAATATATACTAAAGGCAAATCTAGATCAGCCACCTTTTGTTATGACAGTTGAATGATGTTTCATAATGGGTATGTGCAAAATCATCAGGATACAGCCTTGTACTTGTCAATAACACACATGTTCAGCTAGGAGAAGGCTTTTTAAAGGTGATTCTCCAGGTGTGTTCATTTAACAATCTTCTTTTTAAAACGGTTTGGGAACTACGAGTTCTTGTGTTTTGTGTTTATGGTGATTTCACAGGATATCTTCTTGTTCCTAGTATTAACGGAGTTTGTAAAGACACAAGGGCTGCTGTGAAAGGCATCATTCATAAACCAAAACAACTACTAAATAAATAAGGCTTGGATATGTTGCACTTCAACAAGATAGTAACTCGGAAATGACGCATACCATGTTCACGGAAAATGCAAGACTGCTTTGTGAAGGATGAGCCGGGGGGAACGTGAGCGTAAGAGCGTTGTGCCTCTGTGCTAAAATGTACATAATTTGGATAAAAGGAGCCAAGAGTGAAGAGGAAGCGAGGAGTAAGACAAGTAGAAGGAAAATAAGGAACAGCTGATCTACACCTGCAGCCTGGTTCGTTTGCTACCGTAACCTTTAACTGATACCGGCTACAAATCATCTACTAATCAAGCCCAAACCCTCAAATCTGTCCCACTTATAGCTGTCCTCATCTACTGCTTTCTCCTCCCCTCCATCTCCTCTCCCTCCCTCACTGCTCTTCCTCCCCGAAGACGTCGTTCTGTTTGCGCTTCATGTTCTCGAAGTCGAAGTCGCTGCCGGTCATGCGCTTGTAGATGTCCTTGATGTCGTTGCAGGTCGTCTCGAAGTGAGTGGTGGCATCGTAAGACCGTGACGCAAAAATCTGCAAGATATCAAAAAGGCTAATTATACATCTGTTATGCTTTTCTTTTCTTTGGGCATTTATTTACGTGTGCAGGGTTTCAAATCATAAAGACGTGAGCACTCACCTGGCTATCTGACCCGTCATCTGTCGGTTCGTACATGTCACTGATAGCCACAAACCTGCAGAATAAAGACAGAATGACAACAACATCAACAACAACAATAATAATAGTAATAATAATAATAATAATATTAAACATTATCATAGCTGTAAAATATTTTTTAAATCATTAAAAAATAATGTTAACAATATTACGGTTCTGTAATAACTCATAGCTAACGACTGTATAGTTGTAAAATAATTGATACATCATTTAAAATATGCTTGTAAAATAATTAATAATTAATTATTCATTCTAATTATTAGTAGTAGTATTGCTAGTAGTTGTAGTATTAATACTTTTCAATATCACATTAAATAAATGAAATATACAGTTTAAAGTGCTTTACAGTAATTAGCAATTTAGTATATAAAAATTCTAAGTAAAAACAAAAGACACTGCAATGGTACAACAATTAGCAAATATGTAAACATATATACATATATAACCGTACTTCTGGTCGATGGGCTCCAGCAGCTCGAGTGCAGGCTCAATTTCAGCTTCAGGCTCGCCGGTTTCCACAGTGGTGCTCACAATGGCGATGTACTTGCCCTGGGCCGCCACGTTATGGGCATAGGAAATCATACACACGTAGATATCTGAGACGAAATGAGCATTATGTCACAGTACATAAATACTCACTGAACAAGTAAAGCTGATCCTTCCTCTATGCAAGCAGTCTACGTCCAAAATTCCCATTTTATTTCAACTGTGACCACCTTGAAAATGTGTAAGCACTCCCTCTAGTGGTGTCATTGTGCAATTACAGAAATATACAGAAACTTGAAGGTATACTTGGAGATGACCTACGATGCTCTCTGTAGCATGTGCAATGTCCTGAGCTATGCTGATGTAACTCAGGTGTATTTCTATATTATAATTATACAGCAATCCTGGACGAAGGCTTTCCCCTGGTGGAAAACTTAGTTGCTGTTACAAAATGCTGACATCGGAAACTTCTTATATAAATCTTACGTAAGCATCTTATAATAGTCTCCACCGTATCAATGATGAGATTATTTTCTTTGTTATATAACATGGTTTTATCCATACATGTTTGCACCTCTGTACAAGTCCCTTTGAATGAGCTGTTACTATGGAAACAAGCACAATAATATAAACCTGAGATGTGATTTGCAATGTTTATAGCACATTAACTTCACAGAAGCACTGTGGTACAAGGCTACAAAAATACACTAAGAGGCGAAGCTGAAGATGCATCTCGTGTGTTCGGCACTGACCTGACTTGCGGTTAACTTGGTTCTGCGGAATGATGATCTGACACGAGTTGGCATCATTAGTGTTCTTTATGGGATGGCTGAGGATGCAGATGACCCGAATCACTTGGCCTGCTTTGCGCACGCGGTCCGGGATGTAACTTGGGTCGCAGATCAGCTGCTTGCATCGCGCAATCTGACAGGAAAAGATGGCACCCAAAGATGGTAGGGGGCAAAGTTACTTCTAGCACATGCTGCATCCTTTCCCTTAAATGTAGAAAAGCATATTTTATGGCTGCCTCATCTTTAACTGTAAACGCTATGGCCAAATCGTAAATATTGGCACCTCTGGAGACATGAAGCAATCTACAACAGACTGGTAATGGCCATCATTTCTGTTTGTGCCACATCACATCAAATCCGAAGGTATGTAAAACACGTAATGAGTATCTTTACAGGTCTACATTTTCATAATCACGTGTCAGCTGACCAAATAAAGTTATGTCGGCAAACTGCAGTCTCAGTACAGCACAAGGTAAACACTGTTAAGCTGAGTTTACTTCTCCTTCAGATTTGACTCCAATGACGTGGCCGCCGTCCATGACAATCTCGTCCACCGGCTTGTTAAGCATGTAGGTTCCTCCGTAAATAGCACTTAGCCTGTTAAAACAAACACAGAGTAATGCAGTGGTCATGCACACATCTGTATAAACAACGGAAACCCTGCTAAGTTCCCTGCTGGTTATTTTATAAATTTGTACCCAAGAACTGCTGCTGCAATCATAAAGACTGTCATGTGCTCATCCCAAGAACTCACAATCTGCTCACACTCGACATCCTTTCAACACTGTCTGACTTTATACTACACAGCTGTAGGAGATGAATTATTTATAGTCTGGTTCCCTTCTGAGTCTGGTTCCTCTTGAGCTTACTTCCTCATGTTGTCTCAGGGAGTGGCTTTTTTGTAGTGGAAAATCACTAAACATATGAACCAAGTTTGGTGGAAAAAAATAGGTTGAGGTGCAGGAGCTGTGTTTTGCTCACCTGGCAAAGCCCTGAGGCAGTTCCCCCAAGCCGTACAGCGGGTACAGATAAGGGCTCTTCCCGTAACGGGCCAGCGATTCGCTGTACAGCTTGATGCGATTAATAGTCTCCAGGCACGGCTGCTCAAGGTAACTGTTGAAGAGAAAATCCCAAAGAAAATCCTGACTTTCGAGATATATTTGATGTAGAATATTAAAGTGCTGCGTTCAAGTTTTCTGACATACGCTGCTTTAAAAATGGTTATGACTGGAAATTAATTTACCATTCAGAATTATTGCTTGGTAGCCACCTTTAAAACCTTGATCATCCTAAACTACAGCGGTGACAACATTACGTATGTTCCGGGGAACATGCAGGGCGAAATATTAAAAATAATTGCTATTAAGTAATAATAACACGACCAGTCGCAGATTCTCGTTTTCTAGAGTAAACACAAAGTGAAAGTATCTGTTACCAGAAGCAAATGTGAGTCTTTCACACCCCATTGCAACACAAAACCATAATAACAACCATGGGAACATATTTAGCATCGAATCAGTCATTGTCCAGACAAAACATTGAGATACTGTCAGCGATAAAAGACACCTGCTTCAACTGGTTTTATTTCTTCTCAACATGTAGCTTTTAAAGGAATGTTTGTTAGCATTTGCAATGTAAATCTAATTCAGTTGGTTACGACTGTCAAAGTCGTAACCTCAGTATCATAAGGTTCCACCTGGCATTTAGAGTTAAACACATAGTGCAAAAGGAAAAAAAAACTACAAATAAAAAAGTTCAGAGATAAACTTGGAACAACTACTCCTTCTATCAGCTGACCAATCATCATCCAGGATCATTTAAACATGACTCTGATAGAAGTCACGTTGATGTTCTCGTCCGAGTCAGAAAAGAAAGTAAATTTTAATTTAGGTTTGAGCTTAATAAGTTAGTCTTAAAAGAGCCTTTTCCCTCTTACTGAATTTACTTTACTTTGCTGGAAGGCTAATTTTATTCACACTTGGTCTGACCACTGTTTTCTGGTCACTGCTATGTCGAAAATGCTACGGCTAAACTGTAACATCTCTAAA
Source organism: Parauchenoglanis ngamensis (assembly GCA_030014255.1). Taxonomy (NCBI): domain Eukaryota; kingdom Metazoa; phylum Chordata; class Actinopteri; order Siluriformes; family Auchenoglanididae; genus Parauchenoglanis; species Parauchenoglanis ngamensis. The sequence goes on from JAQMYM010000015.1 coordinate 16,624,643, forward strand.
TTATAAACTATACATCCAGGCTTAGTTCAAATAATCTTAATTCCCAAATACAAATATTCACACTATTCTTATCCATTTCAAATTTCTACAATAATGACAGTAATAACAATAATACACTAAAACAAGTTCATACTCGTCTGTTCTGTAGAGGGCCAAGGCATGTCCGGTGAAATCAATAACATCCTGGCCCAAGTCAAACTTCTTATAAACCTCTCCCATTGTGGTCTGCTTGGGATCGACGCCCTCGAAAGTCTTTGGGTCGCTCTCATCAAAGTTGGCCACAAAGACTAGGAATTTCCGGAAACGTCTCTTCTCGAACATTCCCATTAGATCTAGAGTAAGTGGATGATGGACCAGTAAGGCATCAGTGCTGGAGTTTAATCTGGAGTTGCTACATAACATAACATTTACATACAGAGAACACTTGAAAAACAGTGTGGAGAATGAAACCTACTGGATGCCAGTGCTTCAGTCTCTGTCGACGGGACTTTGTAGATCTTTCCTCCTTTATATACGAAGCTTCCTTCCACCACTTTGAAGTCCAAGTATCTGGTTACCTCAGTGTACAGCAGCATCTTAACTAACTGCCCTGTAGACATCAGACCGAATTAGACAGATTTCATCACTACCTGAGCAAAGGTAATCTGAACAATTAGAAGACGAACTATGAGTAGAAAAATGGAATAAAACACAACAGGGGATGCTGTTACAGGACAATAATCAATATCTGGCCCAATGTGATTACTTTCCAATAGCAACAAGTCTTTTATTTCTTTTACACCATAGCAATTTGACAAAGATTGCATTTTTTTATTGATTATTGATTGACACAATATAGTTTTACATACATTTATAGTTGCATTTAATGATGTGGAACGTCCACAAAACAAGTAAGTTCGCTTCTCTCCTGAAATTAAGAAGACTACAAGTGCAGTTTTTGTTACTACAATACCAAGAGGTGCAAAGTTCTCCTTCATGAAGACGCTCCCATGTGGGAAAACTCACTGACTGTTACAGTACAGGAGACTCCTTCACCTTATCAATAATTATGAGTTTTTCTTTGTTAAAGAATATGTTTTTCGGTTTATTATTAGGTTTAGATTATGTAAGCATCCACCTTACAAGTCATAGTGCATGCTGTTACTATAGAAACAGTAACATATTAGAATGAGTGCATTCATTTTAAAACCTGTGTTCTGAATTATAGCAGAAAACATTGCCCAAGATGTCTGTTACACAAAGTTAATCAACACCGGCTGACCAATCGGATTTGAGGAATCAACAGTGCTAGGGTATAAATAATGCTAATGTATTAGTTACATTTTAATATACATACATGCAATTTTGTTAGACAGTTAAATATAGCTGCTTTATTACCATTGGCCATGAGAAATTTCGGGATGAGGTCAACGTTCCAGTCTCTTCCCCGGCCCATCGACTCTGAAGGGCCTTCCGGAATCTCAAATCGCTTATAAAGCTGTGAGAGGTGATTTAAAAATAAATAAATAAATAAATAAATAAATAAATAAATAAATAAAAAATGAAAAAAGGTCAGCCCACTTTGAGCCATCGGAAATACTTTGTCGATAATAATACCAGTAGTGCTTTTTTTTTTACTTCTGAAATATGTGATTAGCGCAAATGAAAACAGCTCCTGATTTAGTAGGCAGAGAGAATTTCTAATGTGTATCCTCACCTCCTCTAGAGGGGTGATGGAGGAACTTTCACCTCCATAATATGGGTTCCGGTCCATGTGCAGAACTTTCTTTCCATTGACTGACATGATACCAGAGAGGATGCATTCCTGCAAAAAACAAGTCGTAGTGATACTATTATTATTATTATTATTATTATTATTATTATGTGAACATGCAAGATTGTAAAACAGTCAAATATGATTGCTTTACTAATATACATATTAATATATTTTGAATATTTTTATTAATAATCAAATAATAAATTTAATCAAAACACTATTGTGTAGTAATAATAATAATAATAATAATAATAATAATAATAAATGCATTTGCAACAATACTAGAATTATTTTTTTTCCAACTAATAATATATTTAATTACCTTTTTTTGCACATCACTATCTCAGTCGGGCTCCATTCATTATCTAATATCAAGGTGAAAAGCCTAAGGCCTATATTCTAAATCATGCATTGCATTCTGGGATGCAGCTCCACCCAGTGCATCTTCACATGTAGACGCCGAGCTCGGTGACTCCCAAAGAATCACCTTAAGACTGTGTGCATTTATTAATCTATATAATAATGGCTAAAACAACCGAATAAAAATAGCACTATTGTAAATGTCCCTCATCTACATGCTTTGTTTAATGGTGGGAGGACCAGTGCATAATGGCTGCATCCCAAACGGCTCCGTGCTCCTCTCATAATTGGCGTGCACCAGCTCGCGGATGAAGTAATGTTTAAACACGGAGCCTATAGAAATACATTAAGTTATAGTAAAGAATGTAATGCAGTAAATAATTTTTTAGTTTGTTTTGACGCACAATCGTGACACCTGATGCCCACAGATTTTTTTAACATCACAAATTCGGACAGATGAACAAGAACACGTCACCTAAGCGACACTAATATACATATATATGTAAATACATTTCAAATATACATATGTTAAGAAACGCCGGGTCACGCCTTATCAACGAAGTCCACCGCCTACAATGAGAGAGCTTTAAATTTTTCCCCATCCGCATCCCGACAAGCCCCGCCTCCTGTATTACGATTGGTTAATAACTAACTCCTACGCGCAGACTGCTGATATTAGCTAATAAGGGTGTAGGAACCTGGAAATGCTAGCCAATCATCACGCAGGTGGGGCGGGGTTTTCCCGAATATTGGTGTGGAATAAAATAACGCCGGTCCTGAGGATGCGTCAGCACCAATAGGCCTTATTGATTATCGCGCAGCATTGACTTAGAAAAAAATGTTTTCTCCCCAACAAAACAATGATATCTCAACACATGTTTATGTAATATAAACCTGCAAGTTAGGTGTAAGGTCCTCTGAAAAAGTACATCCTTGACATTATGAAGTCTATATACAAGCTACTCACAGTGAGTCCAGTGCCCAGGACGATCACATCATATTCCTCATCCATGTTGTATTACAATGTAGCTATAATCCCTCCGACTTCCCTGCGACAATTGGTGTCAGAATAAAGCAAAGACAGCAGCTTCCTTAATAATTCAGCTTTGGTAGATGTAAAACCGATGCGTTAATGCGATCAGTTTGCGTGTAACAATGTATTTATCACTGTAAAGCGCGAGCGGAGAGCACCAGCAAAGATGGCCCTAACTACAGCACCGACTCGTGTGTTTCTGATACATCCGCGTCATCATATAGTCCGTGGTTCCGCTTTTCCTTTTCATCAGCGCGCCACGTTATAAATGAAGAATACCTTTGATCATCTATTAAATCTGGTGCATATATTGCAATATTAAATGTTATACTGTGATTCAAATTGGTACTTTTATTTATTTGTTTTTTTGCTAACCCACAGTTGGGCAGGGTGCATCAGGCTCACTCATAATAAGGCGTTAAAGGGATGTATCCTTCCGCCTGCAGCCTTGCTGGATAAGAGCTGCTTTTGCTAGGGGAAAGCGGTCGATGATTTAGCTATGGGTGGGTCTGCAAATTACAACACAAACTTGTTGCTTATCTTAGTAGTATTGATGTATATAATGTTCACCATCCTGTCTCAATTCCTTATTTTATCCAGCTGCACCTTAAGACACTGGATCATAAATGCTAAAGAATCTACACTTTGTAGCCTTAACCAGCCTCTTGTCTTGCCTTTCAGAATAAATCAGTCTAGATTTGGATATCTCTATTATGGTTAGACATGGTAAAAATATCTTTAATTATTACTCTTAGAACTGTTATAATTGCTGTTATAACTGCGGCCTATCTGTTATAACCGTGTCCGTTTGATGTTTCCTCAGAGCTCTCTGTTTTCCTCCCACCATCCAAAAACATCATGGCAGATGGATTGAATACTTGAAATTGAATTGAATTGAAGTGAGTAAGTGTGTAAATGTCACTGCGCATGGCACCTAGTGATTGACTGCATCCTATCCTGGAATCGTCCAACATCCATCTGGCTCCAGATCCAAGCCCTTCTTGAAGATGAATGAATGAATGAATGAACGAATGAACGAATGAACTGTTTTTCAACGTGTGAACTTTATGATAACTTACACTCTCTGGTTGCTTTATTTAGTACACCTAGGTTACAATCAGTGATGTTACGCCCCACCCTTGAGTGGCCCTATGGGGCGAACCACACTACACCTCTGACCCAAACCAACCATGAAAACACCCTTAAAATCAAGCAACTCCATGGGATTTCTCAACACTGCTAGTGAGACACAGACAGTGCCACAACCCCAAATCACAGCCCAAAAGGAACCATGATCAGCGGTCCCCAGGATAGAAGACCCTGTACAACCGGAAGCTGCAGCTTTTAACGGCTTCTAAATGACCTGGCCAGGTGCACCAAATCTGGCAGTCAAGTGTAGCACAAATTGGGTGGGGCTAACGAAAGTAGGGTAGAAAGTACAAAGAAAAAACAAGATGCCTATGTGGCCATAACAGTGACTATTTTATGAGACCATCAGTGACTATGTTATGAGTTACACACACCAGTCACAGCACTACCGCTGACCTGGTATTATCAGTGTATCCCGCCTCGTGCCCATTGAACCTGAGATAGGCTTTGGATTTACTACAACAATGACCAGGATAAAGAGCTTACTGATTATAAATAAATGAATGAATGAATGAATGAATAATGACAAGAAAGCTTGGACAAATTCAAAAACTGCCCCAATATATGCTGTATGGCCAAAAGTTTATGGACATCCAACCATCACATCCATATGTAAGGCTTCCTCAAAATGTTGAAACAAAGTTGAAAGCACACAATTGTATAGGATGTCTTCCTTGGGACTTAGAGGCCCAAACCTGTTCCAGTATGACAATGCTCCTGTGCACAAAACGAGACATGGCCTACACAGAGCCCTGACCTCAACCCCACTGAACACCTTTGGGATGAACTGAAGCCCTGACTGAACCCCAGGCCTTCTTGTCTGTCATCATTGTCTGGCCTTATTGCTCTTTGTGGCTGAATGTAGAGCGGTGGTTTTCAACAATTAAACGTCATTGGTTCAAGCCCCATCAGCACCAAGCTGCCAGTGTTGGGCCCTTAACCCTCTCTGTTCAAGATTTGCCATATTATGGCTGATACTGTGCTCTGACCCCTTCCAAAGAAGCTTAGATATGCAAAGAAATTAATATTTATTACTATATTGTACTGTATTGTACTGTTCACACATCAAATAAAGGCTTCTTATTATTATTCTTTCAAATTTTTGAAAATTTGCACAGCCATATTTCAAAATATAATGGAAAGCCTTCCCAGAAGACTGGAAGCTCTTAACAGCAAAACAGGGACTAACTCTGGAATGGGATGTTTAAAAAAAAATCATATATAAAGTTGATGGCCAGGTGTCCCCACCCTATGCAATACTTTTCCAGTAAAATAGTTCAGTTCCATTTCAAAACTAGTAAACCCAAATAATAAAATTCTAAATTCGGTAAACTAAATACAATTGTACTTCACTGTGGATTGATCCCAAACTAAAGCCATTATACTGTGCCGAGGTTTTCCATTGATTGCAGTGCCACAGTTGATCATACACTTCATGAACATCTTGCCTCAGATATTCTGTGATGATGAAATAGAAACTATGCATCACTTGCTTTTCTTCTGTCTTTACTGCGATACTTTCTGGCACGATATGTATGATTGGCTAGAATCAAAAATCAGTTCTCTCTCCCATTTTACCAGAAACTATATTACATTGGAGGAAGAGGAATGGAGGAAGAGAAAACTGGCTTTCTGTTGAATACTTCTAATTTTTTTTTAATCCATAAATGTAAATGTATTGAGACCCAACTCTACTTGTGCTCTTTGTAAGAGAACTAGCACTTTACTGCAAATCACTGAAGTATATGGAAATGAAAACAGAAGAAAAAAACTCTACTGAACATGACTGATGCCCTAGATTTGTTATAAGAGACCCCTTAGCTATTTTATTTTATTTTTTAAAAGTTATTAGATTATAATTCTGTTTACAGTGTGTACTACTGATGATGTAGCACTTGCCATATGTAGTACAATTTCTAGATCAATTAAAAAAAATAAATCTCTCCTCAGCAGACGCTCAAGTGACAGTCGCTGTGAATCCCAAACAGAACCTGACCCCCTTTATAGGCGCACTACATAGGCTATGACACAATGGCTTCTCTGCCCTAGATAGTGCACAAGCTGTCATCGCGGTTTGAGATTAAATCCCGGTGTTGGTTGAAGCTTTCACGTGACTAGCTGTGAAGATGACGGAAGTTAGTAGTCCGTCTAGATCTGCCTCAGCAATGGCGAAGTTTACAGTTTTATTTGTATTTTCTTTATTATATACCTGCAGGGCACAAGTGCCTTTAATCTTGTGGACCAGTGACGGGTACGTTTTGTATTATAAATGTTTAATTTAATCCGGTTTGAAAAGAGTTTTGCACAGTAGGCTAATTTGACAGCATTAGCAGCCGCAGTGGCATAATTACTTTACTTTTTAGTTTTTATCTGTAAACTATCAACTAAACTAAGGTTTACTGGCTCACATCTGTCTTCAATATACATTTTGATTCATTATTGTCTGAGAAATATTAACCTTTACTGCAGTGTCTTGGATCAGATTGTGTCCATGCTAATTGCTAAATCTTGATAATCCTGATAGACTTCTTCTGAACCGCATACAAAACTATTTGTGCCAATTTAAAATCATCCATATTTAAGCACGTGATAATAAATAGCTTACTTGTACGCTGTTATCCCTTAGCTAACATTTACTTTATTATTGTAATTGACCTTGTGTTCTTTGTTAAACCTAACATTAGATGGCATTGTTAGTCAAACAGTAACAACTGTGTCAAAAAGGGGAGAGTTATGATACAAAAATCAGCATATTACTTAAAGACAATGTCACAATATGTATCACGATATATTTATTATTTGTAATTGTGCTGAGGTTTTGCTAACAAAGTGCCACAACAGGCTCAGAGATGTTTGTCCAGTATTTATATAAAAAAAAAAGAAAATACTTCATGAAGAAAAGGACGTGACAATAAAACGCGTAGATAGCTGTTGAAAGGGATGATAAAAGCACAGACACCTGATGGTAACCGCAAATAACCTGTATCATGATGTTATTATATTGCGATATCACACGGCTCATTTGAATACTCGGTTCTGATTGGCCAGTTACCGCATTCCTCTGTTCTTCCTGTAGAATGGGTCGTTGCTATGTATAACAAACTGTTGCTATGGACCACGTCATTAGTGGATGCAATAAAATCAATTTTAAATCGGTAAAAAATTTTAAATCGATATTTTGTGTCACGTTATTGATTTCTTTAGCAAGTAGCCGTGTAGTAAGGGTCGAGGTCACCCTGTAAGGGTTTATATCGCAGTAACGACCGCATTATCCCTTACACGATGTACGGTGTATGATATCTCTAACATATTCATCATGTTGCCCAAAATCACAAGGTTTTCCTAATCATGTAGCGATGCACCAGTACAATATTCGGGTTAGGCATCCAGGGCGATAGTGGCCTGAAATGCTAGATTGGTGTTAGATCGTTATTCATATACCTTCCGGTCTGATTTATTTTATTTACCTTTCACAGAAAGACAGGACTTTGACTGTCCTATAGCCACCACCACCAGGACATTTTATATAATATATGTATGTCATAATATTCATGACAGGAATTGCCTTGGTTACTAAAAGGAGCAAACTAGCCAATCAGGGGAATCTGTGGGCTTGTGTATGCGGAAGAGGGTAGATGGCTCTTTCCTTATAGTGTGTTAAGGGGGGGAAATAGTACACAAGATTATTTAATAGGAGGTGAGATGGTGAAGCACACAGCAGTGTTGTATCCAGCGCTTTGAATCCAACACGATACTAACCAGGATAAAGTGGTTGCCGAGAATATATAAATGAATGAATGAACTATTTAAGTGGTAGCACCTAGGGGGTTGTTATTAAATTTGTCTGGGCCTGGGCTCAACATACAGCCAGCATCTGAGAGGTATCTTCATATGTACCACTGCTGCATTCCTTAATGGGCTCCTCTTTTCGACATTGTGATAGCTAACATCGTTTTGATGGTGGAAATCCAAAACGTTAACCAATTATCAGGCGTCTCCTGATAAATGTTAATGTATGTCAGCTTAACTGGGAATTATGTGCCAAGTATTCTGAATCTGAGAGTACTGAATGTGGCGTTAGTTGCAACAATACTAACATGATGTCATATCGCTCACTCTAGGCAAGGGTGAAATGTAAAGAATATCGGCATGTCTCATCCAAGCCCTGCTTGTTTATGTATGTAGGTACGCTTTGCCAACCCCGGTCGAGCCAACAGCTGGTGAGATCGTCTCCGGTGCGAAGCTGGCGTCCTATCTGAAATCAGCCTTGCCGACTTCGCCACACAACGTGCTGCTGTTTTTACAGGACGAGGTGAGAACCGTGATCCTGACTCAACTCAGTCTGGTCCTCTCAGTGTAGTGTGACACTGAGCCACAGTCTCACTTCCTCTTAGAACTTCCACAGGACACACCAGGATTGTCACACATCTTTTTATAGAGGAACTAGACTGTAACGACTAAGAGTATTACATAAGAATGGAAGAGTTAAAGTAAGGGCCATGTTATAACACAGTGCTGCTGAAGTCTCAAATCTGATTGGTCAAAAGGCGTCGATTCATTTTGTATAACAGCAGCTTGGACAAATCGCGTATTAATTAACACTTGTTCTAACACGGTTTTTCTGTAGTAACAGCTATTTTACAAAAACGTAAGCAATATGTTTAAGTAACATCTGTAATTGAAGTGTTCTGTAAGATGTTTAGTAGAATTGTAAACTGAATGATTGGTATAGTATCCTGTAACTGATTTTAGATACAGAATGCAGTGTTGTAAAGATTGAAAGAAGGAGAACTGTCAGGCTTGCACAGCCTTCCATTTTTATTAACACATTTAACGCTTCTTGCTCTCTGTGCAGTTAAGCACGGATGATTTCACGGCGTACGGTGGGGTGTACGGCAACAAGGAAGACAGTGTCTTTGTAAACTTGGAGGTGAGGCTGAATTTTTATCCCATGTCGAAACGTGCGATTAAAACATTTAACCGTTGTTCTCGCTCAGAGGTCTTTTTTTAAGCCCTTTACGCTTCTTCTCCTGCGGTTTTTGAGATATTAATCCCAAACCAACTTCAGCTCATCTGTCCGGTTCCCAAATCGTGTGCTTTTGGAAAGATGCACTTGTTCTCTTGTTTTTCTTTCGTCCCCCTGAAACAAATGGAATTTTGGTATCAAAGTCTTCCTGGTTCATCAGAGAGCCAGCAGACATGACAACGTCAACGTGACCCCCCCACCAACCCCCCACCCCCAGGCCAGCTTACCCAACACGTACTTGAACTCTGCCATGACCCATACTTGACTTTCCTTGCTTTTCATCCATCCCGTAGAAATACATGGGGTTTTGGATCTATGGATACATTAGAAGTATGACCATATGGTGTAGGATCAATATTTGAGTTATATTGATGTTGCATTGCTAATGCCCTGCCATACAGGTATAAATCAAATCATTAAAATCAGATATGATAGTCACTTACAAACTGCAGTACCGTATTATACTGTGAACATTACACAAGCTAGGACGCATTTCAAGTCATGAAAGAAAAAATCTGGCCATTAACATTATATAAGCAACTGCACCCAAGATTTTCTTAGGATCTTTTTACGTGGATATTTAAAAAAAAAAATTTTTTTATCTTCCATTGCTTATTTCTGTTTGCGCTCCAGTCTGCATTGCAGACGTCCACTCCCATGGTGCTGCCAGCTGTGGCCTGGACTGCAGCCGACTCGGTGAAGGAAATCTTCCAGCAGGAGCTCGGAGTTCCTGCACTCAACGTCGCACCGTCAGAACTCGGCCAGCTTCAGCTGAACGCAGCGCAGCCTTCTCTACTGGTCATCAGGCTCCCGTACGCCGCTGGGTAAAGCACGGCATTGCGCAAGAGACTCGTCTTTTAGCGCTTAGTTAGTTGTCTGAGATCTTGTATTTCTGACGAGTTTTGAGATTTGGCCGTAGACAATAAAACTACCCCGATTGTCAGACTTTCTCTTGGGGAGCAATAAAGTCTGTCCATCCATCCAGCCGTAAAAATACGTATAAGTGCGGCTTATACATAATGGATCATTTTTTTTGCTTTGTTTTACAGTGCCCAATCAAAAGAGCATCTTAGGAAAAACGGTGAGTTTTTTTACATATGTATTGTGTGTGTGTGTGTGTGTGTGTACTGTCTGTTGTTACTAATCGGCCTCTGTTGCTAGATGAGACCATTGGATACGTCCTGAGCACACTGCGAGCTCAGAGTGTGCCTTACACCGCTGTCTACACCGGCCTGAGACCCTCTCATGTAAGGCAGCACCACACACGTCACAAGCATGACGAAGCCATATTGCAAATTCAGCTGCATGCTATAGATCGCAAAAACATTTTAATTCACACCTCCATCTTGCTTCATTAGGTGATTCAGGACACGCCCATGGCTTGGGAATTAGCGGGACGCTCGCTGCTCCAGGAACCAGCAGAACCAGTCGTCAAACCTCCAGTGATTTTCAACAGTACTGAAGGAAAGCCTTGTATTCTGCTCTGGGCTGATAAACTAAACATCAGCTACAACAGTGGGAACTTTTTTGATTTGGCCTCTCTTACTTTCAACAACTCGGTCTCCCTGGAAGGCTCTTTATGTAATGAGACCTTTTCCCTGTGAGCATTTCATCTGTCGAACAGAATCATTTTTTTCTATTTGTTTTGTAACAAAACATTTAGATGGTGATCTATTTTTGTTCCAGACTCGTCCTGAATTACCAGAATGTTCTGAATTTCCGCTCCCTCAAGCTTACGTGAGTATTGCTCCGAATGTTCCCTGGTGAACTTTATAGCATTTGTTCGCGAGGCAAATAAAAAACAAACGTATGTAGTAGTGAAACATCTCTGGTTCATCCTATAGCTTCTTGATGCGCAAGATCTTCTTCCCTGTGTCGGCTCGTAACTGGACGATCATGGAGCAGGTGGAGCTGAACTACGACGGCCAGACGGCCATCTTTAACGCCAGCCGTGGAATCTATGCTCCTGCCGAGTACTCCTTCCACTGTCAGAAAGTGAGCAGTGCTCAGAGCCCCCTGCTGGTGCCACGCAATGCGACCGACAACGCCACCCGCTGGAGTGTCCTCTTCACTGACTTCCAGGTACCTTCACACGCCGCATCAGCACTGTTGGATATGTCGTACTTGATCCTCAGCTGTTCAGATAGTCCAGTCATAGCTTCATATTATAATCAAAGTGCGTGCAGAGAAAACATGCACTCGTACTACAGTGGATATAGGAAGTCTGCAGCCCGCTGTTAAAATGTTTGATGTAATAAAATGAAACTAAGATAAATCATGTCGGAACTTTTTTCACCCTCAGTGTGAAATTACAATGTATAAAAAATTAAGCGAAACACATTTAAGTCACATGACCGAGACTCCTGTGAGCCCCTGGTTCTCAAAGCAGAGTCGGGAGATCCTCAAGGGTGTTGGAGCAGTAGGGATTACAATTACATTATCAAATCCATCCATCCATCCATTATCTATACCGCTTTATCCGTCTGGGTCGCAGGGAAGCTGGAGCCAATCCCAGCATGTT